>JAZKJV010010698.1:0-507500 GCA_037367405.1 Ottelia alismoides
TAGGTAATCCTCTACGTTAATCACAGTCTCGAATAGATAAGGAAGATCAAGATCAGGAGACTCACTAAAAAGGTTGGTAATGCATATAATGTAGACAAATCAGTGAAATCATCGAATACCTCAAAGATCGTGTCATCCTCGCGAGAGTCGTCGAGGAGAGAAACATCAAACTCATGATCAGAAATTTCATAAGACTCGGTCTCGTGATCCAACATATCGGATGCACTCCCAGAAAGTGAAACCGAGTACACAAGGTCCGTGGCATCCTCCTGCATATAACCCTCGGGGAGTAATACCGTTGGGGATCTATGCTGTCAAATATCAAGTCCTCCAAAAATGTATCGACCTCATCAAATGGGAGGACACAAGGCTCAAATATGAGACTATCAAGGTCTGTCAAATCAAAAATCGGTCCCTCATCAAGCTCTCTATGCTGAGATTAATCCAAATATATCTCTGAATCTGAGAAGATCTTCTAAAGAATAGCACCGAATCAACTGGGTATGGATACTGAAATGACTCAAAGGACGGTTGAGATGTGGGTTCCTCCTCTATTTCTTGGGATACTAGAAGATCTAGAATCCAAGAATCCTTGATGTGGAAGTGTGGGACTGGCTCAAAATCTGACTGTAAATCCAATGGGTCCTCAACCGATGTCTGGCTCTGGGAACTCACAGTAGTAGTAAACACATTCATCATATGAAACGTAGTAGCATCCATATCCTCTGATTGGTGTGTGCTATCTGAATCTACATGATGTGTCACACACTCATCTGGTGTCATCTCTCTCTCGTGTGTTGTCCCGAATAAATCATCTCTTGATAATGGGATGTCTGAAAGTGTATCCAAGATGGTCTCAATTAAATCCAGGTCGGTGCTTTGGTGTGAACCACCATACGAGGTAATGACGTATATAATCTGCTCTGCGGTCCTCCCCCTCATGACGATGTGGATAAGGTCAGTCATTGAAAATCCATGATCTAGAAATCGCCGCAAAAGATCATGTAACCTCAACCATGAATGTATCAATGGATCCTGGAGGTCAACTGAAAAATCACGAATGCAAGACCGCATCATCTCAGCTCTACGCTAGAGTAAAATCTCTGCAAAAACAATGATCGTAAATCTCCCCATGTAGCAATTTTCCTTCCCAATAGTCTGTGCCAACTCTTGACTCTAATCTGAAGTGTAAATGGGAAGGTAATCAACATCATGTCCTCAGAAGTGATATCAGAATATGATCGTAATCCATAAATCTCCTCAAACTCATCGATATGCAAATACGGCTCCTCGTATACTTCCTCTAAAAATTTGGACAGTAGATCAATGAACTCTAAATCCAGAACGAAGGTGCCCATTAAAAAGACGAAGAAAATCAAAAAGGAAAATATCCACAAACGGGGAAGTTTTTATTGGTGAAATTAATAAAATAAATAAATAAATGATTAATGGAAATCAATTAGCCTCCTTAATGGTGGCCATTAAAGGTATAGAATCAAATCTAATATACATGGTATGCTATAAAATTAAATAATGAATTAAATAATTAAATCTAAATACAATTTTTGTAATTAAATCAAATCAATTAATTAATATGAGATATTTTATTTTTTTGGTGATTTTTATATAAGGAAGTGAATTGTATACAAATATTATATACATATAATACAATATAAATAGGTACAAATAAGGAAATAATTTTTAAAATACGGTTTTTTATTTATTATTTACATTTTTTGTTTTGATTTTTAATGAAAATATCATTTACAATAATATTTACAATTATATACATTATATATAATATGAATAAATATGTACAATAAATAATAGTGAAACTGCACAAAACACCCCAGAAAATCGACTTTTTAACCGTAATTTCAGAAATTATGAAATCCCATCCATTTGAAAGATAATTTAATTTAGAGTATAATGGAAGTGAGTTTGGTTCAATTTGAGTTCGTTTGGAGCCGGAATTGGTATTTCAATGATCACATTGTGGCTTTTTCTGAGGATGATTAATTGTAATATATACATTATTTTTCTTTATAATTATTTTTATTATTTACAACATATTTTTATGCACAACTTTTGTTTACAGAAATAATTGATTTGGGGTCAAATTATGTACAAATAAAATAGTACAAGTTTTATACAAATATACAAGGAATTTATGTACAAATTATTTTGGGATTTTTACACCCATAACCCTGAGTAATTTTGTAATAACATTGATAACCTTGCATAATCGCTGATTACTCTCATGACCCTGAATAAGTGCGTTGTCTTACACCTATAACCTTCCGTTACTTTACTTTGTTAACTCAACCAGATGATTAAATTAGTCTAACCAATCAACGATCTGGCGGCTGGAATTAATCTAAATAGAAATAAGTATCCCACGGTGGGGATTATTACATATGGAATGATGGTTGAAGGCTACGCAGGCGAGCGAGGCGGCGACGTGGGTGTAGAGGAACGGTGGAGGGTAGCAGAGGTGGTACTGGTGTAGAGGATTGGGGAGGGAGGGGGATTGATAGGCATGATTGGGGGTGGTTGGTCTTGTAGAGTTAGGGGGTGTGGCACGGCTCCGTTCTACGGAGGATGGTCCCTTCGGTCGGAGGGAAGGCGGTGGCACTCGCAGGTCGGCGGGGGAGGGGGAGCATGGCTCTGGTTTGCAGGGGATGGGCCCTTCGGTCGAGGGGGAGGTGGGTGGCGCTCGCAGGTCGGTAGGGGGGGGGGGTTCGCAAGGTCGACAGGGGATGGGGCCTTTGGTCGGCGAGAAGGGGGGTGGTGCTCGTAGGTCGCGGTCGACCGGGGGTCGGGGGGTGCCTTGCAGGTCGATAGGGGTGGGGGATGCGTTGCAGGGGATGAGGCCTCGGTCGGGGTAAGGGGTTGGCCCTCGTAGGTCGGGGGGGGGGGGGGGGGGGCTTGTAGGTTGGTCGATGGTGGGGGGGGGGGGGGGGGGAACCAAGCGGAGGCGCGAGCGGGGCGGGCTTTCAGGCAGACGTAGGGGGAGTATGGGTCGACCAGGCGGAGGCACCGTCCAGGGGGTGGGGGGCTACAGGCCGACTAGGCGGTGGGACGAGTTGGGAGGGAGATGGGTGCACGACCTGGGGAGGGATGGCATGTGCCTTGCAGGCCCAGGTCGACAGGGGGGCTGCAGCTTGCAGTAGTGTGGTCGGGTATGCAGGGGATGAGGTTGGGCTTTGAGAAGCAGGGGGTTTTGACGGTGACCTCGACGGCTCAAGTAGGGGAGCGGGCTTTCTCTCCCGTAGGGGGAGGGGGTGGGATCGAAGGGGATGAGCTCGGTGGCGGGGTTCGAGCAGGGGAGCTTGACAACAGGGTTTGATGCATGGCCTGCACGGCAGGCGGAGGTGGCGCTCGGCAGGGGGAGAGGGGCGTTGAGTGCGGGGAAGAGGGAAGAGTAGATGTATGTTTTACAAATAGAATAAATATTAAGGACAGTTTTGTCATTTTCAACAGAAATCGTCAAAAATAACGACAATCTCAAATGGACAATGACACAGGGTTATGTCATGTAAGACTTAAGCATTACTCAGGGTTTCTCATGTAATTTGCGATTATGCAGGGTTATGAATGTTATTACAAAATTACTCAGGGTTATGGGTGTAAAAATCCCAATTACTTTTGGATTTTTGATAGAAGACCCTATCTCCCCCTATTTTATTTCTGATCGATCAGGTCAAGTCTTGACCTTATCTCGGGGTTCGGGTCAGTTTGTATTTATTGCATCAACACATCCTTTATTTTTCTTTTATTTTTCATTTCTTATTTATTCTTTTATTTAATCACAAAAGTGTTAAAAATGCATATTTAACAAATGCATGCAAAATGGTAAAATTATGGAATTAGTGGGAATTTACAGGTGTTTGACTAAGAAAAAGGAGCTAAAAATAAAAGAATAAAGGCGATGAATCGTGGATTCATCAAGTGAAAATGCAGGCGATCTGGCAATCGGATTACGAAGGATTAACCATGGAGCTCAAGCTTCAGGGATTTGGGCATTTTCTCAATTTGGATTACAGACATAATTAAACTATAAATTAACTGCAAGAAATGAAATCTAGGTATATGGTTACCTAAGAACGGGAACAAAAGGTCTCGAACGGGTCCTGGACCATGGAAAGTAGAACCAGCCAGCGACGCTCTAGCGATGGACATGAATCGCTACTCCGCACCTCCTCCTCGTTGCAAAGCCTCCAGATCTCGAGCTGTCACCACAAGGGAACGTTTTGCACAGGCTCTGAGGGGTTAAGAGGGAACGAAGAAAGATCAAACTTGAGAAGAAAGTTGGAGGGTTTTATTTATACTCTGAGAAATGATGATCTTCAATCGAGATTTCTGGATGAATCAAGGATGATCGATTGGATCTTTGGCCATGGCATGAATCTTGCATGTGCAATCTCCATGAATAGGGCATCACGCTAGCAAGCAGCATCATGATTTCGAGCGGATAAAATGGAGGAAAACCCGAGTCTGACATATCGAAGCTCGAGGAAGAGAGAGGAGTGTTGATTGGGGTCAACATGGGGAGAGACCAACCCGAAAAATCCAAGGAAGAATTTATTGGTAAAAAAATAATAAATGATTTAATTAAAATTTTATCAAAACATAAAAAATGTTTATAATTTAATGTAGTGTTTTATGTGTATTTTTATTTATTTTTTGAGGCTTTTTATTGGAAGTTAATATTACATGCAAATCATAGGTATAAATACTTGTATTTTGGTGCTTTATTTTTATTTTATATTTATATTTTATTATTTTGTAAGTTATATTATATATTTATTTATTTTCGCACACCTTTAGTGATTTTGATGCATTTTTCTGAGTTTGTATATACACTGACTTAATTTGGTCTATATAGATTATAGGTATATACATGTATATTTTATCTATGTGTTGAAATACATTATTTATTTTGATGATTTATTTTAGTTTAATTATGTACATATGTTTAAATAATATGTAAAAATTTATAAAAATAAAAGAATTTGAAGAATATAAAGAATAAATATATTGAATAAAATGTGCAGGTATACTGCATAATATATTGCAATACATGTATATTGCACAATATGGGCCCACAAAATGCATAATATTAAAAGTTACATACAATTAAAGGTGATTTTGGTCTATTTTGATACAATGTGGAGAATATACATGTCTGTGAATTTTTCTTTTGGCTTTTTATTTTATGTACCCAGACACTCTGTGCATTATTTTTATATGAAATCAATTTTGTACTTTTCTTTATATTTTTATCCACAAGGTTCATTTTTAAAGTTTATTAGTTTGATGTACAAATAATAATGAATAAAATAGGTCCCACAAGTGATTATTGATGCTTTAAAAATTAGGATTTAATGTATAGACTATACAATTCATTTGCCCTATCTCCCCTTACTTTATTCCTTGTCAACTAAGTCATCATGATGACTGGGTCTCTAGGTCTAGGGTCACTCAATACCTATGTTGTCTCATTTCTTTTCTTTCATTCCTTTATTCTATAGATTTGGAATTAAATACATAAATAATACATTATTTTATACAATATATTGTACAAATTATACAGTGTTTATTTTGACAAATTAATGATATATACATGCACTTAGCTAGGGATTTAAGCCAAAATCAAAGAACAAAGTTGATGAAATGGAGATTCGTCACATCCCAATATCTCACTCCTTCAGTCAACTACTAGGCAGATGCCTTCAGTGACTACATATGCCAATATGAGGATGAGTTCGGTCAGATTTGCGATGTATTGAAGAAGTTTGCATAATGGATTTGTGCATATTCAGATTAAGTAGACTCAAAACTTGCTTTGTGTAATCGCAATAGGAGAAAAGGGTGATCACATAGTCATGTGTTTCCAAGTTATCGAGGCATTATAAGCATGCATTTACTAAGGAGATCTTAAAGAGGTGGAACTTATCTCGAGTGATACTTTTTATGTTTTAAGGACCAAAGGAATACGGAAACTATAGGATGAAAAAATGTAAGATCAGAATTTATGATGCAACGTAGCCAATTACTCCTCGTGAGAGAAAGTTCAGTAGTTTAGTTTATTAATTCTTGGATGTGGTTATCTTGGGGAAACAATGGATTTGTTCGTCGTGGTTATCTGGGAAAAACAATGGAGTCATTGGTCTCATCATCGAGGGTGAGATTTAGGTTTCGCAGCTAGTTTCCGATGGATGATACTTGGTTCAAAAGCACCAAGGGCAATCAGTTTTTGATAACCTTGAGCCAACTTTACCGAGCCATGATAACCAACCATATTACACAAGTTAGGATATATATTTTAGAGATTTTTACACCTATAACCTTGATTAATTCTACAATTACAATCATGCCCCTGCATAATCATGAACTACATCCAGAATCCCAAATAGTCACTCCATCTCACACCAATAACCCTCGTTCATTTTTTTTGTTAATCCAAGCATATCATTGGGTTAATTTAACCCATGATCTTCTAGCTGTTTTTAGAAAAAATATAAAAAATTAGTGGCATCTGCAAGCAGGAGGCAATGGCGGAGGGTCGTACGGGGAGGCAGGGTTTGCAGGGTGGGAGAGGCTTCCAGGCAAGCGATGGTGGTGGGCCGTAGGGAGGGGCGATTCTAGGAAGGGGTGGGGCTCGCAGGGGTGGGATGCAGGCTATGACCCATTTGTGCATAGTGAGATCCGACAAAGTTCTTCTCTATCGTTGCAACTCCTTCTTGAGGGACTTGCTGAGATTTGAGACCAACCTCGAAAGCTTCTATAGGCGATGATCTGGAGAGGCAGAGAATCTCTGTCTTCCCATTCCAGGAGAGGAAAAAACCATCAGATACAGTCCACTCCACTTTCACTATTTCAGTATTCCATCTTTTCTACTTTTTCTTCTCCTTCTTCCCAATTCTCTTTTGCTACTTTTCCTTTTACAGAGATCCAACTTCATGTTCTTCTCTACTTGATCTCAATATGGAATCCAACTACACCTACAATCGATTCACCTCCAACTTTTTCCCTTCTGCTTCTCCTCTCCTTCACCCAACCTCGGCCACCCTCGAGTCAATTAGAGTCCTCCTCATCCTTTGCCCAAAAAGAGGTGACCTATTAACCTACCCCAAACACAAGCGTGCACAACAGAAGCCATGCTCTGCTACTTCGAGCTTGAGGAATTCGACACCAATCGACAACCACTCCAGAGCCTCACTCCTCACTATTGCGCCTCATTAAATTGATTGCTTTATCATTAAATCACCTCGTGTACAAGGTGTAGAGACATCATCGCCGAGAAATAGATAGGTCCCTCCATCAGCCTTGGTGAGTGGGGGTCCTCTGATCTTCTTCCAAGTAGGAGTCGATGGTGGTGGGGGGACGATGTTGCAAGAGGGGCTGCGCAGGAAGATGGGCGGGGGATCGAGCCAGCCTGTGCAGGAAGAGGCAGGTCGGGCTTGGTGTTCAGCGAGGGTTGGGGCCGACCTGGGTTTCCCATGATCCTTCCACGGGGGGGGGGAGGCTCGGCTCGACGGGAGGTTGGGGCTGCGGTTTGATGTTCAGTTGTAGGGTTGCCTTGGTTGGAGGAGGAAGGAAAGGAATCAACAGCGGAGGGGGGTCGCTGGGGAGATGGTGATGGTCGACAGGGAGGAGAAGGAGGTAGTCGACGGGAAGAGGAGGGGATGGGGAGGTTTTCGACGAGGAGAAGGAGGTAGGGGGGGTTGTACTCATTTGTAAACAATAGAACTTAAAGGATATAAAATGTAAAATATTTGACGGATACTGTCATAATGAAATATTAGATGGAAGTTAACTCAGTGGTTATGACTATGAGTGTAAAAGTTAAGACTATTGAGGGTTCTTGATGTAATTCACGAGTATGCAGGGTTATGATTGTAATTGCAGCATTACTCAGGGTTATAGGTGTAAAAATCCCTATATTTTATCGAAGTATATAAATGTTTGAGAATTCATATTTGTCTTACATGTTTGACATCTTAAAACTATACAATATACTATACAATAATTAATATAAATAAATATATATACACACACGATAAAGTTGAAAACATTAGCTGAAAATGGAAAAATAATAAACACACTAAGTCAAACGGATCTCTATACCATAAATAACCTAATAATTATTTTTATTCACTAATGTTCTTACCATTGAGAGAGACATGTAATTATTTTTTTTATGAGATCCCATGTACCCTAGTAATTATTTCTACCTGAACTGCTCTGCGGCGAGCGCGTGGGACGATCAGTCCTTTTTACCGCAGTTTAGATGTGAGCTTTCGGATCAAAGTTTAGATGAGTTGGAGTCCATGGTAGGGCGTGATTGTTGGTGTTGATGTGATGGGACCTTCTCAATGGGGAAGGTGTATAAATACCTAAATGGTCCCACGACCTTTGACCAAGGGTGTGTGTGGCGGATTGTATAAGGTTATGTAAATGAAAAATCCCGGTTCGTGTTAAAGTCTTTTTGTAGTTGTTTAGAAGGGGAGACTGTTAACTGGGGATATACCAGCGTGCTTCATGCAGATGGTGGATCCTGTTTGTCGACGATGTCAAGTGGAATCGAGGATGTTGATTCAGATGCAGAAGTTTGATGGATGCTTGGCACATGTTTGGAAACCCAATGGTAATATCGGATGGGGTTTCTGGCTTCTGGGAATCTATTGGTGCAAAATGGAACGGGTCAGAGAAGGAGAGGGCGAGCTGAATTGCAATTATCTGGGACACCTGGATAACTAGAAACGGAATGATCTTTAGGCATGAACGATGATATGGTGAGAGTATTGTGGCGCATGCAAAGTCGCTAGCTGAGATTTGATCGATGTAGAATATTCTTGTTGGTTCCTCGCTTTACATTTGTACTATATTTTGGTGAATAAAATGTGCTTTTCTTAATTTTTTTCCTGAGAGCCTGTTCTTTAACATTTTCAGAAATTACTGGTTTCCAAAATATTCTTTACTATCGGCTAATTTTATTGTCGTCGATATATTGTGCTGTGGACGCGTCCAATTAACGTGATGTATATATAAACTAGTCATAATTTGACAGCCTCTAATTTCAATGGAATAGATCGAGTGGTCTAACAACGTCGAATGCCAACGACGTCGAGTCAATTTCCAGTTCCTGGTAAAAGGATATCTACCCATCAATTATCCCCATATCTCGATCAGATTATAATATTTGAAAATCCTTTGTCATCGAAATTGTGCAGAAGACAGATATCATATAGCAGGTCTAACAGTAGCTGCGATCACGACTTGGCACCTGGCAGGGATGTCGTATACTAACATGTACAATCAAACGTAAATATGGAAAACATGAGAGAGAGAGAACAGTATCCATGCAAATTAACGTGCATGCGCCTTCACTGGTTGCCACCTGGAAACCCTAATGAGATCATCCCACAGTATGATCAGCAACCCTATTAATTAGAAGCCAACCTTCGCAGTCCCATTTTTGACTTCTGCTGATTTGGGTGTGAACATTGGTACTGCTGATTTGGATTGCTGGAATTTAATAAAGCATTCGCATGAGAAGTAAGAACTAAAGTCTGGAACTTCAATCGTCTGCACTCGAATGTAATGGGGGAGGCATCGACTGGTTAAGTCTTTGACCGAGATTTCTCCTTTGTTTCTTTTTTTGACTGTTGGTGCCAAGGAATCTCATATGTCGATGTCGAGGTTTAATTTATTTGTTTGCCTTCCCTCTTGTTGGGATTTAATAATTGTATTGTATCTCATTCCGTGTATTTGGTTAGAATGTTATCCTGGAAAAAATATTATGGATCTGCCTTGACTGGTCATGTAGTTCTTATTCCACTGACTGGTTTACATCATGTTAAGATATTTATAATATAGCCGAGTGGATCGTCTGCTGTGATACAATAAGTGTTGTAACCGAGGGGATCGCTCGATCCTCATCGGACGATCCTCTCGGTATAATGGCAGACGATCCGGTCTCATAATATAACTAACTAGATTGAGGAGTTATAAATGCATGTTGAACAATGTCCTCTATGACGATAGTCTGCCGTATGCAAAGTCATATTCCACGTATAATCACGAAGCCAATCGAACAAGGGATTTTACCTTATAATTCCTTTATCAGTAGTCGTCATATAATGGTATCTTTTCTAAGATTGTGTGTAAAAACGAGAAAAAAATCGACGCAACTCGCAAAAAAAGGAGGAAAAAGCTGGTAGTAGTTCCATTGACGAACAAGTACTCTCTACCCAAGATAGCATTTTCTAAATCATTAAAGTACATCTAGAAAAAGTTTGACAGGAGATCGGGTTTTATTGTCTTCGTCCACGTTGATCATGATCGCATGAGAAAAATTTTCCATCCTGTCTGGAAGCTTTTTTGTGTTCTTAATGTACATGACGTTTGGCCGAGCTATCTCGCACATATTAGTTAAGATTTCTAAATTTATAAGTATACTTGTTGCGACATTTACACAATTCTAAAAAACTGAGTAGATTGTCATTGTTTATATGTGTGATCCAATCGAAGCACGTATCCTTTGACGCGTATATAGAAACAACTCACATGATGACAATGAAATAAAATATAATCTCTGTAATTGTATGTTTAACATAAATCAGGTCGAAATTGTAGATTATATCATGAAGGTCATATATATCTTGATATATCGGTTATATATCAGTATTATATCAGTATCGATAGACGACCAGTGTATCATCAATATGGTCAATATTTGGCCTTGAAAGGTTATTTTCTTCTTTTTTTTGACTAACCTGAGGGTGACATCTCGAGATGGGATTCACCGTAAAAATAATATTCCACTATCACTACAAAATTGAGCTATGGTGATGTTTTTTTCAAATTCCATCACTAAATTGGTCATTGTTAAATATATAACGACGATATTATTAGTTGTGAAATGATTTTTCGTACTCAAAATTAGCAATGAATATCATTTATGTCGTTATATCATTAGCAACGGTGCACATAGTGATGCTTATTTGTTGCTATTTTTTCAAACTTCTAATTAATCGTCGCTAAATTTTGAACTAAAAAATAACGATGATTAGTTGATATTTTAAAAATTAGCAACGGATAAACGTCGCTATGTGGACTGTTGCTAATGATATAACAACAGATATATTCATTGCTAATTTCGAGTATAATATCGTCATTATATATTTAACAATGGCTAATTCAGTGATGGATTTTGAAAAAAAACGTCACTAAAACTCAATTTTGATGTAGTATATAAAGAATGAAGCCATTAAAGGCCAATTTCTTCATGAAATTGACTCAATAACGACGATATATCGTCGATATATCCTTGATATATCGACGATATATCGTATCAACAGAGTAACGATATCGATACCAATACCGATATGGCCTTCCATGGATTATATTATGTAAAGCTGGGAATTACTTCCGAAGGAGCAAACACTTCCATGTAAGTATACCAAGTAATATATTTTCGGCGAGCAGATCCTTTGTAGTACTGCAGAGTCTGCCGTAAAATCGTGGATCACTCGAACCGATCTTCATCGATGGGCTCGCACAAATTCGGTATTTTTCTGAGTCCATATCATAAAAATTCAAGTGAACCGCTCGATCAAGATCGAACGGCTCCTGATTTTACATCAGTCCTACGCAGTACTCGAGGATCTGCTTTCTGTATTTGCTGGCATACCACTAACATCCCGATGGCTCTATTGCAATGGTTATTTGACCAGAATTTTTTAAAAGAAAAACAAAGGCACAGAACCGTAAAGGCGAGCACACAAATATTTAATATTCATAAGTTAAACCATGAATATCACAATGGTCATGAATTTCGAAGGATTTTTGGCACGTTTAAGAACATTTTCAACGTAAGATCTCTCTCCTCGAAGTCAAATTGTCCACAAGATGGTCTCTGCACGGACCTTCCCTAATGTCTGCATGCTGCCCAAAGTCCCAATCGAAACAACCATAACAACAAATTTTAAAGAAGCCACTAAATAATTAGAATATTCCTTGTAAAGATACGTCAACGGATATTATTAGTTGCTAAATTATTTTTTGTCTTGCATGTAATTAGCAATGAATGGTGTTGCTAAAGGTTCATATATCGATGATTTTTTCATTGACATATTTGTTAAAATCTATTAATCATTGCTAAATTTAACCATGATTATAAGTAAATGTTAATGAATAACATTTGCTATATGATTCTTTGCGAGGATTAATATAGCAATGAATGCGATATTCGTTGTGAATTTAAATAACGATGTAACGAAAAATATTCGTTGTCATATATTTAACTATGGATAATATATCAACAAATATTAAATTATTCGTTATCTAATTAGGTCGATTTTTTTAGCACCAAAGAGGATTAGAAACTCTCCAGAATGACTCCGATGAGAGCAATCTCCACCCAAATCTCTCTTTACATTGAGCAGATAAAAAACAAATGATCATCATGCACACCTTCTGTTTAACGCTGACACAAAGCAAGTGAACAGTCTGATCCTCGTGTCATCGCATGCCAAATATATAATATTGAAGTCTATCTATATGAATTGAGATGAATCACATTATATGCTGACATTTGCGCGACTTCTCAATCCGCTGGTAATGGATAAGTTAAGGACAAATGCTGCAAATTCTAAGAAGTTTTTGGGCACACACCTACACAGTGGATGTCCTTTTTTTCTTTAAAAAAATATGACAAATTCTAAGAAGAATGACATGCAAAATATTGTGTTATTTGTTACGAGTTATAAATTCATAATGAATAATATTTGTCGTTATATATTTAACAACCGACATGCGAATAACATATTTGTTTGGAAGTAGATTGGTGACATCACGTGGCTGCACGTGTTACCTGTGCCTGCATGGACACAAAACATGCAGAGAGGAGTATAAGCGGACACGGCACAAGGGATGCTGAATTCTATATGTGACGTCTGCTTGCTTTGACGGAAAGCATGTCGGAGGAATCCCCATAAACGGAGAAGGCCCCTCCAGCACTGTTGCGTTGTGATCCTAAACAAGGGAGAGTAGTGGGGGGAGAACAAAAGAATAATGCCGGCAATTCGAGGAGGCAGAAGTGCTGATCACATAAAGGCGGATGATGGCCATTGCCTTATCCATCCCACCTCCACAGAGGCATGTGCTCATCCTCCTAACCCATTTCCACGTCTCCCATCTTTGTTAACTATAGAAAGCATCAATCGAATCGAATGTGATTTGGTATGAGCGTCCATGAGATTAAGGAATATTGCGGAAGAATATTGCACCCTTTTCTCGACGATGACGTGCTGGGTGGGGTTTTTTTCTGTGACTTTACATTGTGACATCCTATCCATTTCGTTTTTATGGTGTTGGTGTTTTCGACGATCCAAAGTAATGTGGGAAGAGAAGAAGAGAGAAGAGTTAGTTGAGGCATGTATAATTTTTTTGAATCCAAAAAAGGGGGAAACACGCGGAGGTACTACATTTTCAACATAGAATCTCTATGCACGAAAGATTACACCATTTCTGGTAAGCCAAATAGCCCATAAACCTGCAATTGGTGCCAATCTCTCAGGATTTGGACGAAAACGTGAGTTGAGGAGAGATTCCCAGAACGACGTCATGTTGCCATAATCTACCCAATTCATATTCATCATCTGCCAGAAGACTTTCGTCTTTTCACAACCCAAGAACATGCGTTCAGCGGATTCCAGGTTAGAACTGCACAGGACACATGAGTTATCCTCGTAACGAAATAAGTGGGCCTGCCTCTCCCTCGTAAGGAGCATGTCATGTCTTAGGAGCCATAAGAATAATCTATTGTGTGTCGGTATCTTCAGTTCCCAAATCATTCTGCAGACCATAACAAGGTCCTCCTGAAGCTGTGTTTTCCCTTGATCAACTTAGAGTAGGCCTTCTTGACAGAGAAATCACCTTCTCTCCAAACCCAGTGGTCATTACCAATGTTGGGACCTTCACTCCTAGATAGAGATTCCATCAAGTCTTGATAATCTTGCATTCGTCGTTCAGAGAGGGTACCAGTGAAAGTAAGTCTCCAAGCCCCATCCTCCCACAACTCAGCCACATAAGCACTTTTTTCCTCTGCTAGAGCAAATAAACGTGGGAAACGGGTCGCTAGAGGTCCGCTATTCATCCAGTCATCTTTTCAGAATAAGAAATTACAACCATCACCTAAGCATGGACACAAGAGAAGAGGAAGATTGGAGATAATAGCTCAAATACCCTTCCATAATGACGTCTCAAACCTAAGGTGACGAAAATCACTAACAGAGCGCACATCGATCCCATAGATGCTGCGAATGAGTCTACTACAGATGTCCTTCTTTTCACTCCAAATTCTCGCGGCCCATTTTAACAGAAGTGCAAGGTTCATAAGCTCCAATCTCATAACACCAAGCCCCCCCCATCCTCCTTTGGCAATGTAACAGTCTACCAATCCACAAGATGTAGAGCATGGCCATCACCTCCCACCTTGCCCAGAAGAACCTTCGCATGATCTTCTCAAGTCGATTGCAAATCCCCACCAGAAGAAGTCTCGTCGACATGAAGAAAATAGGGATCGCCGCCAAAACTGCCTTCACCAGAACAGAGCGACCACCTCAAGAAAGCAAGGAGCCCTTCCAACCTGCCAGCTTCCTTTCTAACTTCTCCACCATTGGTATCCAGTCAGAGAGAAGAATGCGACCGTATCCCAACGGCAGTCCTAAATATCTAATCGGTCTCGCACTACGTGGGCAACCCAGCTCCATAGTACAAGCTATAACCTCTTCCTCAGAAAGACCGAAAGGGATCATGGTAGATTTATCTTTGTTGAGACTAAGGCCAGACAACTCTCCAAAGATCTCCATAACCATCGACATTCCCCTCACCTCAGTAGCTCCTCCCTCAATAAAACAAATAGTATCGTTTGCATATTAGAGAACCGGAATAGAGATGTCCCCCAAATAATAACCTTTCGTGAGATCGTGCGTCACTATCTGCCTCACCATACAAGGTATACATCCCCAGCCAAAATAAAGAGAAGCGGTGCAAGAGGGCATCCCTGACGGATTCCCCGCTGGGGCTGGAAATATCCACCTTCAGGACGACCATTCACTAAAACCGAGTAAGATGCAGTGGTCACACACCTCTTCATCCAAGAGATCCACAGATCCGGGAATCCCTTTTTGTGCAAGACAGACCACAAGAACCGCCAATCAACACTATCATAGGCCTTGGAGAAATCCACCTTCCACATCACTCCTCGTGTCTGACGCCGTTGCCAGTCTGCCACAATCTCAAAGGCCATCGCTAAACTGTCACCAATATATCTCCCTGATATGAATGCAGATTGCACTGGAGGCATGTATGATTGAGGGCTATAGGTGAGACACAATATGGATTCAAGGATGCTCGTGTATGCTAGAACTTTGTTGGGATGAGATCCAATGCTTTGTATGGGGACTTATTTATATGGCCTCAAATGCCTCTCTTGCTACTTGAAATAAGAAACACAACTACTACTCCCAATGTGCATGGGGCATGCAAGAGGTTGCAACCAACCTCTCAATTCCAGAATGTACCTCTCAAATCTCTTGGGGCAATTTTTAAGGATGTCCCCAGGAATTGTGGGACCGGATAATACCGAACAACTTCTCCCTTGATGAATCTCCAATTCATCACCTTTATTCATTTATTTTGACCTTAAATTCCTAGCTAAATGCATGTATATAATATTAGTTTGTCAAATTAAATACTCTTTAGTTCGTACAAAATATTGTATAAAATATTGCATATTTATAGTATATAATTACAAAATTAAAGAATAAAGGAAGAAAAGAAAAGGAAATGAGATACCACAGATGCTGAGTGACCATAACCCCTGAGACTCAGTCATCATGATGACTTAGTCCGCAATGAATAAAATAGTGGAAGATATGGCAGCTAACTGTACATACCATAAAAGAGGGCCAAGAACTCTATCGTTCGTGTACTCCACACAAGGGGGGAGCACAATCATCAAAGTGACCTACAAGAAGCTCTGGCTCAATCTCAACAATTAACCCACACAATATACCAATCAATGGAAAAGCAAGTGTGAATCAAAATTTATTATAAACCCTACAGTTAAATGAACGTATAATGATAAGCAAAGTAGGGTGTTGAACACATGGAACACACGATATAGCACATAATATTATTTATAAATAAATAATACATGTATGTATACATATAGCTATGCACAATATTAGTCCAAGAATGTGGGTTTTTAGTTTTATATTTTTATTTTATAATTTTATTTATATATATTAGTTGATTTTAATTTTACATTTTTATTTTCTTTTTATATTTTTCGAATTTTTTAATTTAGTTTTCTTTTAAATATATAATATATGATATATATATATATATAAAATTATATAAAAAATATAGAAAAATATAGATATAAATATAAGTAAAAATAACTAAAAATTACAAAATTAATTATTTTTGGATTTTAAATATTTTTTTACTATTTTTCAATTTTAAGGAATTTTGATTATATATACAAAGTAAAAATATCCCAAATCAATTCAATCGACTCAAGAAGAGGAGGTGAAGAAGAGAATGGACAATAACTATTGTAGCTACCTATCATATGATGCTTGATCAATGCAGCCAAGTCACTAGACTACAGGCTATTGAATCTCCATTTCAATACATTTATTCTATTATTTTAGCCTTCAAAACCCTAGTAAATGCATTTAATTCCTCTAATTTGCATAAATTAACATTCATGTATTGTTGTGTAAATACTGTATAAAATGTTGTTTTTAATGCAGATTATAGAATAAAGAAAAGAAAAGAAAAAGAATAAAATATTTACGATATTTTATGACCCTAAATCATGAGACCTAGGCATCTTGATGACTAGGTCTACAAGGACTAAAGTAGGGGGAGATAAGGGTCCAAAAGTCAATAAATATCCCTTCTAATAATTCATTATTCATGCATTTTTGGGATCTATTTTATTTTTCACTTTTTATCCCTCAAATAAAGAAACCTTGAACATGAAAGTTGTAGATAATAAAATATAGAAAAATATAAAAATTATTTCATACAATGTAAAAGTTGCAGTCTAAATAGCATTCCAAAATCCCAACTTCCTAGACCCATATCTCTCAAATAAAAATTCAAAATATATCAAAATTGTCTTTAATTGTATATACTTTTAATGATATATTTAATGAAGGTGGTTTCATATTTTCGGATTTAAGGTGGGAAAGTTAGGTTTTGGACCCCTATTATATAGTATAACCAATTAAAATAATCATTTTAATTATTGTTTATTATTTTTATATTTTTATAATTTTGTAAATATTATTGATACTATATGTAAATATTAAAACTAAAATAAAAACATTAAAATTATTAAAGTGAAATATGTAAATAAGATACATAGAAGAAATACCTATACTTATACCTATACAATAAATATACTTATTTATTTAAGTATTTATATTACAACAAAAAATATAATAAAAATATATTTAAATATATAAAAATAATTTATAATCATAAAAATAATAAATTGAAATAATAGAATCAAAAATAAAAATAAAAGACACAAAGCATAAATAAATATACATATAATTAAACCCTAAAAAGTAACTTGTAATTATATACCCCTAAAAATAAATAAAAATCATAATAAACTACTTTATAAAATAATAAACATTTTTATTTTATATCTTAAAATTAATAAAATCATTTATTATTTTTAGCAATTTTATAAATAATTCAGGCCATGTTTTTCCTGGTTGGTCCACGTAAACCAGCCAAGATGTGTATGGAGTTGACCGGTGTTCAACTCCTCTGACTCCCCGTGCACCTCTGACACCTATCGTTTCCTCCTCGTTTCTCAATTTTTTTGGGGCATGATGAATCCACATTTCATCATCTTTATTCTATCATTTTGGCATTAAAAACCCTGACAAATACATGTAAATACCCTTAATTCTCGCATCTTAGCATTCGTGCATGTGTATGTAAATAGTGTATAAAATATTGTAATTAAAGCCAAAATTATAGAATAAATAAAAGAAAAGAAAAAGAATAAAATATTGTAAATATTTTATGACCCGAAACCCTGAGACCTAGGCATCTCGATGAATAGATCGACAAGGAATAAAGCAGGGGGAGATAAGGGCCAAAATACAATAAAAATACCTTTTATTTTATTCATTCTTTATTCATTTTAGACCTATTTTTGGTTCCACTTTTTATACTTCAAATAAAGAAACTTTGTACATAAAAGTTGTAAATAATTACATATAAAAAATACAAAATTGATTTCACACAAAAATAATGTATAGATAGAAAGTTATGATCTGAATAAGACTCCAGAACCCGAACTTCCCAGACCCGTATCTCCCAAATAAAAACTCGATACACACCAAACTTACCTTTAATTGTATATAATTTAAAATAATCTATTTAATGGAGGTAGTTTCATATTTTTTGGAGTTACGGTTTGAAAGTTGAGTTTTGGACCCCACTTGTATACTTGTACAGATTAAAATATTCATTTTATTATTTATTCATTATTTTTATAAGTTTATATTTTTATAATTTTGTAAATATTATTTATAATATATTTGTGTATTAAAATCAGAATAAAAACATAAGATAAATAAAAAAAATAAAATACACGTATATAGAATACATAGGTATAATACCTATATTTATACCTGTACAAATGTTACTTATATTTTATTAAGTGTATAAAATACTTCAGAAAAATAACATAAAAATATAATTAAGTATATAAAAATACTTTACAAAGTTATAAAATAATAAACAAAAATAAATAAATTAAATATACAAAATAAAAATAAATTAATAAAATATATAGGTAATATACTTATAAAGAGTATAAAAGGGAACTTGTAAATTTATACCTCATAAAAATAAATAAAAATCATATTAAAATACCTTATAAAATAATAAACACTTTTTATTAAATAACCAAAAATTAAATAAATCGTTTACTATTTTTAAACGAATTTTTAATGTATTTGCAGGAGGTTTTTCCTGGTTGGTCCACGTGGACCAACCAGGTGCCGGCCCTAGTTGACCTCGGTCAACTGGGCGTCCTCCACCCATGTGCCCGTGTCAGACCTTGGTTTTCGCCCATGTTTGACTATTTTTCAAGGCCGCTTCTTGCATCATTTCGGGTCGCACTCTTCATGACTTTTTCTCCTCGATCATCAGGCTTACTCGCCCAACGTTTATCTCAAGGATTGGATCATTGCGTCGCCCGATATACCTCGACTTTTGGAGCACCTGCACCTCATGGTCAAACCCTTTATAGTGCACCCCCGACTTCCATTTGAATTTCGAGTCCCGTTGGTCCATCTCTCTTCGTCCCTTTCGAGCTCCACCGGATCCTGGAGGTGACAGCTCCACCCTCGTGTCGTCAGCCAAGGCGAAGGAGGTCCGAGGCGTCTCCAATCATCTCCGCCATTCTCGCCGGCGTTGAGGTATTACCCTCTGGCTCCGGCCATCGAGGCAGTTCTTTTTCCCTTTATTTCTTTTGCCTTTTCTTCCCCGTAGTCTTAGGATCAAAACCCCCCACGAATCGTCCATTTTCATCTGTCGAATCATGCTCCACGCATACCTCGCCGAAGTGCACCTCCGGCCGACCACCTTCGCGCCACTCCTCGCCGGTATTTAGCCTCCGCGGAGTCCAGGCATTTTGCCCTGGACTCTCTCACTTTTTCTTGCAGGTACTTGGACCTTAACAGACGCCTGGGGGCCATTTTGATCTCCGCCGGAGATCCCCGAAGCACCTCCAGCTCCGCCGTCGTCTCCAAAGAACCTCGGCCATCGCCGAGGCTTTTTGGGCCAGCCAGCATCTAGAGGAAGCTCCCAGGAGCTTGCAACCCCATTTTGAGCACTCCAGATCACCGGAGAACGGAGATCAGGCTCGGGGAAGTTCGCCTCGCCGGCATTCTTCCCCGTTCTTACTCTACGCTTCTCCACCACTGGATCGGGCAGCAGCTCCAGACGTCACAGCCACCGTCCGATCTCCTCTCGCCTCAACCGACCGATCTACCGAGGAGGATCTGATCTTAGCCATTCGTGCGAAGCGTCATCGGGCACCCATACGTCGCCACGTGGATAAGTGGAGGCGCCCCCACCGTCGGATCACGCATAAGGGGTATTTTGCATCTTAGCTCCGTGCCATTTTTGTATTTTTATTCAGTGCTTAAACTTTTATTTGCAGTTTAAATACTTTGTAATATTTGCATCCAGACCCTTGAACTTTACTTAATTTCATTTAGGCCCTAGCTACGTCACCTCACGTGACCAGTTCGCATGAGGCCTAGGTTTTTCTGCAGAGGGACCCTCGCGGGCTTTGTTATTTCATTTCAGTCCAGGAATTTTGATATTAAGTGTAAAACTTTTGGATATTTTGCGTGTGAACTCCTGGGAGTTTTGTATTTTGCACTTACGTCCTTCCCAAGCGCGTGCTAGTCACGCGCGGGGGTGGGTACTTTGCAAGTGTGCCCTAGCAGCTTTGAACATTTGTATTTAGTCCTGGAACTTGTTTGATCTATTGTAAACTTTTGTGAAAATTGCACTTTGGCCCCTGGATTTTTGCTTATTTGCATTTATGCCCTTGCTAGTAGTGTAGTTTCTTGATATTGTATCTATTTATTTCAAAAACCACTAAAAAATTCCAAAAAAATATATTTTGCTTATCTTATCATATTCTAGTGTCAATCCAAAAACCGCTAAAAAATTCAAAGTGAAACTCCTAAAAATTAGAAAACCTCTAAAAACTTCAAAAAAATCTAAATAATTCTAGAAAAATCCTAAAAATATAAACTCAGCGTCTGTAATTTCCTTATTTTATTGTCTTTCATTTAAAATTAATTTGGGAAAAATTTTTCATGTTTACTATTTTTCATTCCCATTTTGATTTCGGCCAGCAGCTTAGTGTATTGATTTCTTGTATTTGCACTTTTAAAAATACCGAAAATATTTAGAAAAATTCCCAAAAATCACAAAAACAGTATAAAATCATAAAAGACCAAAAACACTTGATTTCCTGATTTTTGAGTATTTTCACCTTTTTTTATAAATACCTCATCCTTCTCTTCTTTACTTTGTATATATAGTCTATTGTTGAAAAAGAAAATATAAAAAGATATAAAACATAAAAAGAAAATATAAAATCAGACAATTAAAAACCAAAATACAAAATTAAAAATTAAAAACAAAATAAAAAATTAAAAACCCACAAAAAATTTGCATAATTGTATACATTTAATCACATCACACTCTTTGCATTCCTTCTTGATCTATCCTGCTTTGCTCCCTGAGTTCGACACTCTACATACTTGCACTATACACATTTCTTGTAGAGTTAAAATAAATTTGACTCCACATTTGTTTTTCATTGCTTGATTCATACTATTGTGGGTTCATTGTTGATTAAATCCGGATCTTGAGTGGTCAACACATCGACTGTGTTCCCGCCTTGTCTGGAATACACGACCGCTCGACTTTCGGGTTTATCAAGGCACAATTCTTTCATTCTTTCGACTCGATGTCTTCATGACTTTTTATCCTCGAAATGTGCTCTTACACGCCTACTCGTCATCTCGAGGATTGGATCGATGCGTCGCCCGATGTTCTTCGTTCTTTGGAGCCACCTAGTCATCGGTACACCCCTTTGACCGAGCTTCACCTCCCCCTCTCGTGTGCTCTAGATAGAGGAGGGTGACAACCTACTCTCCAGCCCTTTTACGATGGATTTGGGCAAGGTTGCGAGCCGGTTCCATCATCTCTGGCCATCGTCACTGTCGAGGTCAAGCTTCATGGTTCCAGCGACTGAGTTATGATATATTCTTGCATTTCTTTGATTGGATTTAGCCCTAGGTTTGTTTTACCATTTCTTTTGCATTAAATCACGTTATTTACCCGATTAAACCCAATCCCATAATTCATCGGAGCTAGCCTTCGCGAACCTCCCACCGTCCTCCGCTCATTCCCGACGCACCTAATCACATGTATTTCGCTCCCCACTGCTTCTCTTACGCCTTGACACTACCCGTTCAACCTGCTCCATCCCATGGAGCATGATTCCAGCCTTCTACTACTATGCCTCGCCGGAGTTGCCGCCACCTCCCCTCCCTTGCTTCCATTCCATTCTAATCGGTAGAGTTGCTTATTGTGCAGGTTAGAACCCTCACGAGCAGCTGGAGCAATGTTGGAGGTCCATTCGAGGTTCTTGGAGCACCATAGCTCCGCCGGCCTCGTGCGACCCCTTCGACCATTGTCGGAGTCTCTTGAGACTTCCAACCATCAGAGAACCCTTGCAGGAAGCGCCAGGGGCATTTTGGAGCTGCATTAAATGACAGAGAAGGGAGATATAGCCAGAGGAAGCTTGCTGCGATGGGACTTCTTCCCTGTTCATCCACCGACCTTCTCCACCGTGGGATCAAGAACAATCCCCAGTTTGATCGCGGATTGTTGGATCAGTTCCACTCCACACCATCAGATCCGTGGGAGCATCTAATCATGGTCGTTGATCATTGAAGCGTCATTGGGGCCCGGGTGTCGACACGTGTCTTAGTGAGCAAGATCTGGTCCTTCACTCGCATGCATGCTTTGGGTATTTTGCAGTCTCCTCCCAAGCAGTTTTTATATTTAATTATTAGGATAAAATCTTTCATTTGTCATTATTTAAGTTTTGTAAAATTTGCAAAAGGACCCCCATACTTCTCATAGTCCACGCCATGTCACCTAACGTGCTTGTGCACATGAGATGACATTTTGCATAATTGCCCTTGTGATTTTGGATATTTGTATTAAGTATAGTGACTTTTTATCTAAGTTATAAATTTTTGTGGAAATGGCAAGTTGGCCCCTGTGCTTAATTTTATTTACAAAAATACCACTGCTAGTATTTTAGTTTCTCTTTACTTCCTTCATTTATTTAAAATAGCAATTTTTCTTGAAAAAATCCACAAAATAGATGTATATTCCTGACTGCACACACTTCACGCCATATTTTTGCATTACATTTTCAGACACTTTTATTATTTTATAAAAATACCCTATTTAGTTTCTGTTTAGCTTCTAAAACCCATAAAAAGTATAAAAATCTTTTGAAAATTCCAAAAAAAAGTTTTCGTATTTATTTCATTATTTTACAATTTCGGACCAAAAATCCACAAAAATACAAAAGGAAACTCTTAAAAATTGAAAAAAAATCCAAAAATACTTATAAAAAACTACAAATTCCTAAAAATTCCAAAAATTGTGTTTTTCTATTTTATATTTTTATTTATATTATCATTTATGTATTGAAATTAATTTGGATAAATTTTGATATTGTTTGTTGTTTACATGTCCATTTTAATTCAACCTATTACATCAAACCCTGATTTATGGTATTTTTTACTTTAAAAATATATAAAAAGTATGAAATTCTTTGAAAAATCACAAAAAAGTAAAAATGTAATTAAAACTAAAAAAATATTAATTATTTTATTTTTACAATTTTTATTAGTATTTATATTTATATTAGTTTATTGTGTATATATACTTTATATATAGCTAAATTATATATTTTAAAAAGAAAAAGGAAATATAAAATACAAAAAGAAAAATAGAAAAATAGAAAAATAAAAATAAAGTACAAAAATATAAAACAAAATTTTAAAAATTAAATAAAAAAATCCTAAAAAAAGAAATGGATTTTTACACCCATAATCCTAAGTAATTTTGTAATAACATTCATAACTCTCCATAATCGTGAATTACGCTTAGGACCCTACATAGTTGTGTCGTCTTACATCAATAACCTTCCGTTACTTTACTTAAAAGATTGGGTTAATCTAACCAATCAACAAACTAAGGGTTGGGACTAACCTAAAAAATATACCACCTTTTCTCTTGATCTAGCACATGCAACCAACTTGGGGATCTTGCATGCGGGGCCTGCAGGGAGCGAGGTGTTGTAGGAGCTTAACGATGGTGGAGGGCAACAATGGGCCTATAGACGGGCAGGTGCAGTGGAGAGGTGGAAGGATGCGGTAGGATTGGGAGGGCTTGGGGAGCTTGCAGAGGTTCAACTGACGAAGCGGAGGGGGGGTGCAGAGGTTTGAGCGGAGGCTTATAGTAGGAGGTCGACGACGACGAGGGGTGGGGGGCTTGTTGAAGGCTCTTGTAGAGGAGGTGGCGACAGGGGGCGGGTGGGGGGGGGGGGAGGGCTTGCAGATGGTTCTAACTCTAGCACAGACCATCAATGATCAACATCTAAACCAAAACATTAGAAACCCAAATCTTGGTGCAGATCTGTTGTTATCTCTGATTGCCAAGAACAATCATGGTGCTAATCCATCTCAAGCATTAGCTGAGCTCGCGCCATGTTATATGGTGCTTGAGCAACGTCCGGAATCAGCTTTAGCTCCTCCCCTTCTAGACGAGTGATAACCACAATTTTTGCAGAGATCTTATCAATCCACAAGGCGAACAAACAGTCCTCGAATCGAAGTGACCCCAAACGAAAACCGTGATTGATCAGAAATCAACCCACAATATAAATAAAGGCAATGAACAACACAAGTGAGGTTCAAATTTACTATCTTTACCATAAAATGCATAGTGAATAAGCATGCAGAGGTCAAACCACAAAGAGCAAAACATGTAAACTATGGTTATTTATGTACAACCAAGTCATTCATCATGTATACTGATGAAGCCACATTTCATCATCTTTATTCTATCATTTTGGCATCAAAAACCCTAGCAAATGCGTGTAAATAGCATTTAATCCAGCATCTTAGCATTCATGCATGTGCATGTAAATAGTGTATAAAATACTGTAATTAAAGCCAAAATTATATAATAAATAAAAGAAAAGAAAAAGAATAAAATATTTTAAATATTTTATAACCCAAAACACCGAGACCTAGACATCTTGATGAATAGGTCGACAAGGAATAAAGTAGGGGGAGATAAGGGTCAAAATATAATAAAAATACCTTTTATTCAATTCATTCTTTATTCATTTTGGGCCTATTTTTGGTTCTACTTTTCATACCTCAAATAAAGAAACTTATACATGAAAGTTGTAGATAATTAAATAAAGAAAAATACAAAATTGATTTCACTGAAAATAATGTACAGATAAAAAGTTATGATCTGAATAAGATTCCAGAACTCCAACTTCCCAGACCCGTATCTTGCAAATAAAAACTCGAAATATACCAAATTCACCTTTAATAGTATATAGTTCAAAATAAGCTATTTAATGGCAGTGGTTTCGTATTTTTCAGAACTACAGTTTGAAAGTTTAGTTTTGGACCCTACTTGTATACTTGTACATATTAAAATATTCAATTTATTATTTATTCATTATTTTTATATTTGTATATTTTTATAATTATGTAAATATTACTTATAATATATATGTACATTAAAACCAGAATAAAAACCTAAATAAAACTCAAAATAAAATACATGTATATACAATACATAGATAAAATACCTATAGACATACATGTATACTTTATACTTCTATTTTATTAAATGTATGAAACACTTCAGAAAAATAAAATAAAAATATAATTAAGTGTATAAAAGTATTTTAGAATTTTATAAATAATAAACAAAAATAAATAAATTAAAAACACAAAATAAAAATAAAAGAATAAAATATATAGATATTATACCTATAAAGGGCATAAAAGTATAAAATTATACCTTATACCTTATAAAATTATACCTCATAAAAATAATTAAAAATTAGAATAAAATACTTGATAAAATCACAAACATTTTTTATTTTATAACCAAAAATTAAATAATTCATTTTCTATTTTATTGTTTTAATGAAACTTTTTCCGAGGATTTTCCTGGTTAGTCCACGTGGACCAACCAGGGGGCTCGGATGGTTGACCCAGGTCAACTGTCTGACCTGCGACTGTGGGTTGTGTCAGACCGAGGTTTTGACCTATTTTCTCACTTTTTTCAAGGATGAACCATTCACTCTTTCGTGTATCGTCCTTCATGACTTTTGCTCCTCGACATGTCGTCTTTCACGCCTAGGTGTTTCCTTGGAGAATGGAGCGATGATTCACCAAATAATCCTCGTTCTTTGCATCCCAGTCGTCAACACTACAAAACCAAACATTGAATTTCGATTCAAGTTTGAACCGCATTTCATCCAGATCTTTTCCCCCTTTGTCTCGCGTGGGCTTCCTGGAGGTGACAGCTCCAGATTGCCTTCTTCAAGGCGGCAGATCCACCACGATTTGGGCGTGTTCCATTAACCTCTGGCGAGCCCCGCCGTCGAGGTACTCTCCCTCCGGTTTGACCGTTGAGGCAGCCATCTCTTCCTGTTGTTTCTTTTATTTTTCTTTTGCCTTAGTCTTAGGATCTGTTTCCCATCTTCAAATCTGCGTCCTAATCACCCAATCGCCCTCGAGAATACCCTCGCCGGAGCGCACCTCCGGCGAGCTTCCTATTCGCCTTCAGCCACCGCATTTGCCACCCAGAGGGTCGTGGCATTTTGCCCACGGCCCCCCTTAACATTTTGCAGGTCCAGGAGCCGCAACGCATATTTGGGGGCGATTTTGAAGGCCGACCGAGGTTCTTGGAGCTCCATTGCTCCGCCGACCTCGTGCCGCCACTCCGAGCTTCATCGAAGAGTTTTGCTGCCCCCAGCATCTTGAGGAGGACCAGAAGATCATTCCGGGCCATTTTGCAGCTCGAAGGAGCGCCAGAGGAGGGAGAAGGAGGCCGGGGAAGCTCGCTTGCAGCGAGTTCTTCCCTGTTCTTCATCTCCGTCTTCCAGCCTTAGATCGAAGGCCCATCCCAGAAGCAGCAGCTGCCGTCCGATTGTATCGTCCTCGACCGTCGATCACGTCGTGGATCATCTTATCGCAGCCGTCTGATCTGAACCGTCATCGGGGCGTCTAGTGCTGACACGTGTATAAGTGGAGTGATGCCCGCCGTTGGATCCGCCCCGCGAGGGTATTTTGCATTCAGACCCTCGCAAATTTTTGTATTTAAATATTAGTATTAAAGCTTTCATCTGCCATTTAAAAACTTTTGTAATATTTATAACTAGGCCCCGTTACTTTGCATTATATCACTTAGGTCCTTCGCCACGTCACCTCACGTGCCGGTGCGCGTGAGGGGACGGGGCATTTTGCAAAAGGAACCTCGTGGGTCGTGTTATTTCCATTCCATACTCAAACTTTAAATTGCAGTATAAAATTTCTAGGTTTTTTGCATATCAGCCCCCAAGGTTTTGATAATTGCAGTTATGCCCCTCCCAGGTTCACGTGCCCCGCGCGTGTGACCTTGGTGTTGTTGCACTATTACCCCTGCGGGTTCTGTAATTGTTATTTAGTCCATTAATTCGCACATTTAGTTATAAAGTTTGTGTGAAAATTGCACGCATACCCTTGGATTTTTGTCTATTTACATAAATACCCTTGCCATGCCACAGATTTTTGCTTGCTTTCTATATTTATTTCACGCATCATTAAAACCCTAAAAAAATCCACAAAAATCATTTTTAAGCTCATGTTAACTTGCAAATTCACGCCATTTTTTTGCTTCTCATTTTCATTGCATTTTAATAATTATTAAAAATAAAAATATGCATTTTCAGTACTGTCTATTTTAGAAAATCCATAGAAATTAGCAAAACACCTTGAAAAATTCCAAAAGATTACCTATTGTGTATTTTATTGTCTTTTAGTGTCAGTCCAAAAATCACTAAAAAATTCAAAACAATAACCTTAAAAATTAGAAAATACCTAAAAACTTCAAAAAATCTAAAAGATCTCAGAAAACTCCAAAAAATATAAACTCAGGATATGTAGATTCCCCATTTTATTACCTTTATTTTAAAATTAGTTTAGGAAAATTTTGTGGTTGTTTGATATTTTTCATTCCTATTTTACTTTCAGCCAGTAGCTTATTCATTGTTTTCCCTTATTTTTTATTTTAAAAATACCAAAAACATTCTGAAAATTCCCCAAAAATCATAAAAACATCTTAAAATTATAAAAAGACCAAAAATGTTTTATTCCTTGATTTTTGACTATTTTTACCTATTTTTATAAATACTCTAACCCTCTCTTCCTTATATTATATATATCATATTATTGAAAAAGAAAATATAAAAATATATAATATAAAAAGAAAATACAAAATCAGTAAAAATACAATAAAAATACAAAATTAAAAATTAAAAATAAAATATAAAATATAAAATTAAAAACCCACAAAAACATTTGCATTGCATAGTGTAGACAATACATCACATTCACATTGTTATGCATCATTGCATAGATCTATCCTGCCTTGCTCCCTGTGTTCGAACTCTCTACATACTTGCACCTATACATCTTTTATGTAGAGTTAAAAATAAATTTGACTCCACATTGTTTGTCATTGTTTGATATTTGATTGTGGGTTCATTGTTGACTAAATTCGGATTTTTAGCGGTCACCGCAGCGACCTCTGTGTTCCTGCCTTGTGTGGATCACAAGACCGTTAGAAATTCGTGTTTATCAAATGGCGCCATTGCCGGGGAGCAACAACGTATAGATTACATTTTTGAGTGATTGTGATTATTTGCTTACCATTTCTTGCTTTATCTCTCATTTTTGATATATATTGTTGAGCTTTCTAACCATTGTCTTTCTTGTCTTCTTGCAAGGGACCGCGGACCGAGGAGGATCGCCTAGGTGATTCGGTGCAGCTTTGGGAAGCGGAGTCGGCTTTTCTAGCCCAAACCAATAGGAGAGAGCAGGAGATTAGATAGATAGTTAGTTAGTGAGTTTATCATTCTTTGGTGAGAGAGAGACCATTTAATTTGTAACAATACAGGTACTTGGACACTCAGGACACTCGGGCCTAATTTCCCAAGTGATTGTTCATTTGGGGGGCTCACCGCAGGTTTTGTCGTGTTTTTCACCGCAGTCATTTTCCGTTTTGTTTTATTTTCCTTTCTTTTGTGGATTGTGCCCTTAGATTTTTAGGCATTGCTTGATCGATTAGATTAGGTCCAAACACCCTAATAACCATTGCATGTACCTATAGTGCGTATTTGGACTTAGTTTAATTAAACAGTTGATCATCACCTTCGATTCGCCGCGCCGCGAGCCCACCCCATCAAGCGCTACTCCTGAACTCGATGTGTCGAGAAGAGGAGGGGTGATTCTAGACCGGACTTTTTGGATTGAGGATTGGTGATTGACTTGTGGTTCTTCACGTTAGCAATTGCCTGCTTAGGACGATTTCCTTGTGCATATCGGCATATAGATTAGGTTTATAAATTCCTTCTTTGCATCCTGCATGGAGAGAGCTGGGAGTCACTGTAAGTCTTCTATCTTTGCATTAATCATTTAGGCACTAAGGTGAGATTTCCATCTTAGTGCCACTTGCATTGGATTTTCCGACTCTTTTCTCCCTCTGTTTTTGGATCAAATAGGAAGCAAGGAAAAACAAAAACGTTAGGCGCTTGTTTGAATTGACTCAAAAGAAGCGATAACACCAAAAAAATATAAAAAAGGGACTGCTAAAGAAAACTTGACCTAAATAAAATTTGTAATTGGATTCATTGCTTGGGGAGAGTAACACCCTCACTTGTATTCAGGATGCATGGGAAGGTCTCCTTCCAAGTGAGAGAGCAGCTTTGTAAGGATTAGAGCCAAAAACCCAGTCTGTGGTTGCCTTGTATATCGCCTAGATTTCTGAAGTATTGGCGCTTCTATCGTACGTGGACGAGTAGGGCTTGGTCACCAGTGATGACTCTCTATTGTGTAGAGCATCGACCTTGTTCGAAGTATCGAGCCTAGGTCACGCCTTCATGGGGGTATCTGTTTCATTGTCTTGCGTCCGAGTAGGTTCTTGCACGCTTACGGGTGATTCCGTTGCGAGCGAGTTCCAAAGTATCGGTTTCACCTATTGGCTTCCTTTCTCTGTTTCTTTGGCTGAGTAGGGATCCAGGAAGGGTTACAAGGACCTCAAAAAGTGCAGACTACAGGTTACACAGGAGGAGGACAAGTACGGGATACTCTTCCGGCAGTACTCTCGCTCCTATAGGTGTAACGCTCTAAGGACTCGTTAAAATATAAATGCCTGAATTCATTTAAAAGCTACAAAGATAATCGACGAACTCTTATGGCTTCATGTGTTGAGTTGGTGAATTCCCTTGTCTTGTGTTTGATTGCTAGTTGGATCTAGGTCAAGATCAAAAACATCGCACAATTGTGCGCAATTTTGCCACCTCCTTCTTCTTCATTTCTCAACCTTCATCTTCTCAAATAATCAAGATGATGGGACGGAGATCTCTTAGGCCGACCTTGTCGGCACCGCTATCTAGCACTCCTCCCTATTCATCTAGGACAACCGCGGAGAGTCCGCTCACCGAGACTGAGTTCACTTCCACCCTGTTCCCCCTTGACCACCCTTCTCATTCTCCTTCCATCAGTCCGAAAGTTTCAGAATTTAGTGCATCACAGAGCTCAGAGCATTTGACGGCACCTGAGATGGGTTCTTTTGCCTTTTCAGAGAACCCAGCCATGGCAGATAGAGGAGATCACCCAGATGAGCAGGAGCAACCTCAATTTCTATTTGATCAAGCTGCCATCAACAATTCACTACTAGCCTCCCTGTAGACAATGCAGAGACAGATCATAGATCAGGGAGCATTCATGGGTGACGTGATGCAAGAGCTGGCACAGATGAGAGCAGATCGAGAGAACAGAGCCGCATGTGGTGGAGGAGATATACCCGTTGCAGAAGGAGGAGATCCTGAAGCTGAGAGACCACCACAGACGATTGTGAGGGAATTGCACAATCCTGCCGCATCCCTCACTCACCGATGGATCCGACTTCCTCCCATCCATGGAGACTTCGAGCTTCGGCCCCACACTATTCATCTTCTTCCTAAATTCCATGGGTTGCCGACCGAAGAACCACACCTCCATCTGCAAGAATTCGAGATGATCTGCATTACCATTCATGACAGGCTGATGACTTTGGACACCATCAAGATGATAGCCTTCCCATTCTCTTTGGTTGATAGAGCTGCTTACTGGCTGAAACACTTGGGGAGTTTCATCAATACTTGGGCACAACTCCGGACCACTTACTTGAAGAAGTACTACCCTCTCGGCCGGACTAATGCAGCACGAGCCATGATCAGCAATTTTACCATGATCCCTAATGAACAATTCCATGAAGCCTGGAATCGATTCAGAGATCTCATTGACCGGTGTCCACACCATGACATATCAAAGCCCAATCTGGTTCTGAGTTTCTTATATGGGCTGACACCGGAGCTGCAGGGGCTTGTAAATGCCTCTTGTAGTGGATCATACTTTTCCAAGGGTGAAGACGACGCATGAGCCATCTATGAAGGCATGGCAGAAAACTCAACTATGATGACCCAAGCCAGAGTCTACACACAGCAGAAGCCACCCCAAGGAGCAGGATCATTTCAGAGGATCGCCCGCATCGATGATGGTCCTCACACTCCATCGGCAGCCGCAGCTCAAGCCGAATCCGCCGCAGCCAATATGGGCATCATTAGTGAGAAGTTAGACCGTATGGAGATCCTCGAGAAGAAGCAGAACCAAGGTCTTGCCCAGATGGACCTTCTTACCAAAACCATGAGTGACCTGAAGACTCAAATTCTCTGCATTCAGGAGGCACAAACATACACTCAGCAACCTCCCAGGTCACGAGCCGATCTGAGCAGTAGCAGCTCTACCCAGCCCTCTGCCTCACACCACCAGGTCAACCACATCCAGGCAGAGCCGGTGCAGCAGCTATCGTACTACCAATCTCAGCCACCATCTCAGGACACTCAGATGGTAGTCTATCAGTCGGATCAGCCACTGGCAGTTCTACCCCCTCCATCCTTCGAGCAGGAACCATTGATGGAAGTCAATGGGATTTGGTACGATCGGTACCCACAACCCGGGATTCGTTGCGATCACCCCGGATTCCGTTGGACCACTGGTGGCACCTCTTCCCAACAACAGCCTCCCGCTCAGGGATATCAGAACAACCAACCGCAGCAGCAGCAGCAGCCCCAATATGCCCACCAGCAGAACCAGAAGGGTCCTCGTCCCGCCTATCAGGGACAACAGTGGAGGCAGCATCCGCGGCCTCAACAGTCATACTCCCAGCCTCGCGAACAGTTCTCCTCCTAGCAACAACCTCATTTCCAGCAGGGGAATACATCCGGTTCTCAGGCACCTGCATTCGAGAACCCAACCTTAGATGACCTCGCCTGATTGCTTACTGAACATCGAGAATCCTACCGGCGGGACATGGATGAGTTCCGACAGGAGGTGAGGGATTTGATCAAGGGCAAAGCCACCATACCAGCTCAGATTGAACCAAATCCGAATAGTCTGAGAAGAAAGTCTGAGCAGGTACGGTTCACAGAGGATACCTCTCCTAGTGATTATTTGAGTGACATGTCTTCTTCTTTGTATGATATTGATTTTGTGACTACTAGGAGCGGTAGGATGCTAGCCGATGGTGCCTCATTTGAGCGACAACAGCATGAAGAATCCAGAGCGCCGGATGAGCAGAGTAGCGGTGCTGATGCCGCTGATGATGATGTTGATGACGGTGGTGCTGAAGCCACCAAGGATGGAGATCTAAATGACGGTAACTGAGGTCGTCATAATACCTGATGCAGACGGTGGTGCTGAAGCCACCATTTTTGATAATGTGCCAGAGTGCGGTGCTGATGCTGCAAAGTCAGATGTCGTTGGTGGTACTGAGACCACCACTTCTACTTTTGTTGAGCTCCCTTCTGTTGTGTTGCCACCTTTTGTATCTCAAGACTGTGGTAACAAGAAAAAGAACAAAAATATGAATAAAGGAAAGGTTTCTGTTCACACTTCAGATCCATATGTGTTGCATGATGATCAATGTATGGATTCTATTCCTTCACAGGCACAGGAACCTCTTCCTAGTCCTCCATCTGAGGAGGCCCCTTCCATCCCCTTTCCTGCAGCACTCCGCCGGGCGAAGGGGAATAAAAAAGAAAATCCAAAAAAGACCCAGCAGTTAGAGTTCAGCAACCAGATGATTGATAGATTCCACATTCAGCTGACTCTACAGGAAGCATTTGAGCATATCCCCCTCTTCAAAAAGAACTTGAAATAGATAACTACAGTCCGCAGGAAGAAGAGGTACAGAGATCAAATCCATATGCTCACTCATGACACTTTCTGCACCATTCAGAACAAATTGCCAGCCAAGAGACCTGATGTAGGAGCTTTCTATGTCAGATGCGAGACTAATGAGCAGAAATTCGACCGTACTCTATTAGACAGCGGCTCTTCGATTAACCTTCTTCCGGCAGCCTTACTCGACCGATTTGAGTTTGGTCCACTTCTTAGGTCGATTAAGAGGCCGAAGGGGTTATTGAAAGACGTGGTCTTTACCATTCAGGGCCTGAAATTCCCAGTGGACTTTGTTGTATTGGACATGGAGATCCCTGAGTCAGTAACCGATGCCCCCATCATACTTGGACGCCCATTCTTGGCCACAGCCAAGGCGGTATCCGACCATGAGAGTGGGAAGGTATGTTTTCACGTAGAGGGCGAAACCATACAAATAGAGACGATCGAGGAAACCAGAGCGAAAGAATTAGCATGCTCAGAGCAGTCCAGTGATATTGAGCAGATGACAGAGGATGAGCTAGACATCCACCAGGAGTGCGATTTTGTGACGACATATGATGAATCCATTTGGACAGATCCCGTAGCACAGAACCTCGCCTTGACTAAAGATTCCCTGTATTTAAAGCTTATGGCAGTTGAGAGCCTGGAGAGCACACCCCTGGATGAGGATACAGTTGAGGCTGACAGTATTGGGATGAGTGGTGATGATGATTTTCAGTCTTGTTCTTCTAGTTCAGATCCCTCGGATTCAGACATTGATTGGGATGATTTCGATGACTATTTGCCGTGTCTGATTCTTTCTGAGCCGACAGCTAGGACGGAGTGTGAGCCAGTTAAGTTTATAGATGATTCAGCAGGCCTCCCTTCGTCAGATGTTCATTTAGAACGAGAGTTCTCCCATGCAGACCTGGTAGCTTTTACACAGACATATCAAAATCCAGATCTACCACCCCCAGTTGTCCAGAACTGAAACCCTTGCCGCAGTCGTTGAAGTATAGATTCCTTGCGGGTGAGCCAGATATGCACCTAGTCATTATCTCAGCAGGTTTGACTGGAGAACAAGAATCTCGTATGATGGAGGTTTTTGAAAGACACCGCAAGGCGATAGGATGGAGTATAGCTGAACTCCAGGGGATAAGTCCGGCTCCGTGCTCCCACCATATTTATCTTGAGGATGACGCTAGGCCTTCACGTGAGTTCCAGCGACGGTTGAACCCGAATCTTCGAGATGTGGTTATGAAAGAAATATAAAGGTGGTGGAGCGTCGATTTTATCTACCCCATCTCTGACTCCAAGTGGGTTAGTCCATTACATGTGGTACCCAAGAAGACGGGTATCACGACAGTTGTGAACGAGTTTGGAGAGGAGATCGCTACCCGGGTACCAACTTCTTGGAGGGTTTGTGTGGACTACAAACGATTGAATCAGGCCACCAAGAAGGATCATTTCTCGCTACCATTCATAGATCAGATTATCGAGAGGCTAGCTGGGAAGAGTCATTACTGCTTTCTTGACGGGTACTCCGGTTATAATCAAGTGGCCATTGCGCCCGAAAACCAGTAGAAAATGACATTCACCTGTCCGTTTGGGACTTATGCTTTCAGACTGATGCCCTTTGGTCTATGTAACGCTCATGCGACGTTCCAAAGGTGCATGTTGTCCATCTTCTCGGACATGGTGGGTGATTGCTTAGAGGTCTTCATGGATGACTTCTCGGTCTATGGCGATGGGTTTGATGCTTGTCTTGACTGCCTAGACCGTGTGCTTCAGCGCTGCATTGAGGTCAATCTTGTCTTGTCTTGGGAGAAGAGTCACTTCATGGTGACTCAAGGGACGGTCCTTGGTCATATCATCTCCGATAGAGGCATGGAGGTTGATCCGGCCAAGGTGGATATCATTAGAAAACTCAATCCACCGTCCAATCTGCGTCAATTGTGATCTTTTCTGGGGCATGTCGGTTTCTACCGACAGTTCATTCAGGACTTCAGTCGAATTGCCCGACCGCTCACTGATTTGCTGACGAAAGACACCGAGTTCATTGTAGATGATAAGTATCTTGCGTCCTTTGAGACTCTCAAGAGTATGGTTGTTTCGGCTCCTGTCCTTCAGCCACCTGATTGGTCTCTCCCATTCGAGATCATGACGGACGCTTCTGATTTTGCCGTAGGGGTTGTGCTTGGACAGAGGAGGGATGGATTGCCGTTTGCCATTCACTACGCCGGCCAGACTTTGGATGCCGCTAAGCGGAATTATACTGTGACTGAGAAAGAGATGCTGGCCGTAGTATTTGCTTTAGATAAGTACAGATCATATATTCTCGGATCTAGAGTGACCATTTACACAGGTCACACCGCCATCCGGTACTTAATAGCCAAGAAGGATGCCAAAGCTCGCCTTACCAGATGGATCCTTTTGCTCCAGGAGTTTGATATTGAGATTAAGGATAAGTCTGGAGTTAAAAATGTGGTGGCGTATCATCTCTCCCGTTTGGAGAATCTTGAGGAATCTGAGCCCAGCGCACCTATCACAGAGACATTTCCAGACGAGGCGATCTTGGCTATCTCCTTACTCCCATGGTATGTCGACTTTGTAAACTATCTTGTTACCAAGACGGTTCCCAAGGGTTGGCCCAGGCAGAAACTTGAGACCTTCCTAGCTAAGGCCAAGTTTTACCATTGAAAGGATCCCGTCCTTTATCATGAAGGAGGAGATAGCATCTGGAGGAGGTGCATTCCTCAAGAAGAGCAGCAAAGCGTCCTCACCTATTGCCACAAGCTTGAGGCAGGAGGACATCATTCTGGAAAAAGGACAACACAGAAGGTGCTCTAATCCGGCCTTTGGTGGTCTACTCTTTTTAAGGATTCAGCTGAATTCGTGCTGAGGTGTACTGACTATCAGAAGATGGGTACCTGCGGACAGAGAGACATGATGCCCATGCAGCCCATTCACTTTTGTGAGGTTTTTGATGCATGGGGGATTGATTTCATGGGCACATTTCCTAAGAGTCAGGGATTTGAACACATTTTGCTTGCTGTAGATTATGTCAGCCGTTGGGTTGAGGCCATCCCCACCCGAGCCGCAGATGCTAAAACTGTGTATAAATTTTTGAGGAAGAATATCATTTCACGGTTCGGGGTACCTAGAGTTCTGATTTCAGACGGGGGGTCTCATTTCATTAATGATAAAGTCAGGGCCCTTGCAGACGAGTTCGGCATTGACCATCGTGTTGCCACGCCATACCACCCTCAGACTAATGGTCTTGCCGAAGTATCGAATAGGGAGGTCAAGACGATCTTACAGAAGGTTGTCCGCCCAGACTGAAAGGATTGGTCACAGCTTTTGGACTCGGTCTTATGGGCCTATCGGTCCTCCTTCAAAAATCCATTAGGGACATCTCCCTTTCATCTTGTTTATGGCAAGCCGTGCCATTTGCCAGTGGAAATCAAGCACAAATCATTTTGGGCAGTCACTGAGTTATTGTTAGATCCCGAGAGTGTAGGAGAACAGAGAAGAGCAGAGTTGGCAGCCCTGGAGGAACTGAGAGATACAGCCTTTTCTAGCAGCCTACAATATAAGGAGAAAGTGAAGACATGGCACGATTCCCATATCAGCCATAAACAGTTTGAGCCATATTAGTGCGTATGGTTGTTCGATTCCAGGCTGAAATTATTTCCAGGGAAATTACAGAGCAAGTGGAAAGGTCCTTATGTGGTCAGGAAGGTACATGACAATGGCAGTATTGACATATCCGAACCATCATATTCCTCTACCTTCCGTGTCAATGGTCAGCGCCTGAAGCTATATCTAGATCATGATCCGCCGACCATTGATGTTGCCCCCATTCTTCTGGTATGAGATGTATTCTTTGACTCATATCATTCGCATCTCATACATGGTGATCAATTCCATCTTCCGTTGTACAAATCCATCTGTCAAAATCATTCTTTCATCTGTTAATATCTTTTCTTCTTTTCTTCTTTTCCTTTTCTATTTTCTCTATCTATCAAAAAGGTGTCGCCCCTTGTTGTCAGTTTCTACACTTAGGACGTACTTTGTCCTAAGTATAGGGGGGTGTGCACCCCGAGTTATCTTCTATTCTTTGATCCTCTCCATTGTCTCCTCTTCTTGTCTATACTTAGGGATATCTTACCCTAAGTATAGGGGGAGACAGTCTGAGTACGATCTGTTCATTCCCACCCTTGACCCTCCCTGCGTTGTGTACAATCTGCTATACATAGGATTATTTGATCCTAAGTATAGGGGGGACGGTCAACTTCTCATTGATTCATTTATTTATTCTTTAGACTTGCCTATACTCAGTACGAGTTATGTCTTCTCTTTTCTCTCCGATCTATGAGGACATAGCTCAAGCTAAATATAGGGGGTTCGTATATACTTTAGCCATAACTCGTACTTTCGTATTTTCTTAAACACTTATGGCTATTCGTACAATTAAAATTCATTAAAAACCTTAATAAAAAGATGTTACCATCCCTCAAATTCTTTTTGTATATATTGATTAATAAATCAGGTGAAAATATTTTTTGTAAAATGTTTGAAAAATAGTTTGAAAATCTTCTTGAAAAATCTTTTGAAAACTATTTGAAAATGTTTTGTTACCTATTTTCAACCTTTGTAAAAACATTTTGATTGAAAAATTTATTTTCTTTGTGTGAAATAAAATGTCTGAAAAATGATTTGCAAATGGTTTGAAAAATGGTTGCAAAAATACGTGGAAAATCTATATATACTGTTTGGAAAACCTTTGCAAAATGATTTTCAAATGTGTGTACTTGTTGTAAAAACTGTTTGTAAAAATTATTTTGGACTATAGTTTTCAAAATTGTTTGAAAAACCTGTGTCAAATAAGTTTGAGGAATACATACATCTTACCAAAATTCTTTATATATATACTTATAAAATTTTTCACTTACCCTTGTAAAATTTTAAAATCCACTTCTTGTAAATATCAGAAGCATCCCCGTGTAAATATCTTTCACCTAGTTTTTCTCCAAAGACTTTTTATTTTCAAAAATCCCAAAGACATTTGCAAAATTAAAATCCAAAAACATTTGAAAAATCTTTTTCAAAAAAACAAAAAAATGCATATGCATCATCATCTTTTCAAAAACCCATAAAAAGTTCAAAATCTTTGAAAATTGCATCACAAAAATATTTTCTGCATTTGCATGGCATTCGTATTTTTCGGATTGAGTTTGATAGTTGAACGATTCTAAGTAAAATCCGAAGATTGGAGCTTGGTTGGATCTTAAAATCTACCTAATTAACAGGAACCTTATAGGAACTAGGATTGAGGTACTTCAGGTCTAGTTGACTTAATTCTTTGAGGATCACGGGACTTGGTTCAATGGATTGTTGACTGTCTAAGTAGAGTATTTCGGAGCACACGCACGACTCTTGTTGATAATGACCTAACTTGGACACCTGCACCTTTCACATGGCTCAACTCAGTTGGAGTGGTGAGGGGGTTGGATTTGTCGGTATGAGACGCACACATGTGGAAACACTTGTCCTCCTCTAGGGAGGGAAGTGCGCCCCAACCCGTCCAGTAATGATGAGTTTCGAGGATAGGAGATCGTGGGTTGCAATAAAGCTTCAAAAGAGGGATAGTCTACTGGCTCAAGAGGAAAAACTCTCTATGTAAATGCTGTTGTATATAGTATTCAAAAAAAATTGCAAAAAGCAAAAACTCCAAAAAAGTGGGCGGGCCTGTACAAAAATAAAAATGCCTGCCGGAGTGTACATATGTTGTAAAGTCAAATAAGCAAGCTTGAGCTTCAAAGTCAAATCATATGAGCCTGCAGCTGGATGACTTGACTACATTGGTCTTGAATCCTAGGATAGGTAGCTACACTGGCTACCGTCCATTCTTCTCTTCACCCCCTCCTCTTAGGCCGGTTGCCAATTGAACTTAGAAGGGAATACCCTGCTCCTTGAGGGATGAGTTGTTGGATTGGGGAAACATTGGGTTGTCATATTGGAGAAGTCAGTCTCTTTGTCATTTCAGTTGGGGAGAGCCACCATCACTTACACTGTACGAGTCAGATTCATAGTCGTAAGGGTTTGTGTATGAGTTGAAGTATTTCTGACCTAGCTATTGAGGAGACTTGGGCATAGTTTTGGGATTCTCAGGGACTGTTGGATTTCAAATTCGATTCTCATTAAGGTTCCGCCCGCACTAAAATTCCAAAGGTCCGACTTAAGCTCCAAACTTTGATTTTGTGAAGACAAGTTTGATAATTAAATTTAATTCACATTTCTTCCTTTTCTTTTCTTTGGTTTTTCTTTCTGCACTTATTGCATAAGTGTTTGCTAGGGACTAGCAAAGGTAAAGTATAGGGGGATGATGAAGTCATATTTAATCATCTTTATTCTATCATTTTGGCATCAAAAACCTTAGCAAATGCGTGTAAATAGCATTAAATCCAGCATCTTAGCATTCATGCATGTGCATGTAAATAGTGTATAAAATACTGTAATTAAAGCCAAAATTATAGAATAAATAAAAGAAAAGAAAAATAATAAAATATTGTAAATATTTTATAACACAAAACCTCGACATCTTGATGAATAGGTCGACAAGGAATAAAGTAGGGGGAGATAAGGGTCAAAATATAATAAAAATACCTTTTATTCAATTCATTCTTTATTCATTTTGGGACCTATTTTTGGTTCCATTTTTTATACCTCAAATAAAGAAACTTTGTACATGAAAGTTGTAGATAATTAAATAAAGAAAAATACAAAATTGATTTCACTGAAAAATAATGTAGAGATAAAAAGTTATGATCTGAATAAGATTCCAGAACTCCAACTTCCCAGACCCGTGTCTTGCAAATAAAAACTCGAAATATACCAAACTCACCTTTAATTGTATATAGTTCACAATAAGCTATTTAATGACAGTGGTTTCGTATTTTTTGGAGCTACGGTTTGAAAGTTGAGTTTTGGACCCTACTTGTATACTTGTACAGATTATAATATTCAATTTATTATTTATTCATTATTTTTATATTTTTATATTTTTATAATTATGTAAATATTACTTATAATATATATGTACATTAAAACCAGAATAAAAACCTAAATAAAACTAAAAATAAAATACATGTATATATAATACATAGATAAAATACCTATAGACAGAACTGTATACTTTATACTTCTATTTTATTAAATGTATGAAACACTTCAAAAAAATAAAATAAAAATATAATTAAGTGTATAAAAGTATTTTAGAATTTTATAAAATAATAAACAAAAATAAATAAATTAAAAACACAAAATAAAAATAAAAGAATAAAATATATAGATATTATACCTATAAAGGGCATAAAAGGGAACTTATAAAATTATACCTCATAAAAATAATTAAAAATCATAATAAAATACTTAATAAAATTACAAACATTTTTTATTTTATACCCAAAAATTAAATAATTCATTTTCTATTTTTTATTGATTTAATGAAACTTTTTCCCAGGATTTTCCTGGTTGGTCCACGTGGACCAACCAGGGGGCTCGGATGGTTGACCCAGGTCAACTGTCTGACTTGCGCCTGTGGGTTGTGTCAGACCGAGGTTTTGACCTATGTTCTCACTTTTTTCGAGGATGAACCATTTACTCTTTCGTGTATCATCCTTCATGACTTTTGCTCCTCGACATGTCGTCTTTCACGCCTAGGTGTTTCCTTGGAGAATGGAGCGATTATTCACCAAATAATCCTCGTTCTTTGCATCCCAGTCGTCAACACTACAAAACCAAACTTTGAATTTCGATTCAAGTTTGAACCGCATTTCATCCAGATCTTTTCCCCCTTTGTCTCGCGTGGGCTTCCTGGAGGTGACAGCTCCAGATTGCCTTCTTCAAGGCGGCAGATCCACCACGATTTGGGCATGTTCCATTAACCTCCGGCGAGCCCCACCGTCGAGGTACTCTCCCTCCAGTTTGACTGTTGAGGCAGCCATCTCTTCCTGTTGTTTCTTTTATTTTTCTTTTGCCTTAGTCTTAGGATCTGTTTCCCATCTTCAAATCCGCATCCTAATCACCCAATCGCCCTCGAGAATACCCTCACCAGAGCACACCTTCGGCGAGCTTCCTATCTACCTTCAGCCACCGCATTTGCCACCCAGAGGGTCGTGGCATTTTGCCCACGGCCCCCCTTAACATTTTGCAGGTCCAGGAGCCGCAACGCATATTTGGGGGCGATTTTGAAGGCCGGTCGAGGTTCTTGGAGCTCCATTGCTCCGCCGACCTCGTGCCGCCACTCCGAGCTTTGCCGGAGAGTTTTGCTGCCCCCAGCATCTTGAGGAGGACCAGAGGATCATTCCGGGCCATTTTGCAGCTTGAAGGAGCGCTAGAGGAGGGAGAAGGAGGCCGGGGAAGCTTTCTTGCAGCGAGTACTTCCCTGTTCTTCATCGTCGTCTTCCAGCCGTTAGATCGAAGGCCCAGCCCAGAAGCAGCAGCTGCCGTCTGTTTATATCGTCCTCGGCCGTCGATCACGTCGTGGTTCATCTTATCGCAGCCGTCTGATCTGAACTGTCATCGGGGCGTCTAGTGTTGACACGTGTATAATTGGAGTGATGCCCGTCGTTGGATCTGCCCCGCGAGGGTATTTTGCGTTCAAACCCTCGCAAATTTTTGTATTTAAATATTAGTATTATAGCTTTCATCTGCCATTTAAAAACTTTTGTAACATTTATAATTAGGCCCTGTTACTTTGCATTATATCACTTAGGTCCTTCGCCACGTCACCTCACGTGCCGGTGCGTGTGAGGGGATGAGGCATTTTGCAAAAGGACCCTCGTAGGTCGTGTTATTTCCATTCCGTACTCAAACTTTAAATTACAATATAAAATTTCTGGGATTTTTGCATATCAGCCCCCAAGGTTTTGATAATTGCAGTTATGCCCCTCTCAGGTTCAAGTGCCCCGCGCGCGTGACCTTGGTGTTTTTGCACTATTTCCCCTGTGGGTTCTGTGATTGTTATTTAGTCCATTAATTTGGATATTTAGTTATAAAGTTTGTGTGAAAATTGCACGCGTGCCCTTGGATTTTTGTCTATTTACATAAATACCCTTGCTAGGCCACAGATTTTTGCTTGCTTTCTATATTTATTTCACGCATCATTAAAACCCTAAAAAAATCCACAAAAATCATTTTAAGCTCCTGTTAACATTCATGCCATATTTTTGCATGTCATTTTTATTGCATTTTAATATTTATTAAAAATTAAAACATGCATTTTCAGTATTGTCTATCTAAAAAAATCCATAAAATTAGCAAAACACCTTGAAAAATTCCAAAAAGATTACCTATTGTGTATTTTATTGTCTTTTAGTGTCAGTCCAAAAATCACTAAAAAAATCAAAACAAAAACCTTAAAAATTAGAAAATACCTAGAAACTTCAAAAAAATCTAAAAAATCTCAGAAAATTCCAAACAATATAAACTCAGGATCTTAGATTCCCCATTTTATTTCCTTTATTTTAAAATTAGTTTGGGAAATATTTGTGGATGTTTGATATTTTTCATTCCTATTTTACTTTTAGCCAGTAGCTTATTCATTGTTTTCCCTTATTTTTTATTTTAAAATACTAAAATCATTTTGAAAATTCTCCAAAAATCACAAAAACATCTTAAAATTATAAAAAGACCAAAAATATTTTATTCCTTTATTTTTGACTATTTTTACCTATTTTTATAAATACTTTATCCCTCTCTTCCTTATATTATATATATATATATCCTATTGTTGAAAAAGAAAATATGAAAATATAAAATATAAAAAGAAAATACAAAATCAGTAAAAAGAAAACCGAAATACAAAATTAAAAATTAAAAAAAAATTAAAAATATAAAATTAAAAACCCACAAAAACATTTGCATTGCATAGTGTAGACAATACATCACATTCATATTGTTGTGCATCATTGCATAGATTTATTCTGCCTTGCTCCGTGTGTTCGAACTCTCTACATACTTTCACCTATACATCTTTTATGTAGAGATAAAAATAAATTTGACTCCACATTGTTTGTCATTGTTTGATATTTGATTGTGGGTTCATTGTTGACTAAATTCGGATTTTTAGCGGTCACCGCAGCGAACTCTGTGTTCCCGCCTTGTGTGGATCACAAGACCGTTAGAAATTCGTGTTTATCATATATACATAGATATTTTTGTGGCTTTTAATTTTATGTGTTTTTTATTTTAAATTTTTTTATGCTTTTTGTATTTTATTTTTATATTTTTCAATTTTTATATATCTATTTCATTAAATATAATATATATAGATATATATGTATACGTATAAATACAATATAAAGTATATATAGACACTGCATATATATATATAGTCAACATGTAGTAAATTCCATATTTTTTGTGATTTTTAGGTTTTTTCTATTTTTTGTTATTTTTCTGGACTTTTTGCTAATTTTTACGTAGTTTTAAAGTCAAAATTATCCAAATTAAAAGATTTAATAAATAATCCGAAATTGATTTGTGTTTTAAAAATATCAAATATATTAAAAAATTACCCAAATCAAGTTTAATATATAAATATTTATATAAATAAAATTATAGAACAGAAAAATGTATTTTTGGATTTTTAAAGGATTTTTTTATATTTTTATCAAAGATTTTGAGGTTTTTTAATTTTTAGGATTTTTGTTTTTTTTGTGATTTTTGATCTATAAATAACATAAGATAAAATATACCAGATATAATTTTTTGGAATTTTTAGAGACAAATTTATATTTTTTGTATTTTATAAGCTAAACATGGAATAAATAAGCTCCATTTCATTTTTAATAAATATTTATAATGCCCAAAAATGTAAAGTGAACACATGGCGTGAAAGTGAAAGTACATGACATGAGGTACTTACTCCTATTTTTTCTTATTTTTAGGAGTACAATAGCTATTTATAAAAATTAGAGAAAATGCACAAAATTAGGTGTCCTAGAAGGGGCATTTTGGCGAATAAAATACTTTACCGGAGGCTCGATGCAAATATACCAAAAATATATAACATTCATTTCATTTTAGTAGACTAATAAACCATTACAAAAATTCTAGGACTAAATGTACAAAATGACCCTCACGCGGGACTATACGTGATCCAGCCTGGGAAGGACCAAAATGTAAATACATTAAATTTTAGAGGCCTTCGCATAATTTTTACAAACATATACAATGTGCTTATAATTTTATTGGACCAAACTCTAATACAAAAAGTAGCAAGTGTGTCCCTGCAATTTTGCCACCTCACGTGGGACGACACGTGGGGTGACGTGGAATGGACCCAAATGTAATTTTAGGGAAAACCGGGGCCTTTATGCAAAATTTACATTTTATATACATGCTACATTTTTTTACAGGGTTAAACAATAAATGCAAAATATGCAGGGCTAAGTGTGAAAATTACACCCATAAGGCTCTCGATCAGATGGCTCGATGGATTCCATTTGAACACATGGCACGTCCTTGTAGCTTGATGATGATTCACAGTTGGACGACATGGATTAGATCGCGGATGGCAATCTGATGGTCGAGGCGTGCTACATCCAATGACTCCTGCGTCGATTGGGGAGGAGTTCTTAATCGGACTGCTCGGAGGTCGGTTGGAAGAACATGAAAGCTACTCGCTTGGGGCGAGTGTTGATCAATCATTGCGGGGTGCTCCGACCTTCTCCATCACCACCAAAGGGTTCTATACGTTCACGGGGGTCCTCCACGTCAGCTGGTAGCTTCAGGAGGTACGTCATAGCCTAGATGAAGGCTAGTAAGCTCGGGGAAGAACACGGGCTCCAGGTACCTCTTATTCCTTCAAAAATTGACCCCCCTTGCATGTCCTTTGTCCCTCCAGTACCTGCAACAGGCTAGAGAGTAACACGACGAAGGTCCTGGGGTCTTATTAGTCGAAATGGGTGGAAGGTGGAGCAGGCGGAGATTCTCCGTCGATGGCAGAGGTGGAGAAGCCGATTTTCAGATCAGGTAACGATCTGGATGAGCGAAGGTGCATGGGGTCTAGGTAAACGACCGCGGAAGGATATGAGGGCTAAAGTGGGGTCGGAGAGCAGATGATGATGCGCGGAGGAGCTCGCCGGAGCTCGACTCCAGCAAACTACGTGGATGAGGGATTACAATAATCTAGATAACTAGAACCTAATCTAAGAACTGTAAATTAAAGCTAAGACTAATTGCGATTAAAAAAATGATAAAAAGGCAGCTCTTATACATGGGGTTAGCAGGGAGCAGGGTCGTCGGAGTTAGCGGTCATGGGTGCACCCCGTGCTGCTGGAGCTCTGCCCGACCTCAAAGAAGCGCCTCCTGTCACGAGGAAATCAACTAGACATAGAACCAGTACTCCTAGACTCGAAATGGTAACCAAAAAAATCATGGAGGAGACAGAGGTTTTATTTATAGCATAAAGAGACACCCTTATTTGATCGGCTAAAATCAAGGATTTGGATGTATATACAAGGGATTAAAGGTCTCGATGTGTATGCACAATGATCAATGATCATTTCGTGTTGAGGAGTCGAAGGCGATTGAGCGACGAGACGCCCAGGAAAAATGCACGAAATAGTGGGATTGGACATTCACGTCACGTCTGGAAGAGGGGGAGACAGTTGACTTGGAGTCAACAAAGACTGAATGCTTATTGGTCCACATTATCATGTAAAACGACAAAACTGCCAAATTATTCAAAAGTAAATATTTTTAAAATAGTAATTGATTTTAATAATTTTTGTATGTAAAATAAAAAATGTTTATTATTCAATATAGTATTTTATTATGGTTTTTATTTATTTTTTGACTTTATTTATTAGTAGTTAATTTTTATTAGTAGGTATATTCATCTGTGTTTTGTACATTTTTATATTGTATATTTTATTGTATTATTTTACTCTTTTATTTCATAAATTTATAACATATTTTTAGGTATATAAATATATTTATATTTTGTTTGTATGATATAATTTGTATGCTTAAATAAATAGGGATATATAATATGTATGCATACTTGTAGGTATTTCATCTATGCATTGCATACCTTATTTTATTTTAATGTATTTTATTAGGTTTTATATTGGGTTTATATTTTTAATAGAATATAACTAATATTTACATGCTTATAAAGAATAAATAATAAGAGAATGATTTTCGTTTTTATTTATATACATGTATTACATCGGTATTTTGCCTATATATTTATGTAGACTTATTTTATTTTGTATTTTCTTTTGGGTTTTATTTAAAATTTAATATGCACATATGCTACAAATAATTATTAAAAAATTTATATAAAATATGAATTTGTAAAAACAGTGAAGGATGAATATAATGAATATTTTAATCGGGTATATTGTACAATGAGGGCCAAAAACCTAACTTTCACACAGTAACTCCAAAAAATATGAAACTGCCTCCACTAAAAAGCTTGTGAAAAGTTATATATAATTAGAGGTGATTTTCATATGTTTTAAGTTTTTATTTGAAAGATATTAGCTTGTGAAGTTGAATTTTTGGCTTTTTATTTTGTGTATAAAATAAACACTATGAATTATTTTTGTACAAACTCAGTTTTGTTATTTACATTATTATTTACAACTTTCATGTACAAAGTTTCTTCATTTGATGAATAAATAATAAAGAATAAAATAAGCATAAAAATGCATAAATAATGAATAAATAAAATGTATTTTTATTTCATTTTTGGCCCTTATCTTCCCCTACTTTATTCCTTGTCGACCAACTCTATTCTTGACGTGGTCTCGGGGTTCATGGTCATAAAATATCTTCGCTATTTTATTCTTTTTCTTTTCTTCTCTTTATTCTATAATCTTGGCATTAAAAATCATAGTATTTACACAATAAATGCAATAAATAATGAACGTTATTTTGTACAAATTAATGTTGTTTCCATGCATTAGATAGGGTTTTTAAGGCCAAAATGATAGAATAAAGGTGGTGAAATGGATATTCATCAGCGAGAAACCACGGATAATGCGTCCACCCTTATCCTCCCTCTTCTTCATTTTCCCCTGTTGTTCCTCTCCATTGAACCCAACTTTCTCACCAACGAGAATTACCATCATCCCTCACCAAGTCCCTTTACCTCTTCACCCCTCTCATCTCTGAAGACATCACATCAGAGCATCGCTCTTGTTCCATCACCACACTACAAGAACTCCATCCATGCTTTAATGCCTAACCGAGGCTCAAACCTCGAGCACGATATACACTTGTAGAGCCTTCATTAGGAGCGACCTGAGGACTTCAACGACGCCAATGCCTCGACAACAGAACTAAAGGTTGGAGGAGGAGATCTATCATGTTGCGGTGATTTCTTCTTTAAATCTTAAAGAAGAAGCTCATTTTCATCTCTCACTGAGTACTGAACAACGAAGAAAATTTGATCTCTACTTCATCTCTCGCCAAGATATGCTTTGCACCCTCCCCCCAGCTTCGATTCTTGAGCACCGTGTTGGCATCTACCTCGGACTCTACTTCAGAGATTAACCACAAGATGCGGCACTAAGAGCCAAGCTCCAGATCTCTTGCTTCCATCATTGTTTCCCCTCTCATTGACCCAGTGGAGTTAGAAACCTCGCCGTCAATGATGGAGGGGCCTGCATCAGAGTTTTGAAGGTGACGGGGGGAGGGGCCTGCAGAGGTCGACGGCAACGGTGGGTGGGGGTTTGCAGATGTTCGACCGTGGGGGGCTTGCAAAGGTCAACGGTAGGTGGGTGGGGATCGATAGGGGATTCCTGCGGAGTGCGCGCAAGAAGGTCGACCGCTAGTCCATCCAAAGTTGGAGAGAGAACACAATGGCATGATTTGCGAATAAAAATCATTATTAAGGGAAATGTTTTCTTTTTTAATGGAAATCATCAAATATAACAACCATCTCAAATGGAACCTAATACAAGGTTATGTCATGTAAGAGTTAAGCAATACTCGACGTTTCTCATGTAATTCACGATTATACAGGGTTATGAATGTTATTACAAAATTACTCAAGGTTATGGATGTAAAAATCCCAAAAATTGTAGACGAAGAGCTCACAATCACATTTTTGCACATTATTGCCCAATCTATCTAGTTTGCTCCTTATGTTCGATACTTTACATACTTGTACTATACATACATTTTGTAGAGTTAAATAAAATAAGTTTTGACTCCACATTTATTTCCATTGCTTGATCATTTATTGTGGGTTAATTGTCAAATTTAGAGGTTTTCTTGAGCGATTAACAATTCGACTGCGATCTTGCCTTCTGAGACCATATGACCCTCTACAAAATTGTTATTTCAAATGGCACCGTTGCCAGGAAGCAACTGTGCATAAATTGGCTTTTGATTAATTGTGTCATTATTTGTCAATATATTTTCCTCTATTTATTTTACTATTATTTGATATTAGTTAGAACTATCTAACCTTTTCCTTGTTTGAATTTGTTGCGAGGTAAAGGTGGATCGAGGGAGACTCTCCTAGGAGCGCATGCGCATCTGTGTGAGGCGACGTTGACCTAACATCAAAGAAGGACTTGGAGATATTTTGAAGACGGAGCTCCATTTGCATTTATTATATTTGTTTATTTGTGTAATTTCAAGTGAGATAGAGAGGTTATCATTATTGTAATAAACAAGACTCTCAAGACACTTCGTATTTTACGAGATCCAATTCCCGACGGATTGTTCCCTTCGAAACCTCGTTAGCTTTTTCTTGATTTCTCGCCTTTCTTTTATTTTGTTTCACGATTTTATTTTCTTTATTTTGTGTGATTGATCCCTAGATTTAGGACTTGTTTGACAATAGACTAACGCCAAACACCTAATCATATTTTCATGCTCCTATAGTATTCATTTGGACTTAGTCAAATTTTGAATTGCTTCTCACTCAGTCTTGGAACCACACGCCATGAGAGTCCTTCCTGCAACGCTTGCAGGACCCACTGTGTTAGGCACCGAGAAGACTCCAAGACCAGACCCTTAGGTTCTATTCTGAGTCATTAGCATTGGTTCTTTACGTTAATAGAAATTTCTATACCTAGGGTGATTTCATCGGCTTGCATTTGCATATAATGTAGGTTCCAATTCTATTTAGCATCCTTGCATATAGAGTACTAGAGGCAAGGTGAGCATTTCTCTTTAGCATACATCATTGTTTTTGCTTGCAATGCTTTTCCGACTCTATCTCTAATTTTGAGCACCTAGGAGCTAAAAACAATTGAATCCCTCGATGGTCATGTGCATTTCTTATAAAAAATCCAAAAAAGTGAAAATAAATAAAATTGGGACTGTTAATATTACTTGACCCTAAATTACATCAAAAAGAAAAACATTAGTATTGGGGTGAGTAATCCCCTCATTATCTTCGTTTTCAATTGCTCACATACACACTAAGGAGTAGTACCCAAATCTTATCAAGCCTTCCTAAGTGTTTGTACAATTTTTGACTTCTCACATAAATTCAAAAGCATACAAGATAAAAAGATCGAACTTTCACGATCTTCACCGAGTTGAGTATGTGAATTGAGGGGTTTGTTTTGTGTGAGTTTGACTGTGATTGTTTGTGTGTATCCTCGATTGCTTCTACGCATTTACGCATTTTTCTTCACATCTCTTGATTTAACCATCGTGCTCTATTGATCTTTTTTTTGTTCGAGATGGTCAATAGGAATGATTTTTATCCGAACTTTGCGGATTCCTTGTACCCTCCAGCCGATCCACCTCCTTTTCTCCAGGAGGATTTTGAAGGATATGGTGAGATCCTTAAATGCATCACAGAAGCGTGAGGATCGCATCGTATGCGATCGGGAGCGACTAGTCGCACTAGTTGCTCGATGCAGCGGGATTTAAAAAAATTCATGTGACAAAACCACATGATCTAAGAACATTTCTCGTATTGTTTCGTCTAAACCAAAAACAAGTAATAGGATTACCTCTTAAGAGTGGTTGTGATCGAGTCACTAAACGAAGAGAGCTCCTGTCTGAAGTCCGATCCGACGGAGGAGACGCTTGCGAGCGCATAGATGAGACGTGTGCTTCTCGCAATTCATGTTAATGATCCAAGCCATGAATCTCCTGATCTCGACAAACGAGATACGAAGTCTTCTTCACGAGCATGGCACGCTGAAGTAGATGAAGATCCACGAGAAAACCATCGGGCGGCATAACGACGACGCCGCAACGATGGAGAATCTCTTTTAGGGCATCCATGGTGAACGACCACATGAGAGAGATAGAGAGAGTAGGCGTGTAGAGAGAAAGAGAGAGAGAGTTGTTGTTGTCTCACTTGTTGTAACCTAGAAGAGCAAGGGGTGCCTCTCCTTTTATAATATTTTGGGATCCATGGATCGCAATCCAGGGGACAAACACAAATCCCATGGCTCTCATTGATTTGTGTGTCTTTTAATGGCTAAGATTTTGTTGGTAAAAAAGCAACAATAACTAATTTAATTTAGATTAAATATATATTGATAAATCGATAGGATTTAATCCCAAATTAAATCAATCAAGCATGGATATTTTGGAAAGATGATTGCCTCCTTCCATAATATGGGATTTGGTGGCAATCTCGTGTAATCTCATGAGATCTCATGAGATTACATTATTCCATGGAAATCTCCAAGATTTCCAACAACACTTGCTGTAAATAATTCAACAACAATAATTCATAATTATTTTGTGAATATTGCAATCTTGTCATTGGAAAATTGTGAATCACATTCACAACCCAAAATAAAATGTAAATTACATTTTCAATTAATTGTCCAATGTGAATCCAATTCACATCAACATTTAATTAACAAATGTAAGTTACAAATAGCTCTCTCTTATGTATTATAAATCACATTTATAATATATATGATTAATATGTTATAGAAGAAAGGAACCTCCTCCCCGTTTCATATTTCTATCCACATTATTCATATCCATGATAATGAAATCACATTTAATCATCTTGGATCTCTTATTCTCATGTGTCCCAATAATCTGAATCACATTCACATTATTCACATCTTTGATAATTAAATCGCATTTAACTATCTAAGATAACTCCTTTTATAATATGAATCAAATTCATATTATTCATGATAATTAAATCACATTTAATTATCAATTTTCTCAATGCTCGGATACATAATATCAACAATGAAATTATCCTGAACCCTTTCATGGATAATGCGCTTTCTTCGCAGATACTTGGAGATAAGGACATGGCGATTATATTGTTCCACGTATAGTGACTTGGATATTGAGATCATATCTCAAATCTACATCTCGGACCTCCCATAGATGCTTGATTAAATCAAGACCGCAAATCTAATCTTCTCATTGCATCTGAATCACATTCAAATCAATGTCCAACATTTGGACTAAGATCAGATTACTTCTCTACCTAGAGGAGTCACTAAAATCCAGACCCGTTTCATCACTCCCTAGGAATGGAAGCGTCATGGTTATACAATCGTTTATGATCACATCACCCTCAGGTATTCCCAAATACATGTACATCCTGCATACTGGAAGACTCGGAATAAACTTGAAGTATTAGATCAACTTTATACTGTCTACTTCATGGTTTTATCAGTAAGTTTCTCATTCGATCATTGGGAGTCAGTATCGATCATATCCTTTCCAAAAGCATATATCATACCTAGGTCTTGATCATATACTTTTCAAAAGTATACATCAAACCTACAAATTCAGTCAAGCTTCCAAAGCGAGATAACTGTGCATGGAATTTAATTCTTCCTAATATCTCATGAGTGAGCTCATGTCTTCCGGTTTAGTAACTGAATATGTATGATTCCTTTGAGAGATCGTAACTCATATGCCCTTACATGCACACCAGCGCGCCGGTGTATAGACCTTGATTAGGTCATCAACCTATTGGTCTGCCAAATGTATATACTCAGACATATAGTAACACATCTGTCTCCGGTCAGAGGATGTATGCCTATATCATGACAGTATATGATATAGGACTTTGGTTATCTCGATCTCGTTAAGTCAACTCTTTGATCTAACTAATCTAACACCTCTGAATCTCTATTCCTATGTAGAGGACCTGCATCAAGAGATCGGTCAGATATCAGCCTAAATGAGAAAGGATTGCCATCTCTACTCAGGTTGGAGATCATCTCTTAACAATCATTTGACGGTGCTTGATGAGTCCTCAGACTAACTCATTAGATATTCATCCAAGCACCAACCTCTATGATTCAATAATAGAATCAATAGCTGTATGATCATTAAGATGGCCATGGTACATAACCCTAATTGTACTAAGGGACCTATTATGTAAATTATTTATTCTTCGTTTCAGATCAGGGAATGGTATTCGCAATAACATTTATTGCATAATGGCTCGACGTGGGCTCACATATCCAACAGATTTTGCTCCTAACTTTTGTACATACATGCGTAATCCATTATTTCAGGATTGAAACTTTAATTTTCACCTACCACCACCATCACCTTTACATTTTGATAACCCGCTTTTCCTAAAATATCATGATCTGGAATGTGATTTTTGTCCACATCCACCACCCTCATCCCATACACCTGATCCTAAGATTTTGGAGTCACCTTTCATGATGTCCACACTTAAGACCTCGAATCAAATGATGGAGCATATGAATTCGAGGATGAATGATCTATTTAGCATAAATAAGAACCAAATTGACGCTCCATCATTTGAGGATATAGATTCACTTGAGGATGATCATGAGATCTTGCCATCACCAAAAATACAAAAAAATGAGAAAAATTAAAAATACAAAAAGATTTCAAGAGATATATGGTCGATTCAAACTGTAAGGAGAGGGTCCACATGCCATATCATTCACCCACACATTCATTCACACTTTGTCCACCTTTGACCCTGAGGACGACACTGTACATACTGCTCTTAGTCATCCTTGTGTCTATGTTGATTCCGATCTCCTCCCTTATATGGAGGAGATCCAAAAATTTAAAAAATATTAACTGAACCCGAAATGGTGGCCACTATTCATGAGATTATTAAAGCCCCACTTCAAAAGGCCATGACCTATTTATCAACTCCTCAACCCGAGAAGAAAAAACGGAGGAGCATATCTGAGTGTCATATCTTGACCATGGCCACTACCCAGGCCATCACCCATCATCCATCTTCTAGGAAAAGGAACATTGCTACACCATTCATTAGTTGCATCATCTTTGACCATACTTGTGATCACACTCTCCTTAACGTCGGTGCTTCGATTAGCATCATACCATTCTCACTGATATAGACTCTTTACTTAGGGCTTTCAAGAAAACCAGGAAAGATCATACAATTTACCGATGGATCAATCAAGCGATCGAATGGTATTCTAGAAAACGCCGTCATTTTGATTCAGGGCATGAGCTACACTATTGATTTTATCGTATTTCCCATGGAGACCTCCACTAGGGAGCACTCTCCAATCATCCTGGGACAACCCTTTCTCACCTCTATGAGAGTCATTATTGACTATGGATCAGGAGAGATTTTCTTCCGTCCTATTGATGTGAGCGAAGTGGTCATCACTGCATCCACTGCCGGCCAGAGACATGTATATGATGTGACCACACCTATCTTGGCTGAACCCAAGGACTATGACCTTGATAAGACTATCAGAGACTTTTATTGTATATTGGATTCCACTGAGACCCTAGAATTCCTCTCTAAGGAGGAAGACTCAAAAAGCATATACCTCGGAGTTACTTATTCTAGTGTTTGGCGATGTTAATGACATCCGTGGGATTTACACGATTGATACTATTGAGCGGAGGGCAGATAATGATGAGACTAAGGCCGAATTTGATCTTGTTGCTTTTATCCAGGAATTCAGGCCTTTTGACAAGAATGATGATCTGGTCGAGACTATAGAGGATGAACATGGTTCGACTACTTCCACATATAAGTTCGTTCCTTTTGGTTTTGACCTAGGAGGGGCCTCGCAGGATGACCTTGACCTTACTTCTTGCGATGATGAGTTCGTCCCTTTTCACTTTGACATCTACGAGACACCCAAGGCCAGACCTAGACACATTACTTCCATTGACCCATCTATGCCTTCTCACCCTAGGTCTGTTTAGGATCTTCACTAGGTCGATCATGATCGGCTACCGTCCACTATGGACTCCAATGCTGACCTACACCTTATCAGATCTATTTCTTAACAATTCCGCAAGAAGCTTTGCTTTCGACCTTCTTGATCCTTTGTATATCCATCTTTGTTGTTTATTTGCATTAGTTTATCTCCTTCCATCTATTGTATTTCTCATCAACCTATTTTTGTGTGTGCCTCATTTAGGACGTACTTTGTCCTAAGTATAGGAGGGGTGAACGAGCCGAGTGTTCTTTCTTCGTTCTGTTTCATCACTCTTGGTATTGCCTATACTTAGGGCTCTTTTACCCAAAGTATATGGGGAGTGATGTGTACATTCTCTTCTATCTTTTCTTCCATCTTCATCCCTCTTTTCTTATTTTCTTCTTTTCCTTTTCATTTTTCTTTTTCAACTGAAAATGTATCGCCCCTTTTTATTAGTACTCTATACTTAGGATGCACTTTGTCCTAAATATAGGGGGTGTGCACCCTGAGTTCTTTCATTATTTAATCATCTCCATTATCTCCTCTTCTTGTCTATACTTAGGTATATCTTGTCCTAAGTATAGGGAGAGACAGTCTGAGTACGATCTGCTCATTCCCACCCTTGACCCTCCCTGCTTTGTGTACATTCTGCTATACTTACGATTATTTGATCCTAAGTATAGGGGGGACGATCGACTTTTCATTGATTCATTCATTTCTTTATTCTTTAGACTTTTCTATGAGTTATGTCTTCTCTTTTTCTCTCTGATCTATAAGGACATATCTCAAGCTAAGTATAAGGGGGGCGTATATACTATGTATATACTTTGGGCATAACTCACACTTTCGTATTTTTAATGATAATTATGGCTAAAATACTGTATAATATACCTATTAAATTCATTAAAAATAATAAAAAGATGTCTATTATTCCTTAAATTATTTTTGTATTTAGTGATCAATAAATCCAGTAAAAATATTTTTTGCAAAATATATGAAAAATAGTTTGAAAATCTTTTTGAAAAATCTTTTGAAAACTATTTGGAAATATTTTATTAAATATTTTCAACCTTTGCAAAAATATTTTGTTTACAAAATTTATTTTCTTTGTATGAAATAAAAATGTTTGAAAAATGATTTACAAATGGTTTGAAAAATGATTGCAAAAATATCTTGAAAAATCTATATATACCATTTGAAAAACCTTTGCAAAATGATTTTCAAATGTGTGTTAATGTTTTGTGAAATTTGTTTATAAAAGTTATTTTGGTTTATAGATTTCCAAAGATTTTTATAAAATAATTTTCAAATAAGTTTGAGGAATATATACTATGTATTAAAAATTCTTTATATACAAAGCTATAAAAATTATAACTTATCCATTGTTAGTACTTAAAAACTTAACTCTCTTAATTATAAGATGCATCCCCATGTAAACATTTGTACCTATTTTTAGCAAAAGTCTTTTGTCAAAAATCACAAAACATTTGCCAAACCAAAAATACCAAAATCATTTGAAAAATAGTTTTGAAAATCTCCCCAAAAATGGATTTGCATCATCTCTTTCAACAACCCATAAAAAGTTCAAAACTTTGAAAATTGCATCCCAAAAATATTTTCTGCATTGTACATAGCATTTGTATATCATTCACATTTTTCAGATTGAGTTTGATAATTGAACAAGTCTAAATAAAATCTGAAGATTGGAGCTTGGTTGGACCTTAAATCTAGACCTAAAACAGGAACCTTATAGGAGATGGAATTGAAGTACTTCCGATTTAGTTGACTTAATTCTTTGAGGATCACGAGACTTGGTTCAATGGATTCTTGACTGCCTAAGTAGAGTATTTAGGAGCACAGACATGGTTCTTGTCGATAATGACCTAACTTGGACACACGCACCCTTCGCTAGGCTAAATTTAGTTGGAGTGGTGAGGGGATTAGATTTGTCGGCATTAGACGCACACAAATGGAAACATTTGTCCTCGTCTAGGGAGGGAAGTGCACCCAACCTGTCCAATAGCAGAGACATTTAAAGACAGGAGAGTGTGAGTTGCAATAATGCTTCAAAAGAGGGATAGTTTACTAGCTCAAGAGGAAAAACTCCCTATGTAAATGTTGTTGTATATAGTATTTCAAAAAAAGGAGCAAAAAGCAAAAATTCCAAAAAAGTAGACATGCCTGATTGAAATAGAATGCCTGTCGGAGTGTATATATTTGTATAGTCAATAAGCAAGCTTGAGCTTCAAAGTCAAATCATGTGAGCCTGTAGCTAGATGACTTGATTACACTGGTCTTGCATCCTAGGATAGGTAGCTACACTGTCTACCGTGCATTCTTCTCTTCACCCCTCCTCTTGAGCTAGTTGCCACTTAAACTTAGAAGGGAATACCATGCTCCTCGAGGAAGGAGTTGCTGGATTAAGGAATAACTGGGTTGTCATACTGGAGAAGTCGGTCTTTTTGTCATTTCAGTTGAGGGGAGACACTATCACTTACACCATACAAGTCAGATTCATAGTCATAAGGGTTTGCATATGAATTGAAATATTTTGATGGCTATTGAGGAGACTTGAGTAGAGTTTTGGGATTCTCGAAGCCTGTTGGATTTCAAATCTGATTCCCAATTAGGTTCTGCCTGCACTAAAATTCCGAAGGTCTGACTTAAGCTCCAAACTTTAATTTTGTGAAGACAAGTTTGAAAATTAAACCTAATCCATCTTTCTTTCTTTTTCTTTTCTTTATTTTTCTTTTTTACACTTATTGCATAACTGTTTGCTAGGGACTAGTAAAGGAAAGTATAGGGGATGATGAATCTCCATTTCACCACCTTTATTCTATCGTTATGACCTTAAAACTATATTAAATGCATTTAATTCCTCTAATTTGCATAATTTAGCATTCATGCATTGTCGTGTAAATACTGTATAAAATGTTGTTTTTAATGCCAACATTATAGAATAAAGAAAAGAAAAGGAAAATAATAAAATATTTAAGCTATTTTATGACCCTAAATCCCAAGACCTAGGCATCTTGATGACTATATTGACAACGAATAAAGTAGGGGGAGATAAGGGTCCAAAAGTCAATAAAAATCCTTTTGATAATTCATTATTCACGCATTTTTGGGACCTATTTATTTTCTACTTTTATACCTCAAATAAAAAAACTTTGAACATGAAAGTTTTAGATAATAAAATATATATAAATATACAAAATTGATTTCATACAAAAATAATACACATTGTAAAAGTTGTAGTCTAAATAACATTCCAAAATCCTAACTTTCGGACCCATATCTCTCAAATAAAAACTTAAAATATATCAAAATCACCTTTAATTGTATATAAATTTAATAAGCTATTTAATTAAGATGGTTTCATATTTTTTAGAGTTAAGGTGTGAAAGTTAGGTTTTGGATCCCTATTTTATAGTATACCCGATTAAAATAATCATTTTATTTATTCTTTTTTATTTTTATAATTTTATTTTTTATAATTTTTTATATTATTTGCAGTATATATACATAATAAAACTAAAATAAAAATATAAAGAAAATACTAAAATAAATATATAAATAAAATACATAGATGAAATACCAATACTTATACCTATACAATGAATATACTTATTTATTTAAGTATTTATTTTACATTAGAAAAATATAATAAAAAAGTATTTAAGTATATAAAAATAAGTTATAATTATATACTATAATAAATTAAAATAATAAAATCGAAAATAAAAAATAAAAATAAAAGACACAAAGCATAGATAAATATACCTATAATTAAGCCCTGAAAAGTAATTTGTAATTATATACCTCTAAAAAATAAATAAAAATCATAATAAAATACTTTACAAATTAATAAACATTTTTTATTTTATAACTTGAAACTAATAAAATCATTTATTATTTTTTATTGATTTTATAAATAATTTAGGCAAGGTTTTTCCTGATTGGTCTACGTTGACCAACCAGCATGAGTCTGGAGTTGATCGGTGGTCAACTCCTCTGACACGTATCGTTTCCTACTCGTTTCTCATTTTTTTGGTGATTGATTCTTTCATTCTTTGATTCGATTCCTTCTTGACTTTTCGTCATCGATATGTGCTCTTACACGCCTACTTGTCATCTCGAGAATTGGATTGATGCGTCTCCCGATGTTCTTCGTTCTTTGGAGCCACTCCACCCAACCTTCTCTCCCATTTTGAACCCTGCTGACCGAGCTTAGTCTCCCCTCTCGTATGCTCTGGATAGAGGAGGGTGGTCTCCTCCTCTCCAGCCCTTTTGTGGGCGATTTGAGCAAGGATGTGGGCCGGTTCCATCACCTCCGGCCATCGCCATCATTGAGGTCAAGCTTCGTGGTATAGATAGTGAGGTATGATCTTTCTTGCATTTCTTTGATTAGCTGTAGCCTTAGGTTTGTTTTTCCATTTATTTCACATTAAATCATGTTATTTACTTGATTAAACCCAAGCCTGTAGTTCGCCGGAGCTAGCCTCCAATGAACATCCCACCGTCCTCCGCCTTATTCCCGACTCACCTAACCACCTGCATTTCTCTCCCCACTGCTTCTCCTACTCCTCGACGTTCCCCATTCAACCTGCTCCCTCCTGGAGTAGGATTCCGGCCCACTGCACCTCTGCCTCGCTGGACTTGCCGCCACCTCGCCTCCCTCGCTTCCATTCCCTTCTAATCAGGTTGAGGCAGTTTGCCCTCGACCTGGAGTTGCTTCTTGTGTAGGTTGGAACCGTCAGGAGCAGCTGGAGGATTTTTGGAGGTCTATTCGAGGATATTGGAGCACCATAGCTCTGTCGGCCTCATGCGACCCCTCCGACCATCGTCAGAGGCTTTTGAGACTTCCAACCATCAGAGAACCCTCGCAGGAAACGCCGGGGACATTTTGGAGCTACATTGTGCTATGTGGAAGGGAGCTATAGCTGGAGGAAGCTCACTGTTGTGGGACTTCTTCCCTGTTCGTTCGCCGACCGTCTCCGCTGTAAGATCAAGACCATCCCCCAGTTTGATCATGGATCGTTGGATCAGCCCCACTCTGCACCTTCAGATCCGGTGGGGACATCTAATCATAGTCGTTGATGATCGAAGTGTCATCGGGCACCCGGCTGTCGACACATGTATTAGTGAGCAAGATCTGGTCGTTTACCTGCATGTGTGCTTTGGGCATTTTGCAGTCTCCTCCTAAGTAAATTTTGTTTTAATTATTAGGATAATAGCTTTCATTTGTAGTTCTTTAAGTTTTGTAAACTTTGCAAAGGGACCCCCATACTTCTCATATTTACAGGCCTAGAGCAAGCCACGTAGCACCAGCTGGACCTGCTGGCTCGTGCTGTCCAAGCCTCATGCCAAAGCCCCCAGAATAGCCATGTGGCCCGATCCTGGGCTGTCTCCTGAGTCTGGCCCCCTCACGTGCCCTGCACGTGTGGGGCTAGGCAATTTGCACTAAAGGCCCTGTGAATTTTGGTTATTACATTTTAGTCCATAGGCACGTGCCCTACATGCGTGCTTGGGTATTTTATAGGGAGAACCCAACCGACTTCCGGAAATTACGAAAAGGCCCCTCCACGTAATGGAAAAATCACTCTAGGCCGTTGTCGATTTTGCTAAATTGCAAATAGGTCCCTCCAGGGACCTATTTGTGATTATTTATCCTTTATTTCTTCGCATTTTTATTACATTTATGCCCTTGCATTGTTTCTTCAATATCTTGAGCATCTTAAGTCCAATTCGCATGATTTCAGTGTCATTTTATTATAAATTTAATTCTCTATATAATGGCATGACTAAATTAATGATTTGGCACTAATTTAAATGTGATGAATTTTTAATGTTATATAGTGTCCTTTGCTCAATAAATCCTTGCCATCAAATAGATGCTTGTTCCATTTGACTCTGAATGTGAATCAATATCTGTGCTCATATTTTGTAGGGTATTTATGTAATTAATATTTTCATGCATATCCTTTGCATTTAATCTTGCATTATGTTCATGCATAATCAGATAATTGCATTGAAAAATAACATAAATTACATGCATCATTGTGTTTGCATTATTTTATCTGCATTTTATTGTTCATATGCATGAAGACCTACAGACTTGGAAATAATCACACATTAATGACAAAATTTGATAAATATATTAAAGAGGCGCACATCCCTGTGTTCGACCTTGGTAGACTTACCAAGTAAAAAATTATCCACAAAATTCAAAGATTGAGGTTCTTGTTGAATCGAATTTCGTCTCATATACTACAATTCTCATTACTAAAGAGGAGATCTTCAAGCTCATCAATCACCACTGATGAGGTCTACATGGACACCTTTCCCCATAATTTACAATATGGAATCATCATCTCCCCTTTTATCCTCAAACTAACTAACTTTATACTAGAATAGTAACTTTAGAAGCTCCGCCTCAAAATGATCAGAGAACTCACCATTCATGGGGTTTTTATATAAGAACTTTCATCACAAATTTATTGATGACTATATTTAAACTAGAAGACCCCATATTCTTAAAATGCACTAAAATGTAGTTGTAACTCAACTAATCATGCTCATGTCAATAAGCCGATCCATGGTAAGTTCGACAAATGCTTGGATGCCTCTTGTCTTAGGGTCATCTTGTAAACCTCCATCATCCCAAACTACCATGGTCTATCCTTTTAAGAAAAAAACTATTAACATAAAGAATTTGATCAGAAAGCCACAATAATGCAAACTATCCAGGAATTCGAGCCTTTTGACAAGAATGATGATCCGGTTGAGACCGTAGAGGACGAATATGGTTCGACTACTTCCACAGATGAGTTCATTCCTTTTGGTTTTGACCCAGGAGAGGCCTCACAAGATGACTTTGACCTTACTTCTTTCGATGATGAGTTCATCCCTTTTCACTTTAACATATGCGAGACATCCAAGGCCAGACCTAGACAAGTTACTTCCACTGACCCGTTTGTGCCATCTCACCCTAAGACCGTTATCTTCATCAAGTCGATCATGATCAACTACCATCCATTGTGGACTCCGATGTCGACCTACACTTTGTCAGATCTATTCCTCAGCAGTCCTGCAAGAAGCTTTGCTTTTGACCTTCTTGATCCTTTGTATATCAATCTCTATTGTATATTCCCATTGGATTATCTCCCTTCCATCTACCGTATTGTCATCCACCCCATTTTCGTGTGTGCCTTGCTTAGGACGTACTTTGTCCTAATTATAGGAGGGGTGAACGAGCCGAGCATTCTTTCTTCATTCTATTTCATCACTCTTGTTGTTGCCTATACTTAGGGCTCTTTTACCCAAAGTATAGAGGGAGTGATGTGCACATCCTCTTCTATCTTTTCTTCCATCTTCATCTCTCTTTTCTTATTTTCTTCTTTTCCTTTTCATTTTTCTTTTTCTACTGAAAAGGTGTCGCTCCTTTTTGTCAGTAATCTATACTTAGGATGTACTTTATCCTAAATATAGGGGATGTGCACCTCGAGTTCTTTCATTCTTTGATCCTCTCCATTGTCTCCTCTTCTTGTGTCTATTTAGGGATATCTTGTCCTAAGTACAGGGAGAGACAGTCTGAGTACGATCTGCTCAATCCCACCCTTGACCCTCCCTGTTTTGTGTATAATCTGCTATACTTAGGATTATTTGATCCTAAGTATGGGGGGACGGTCGATTTCTCACCGATTCATTCATTTCTTTATTCTTTAGTTTTATATACTCAATACGAATTATGCCTTCTCTTTTTCTCTCTGATCTATGAGAACATAGCTCAAGCTAAGTATAGGGGGTCGTATATACTACGTATATACTTTAGCCATAACTCGTACTTTCGTATTTTAATGATAATTATGGCTAAAATTCTATCTAATATACCTATTAAATTAATTAAAAATACCTAATAAAAAGATTTTTATTATTCCTCAAAATCTTTTTGTATTTATTGATTAATAAATCAGGTAAAAATATTTTTTGCAAAATATTTGAAAAATAGTTTGAAAAGATTTTTGAAAAAAATCTTTTGAAAACTATCTGTAAAATGTTTTGTTAAATATTTTCAACCTTTACAAAAATATTTTGTTTATAAAATTTATTTTCTTTGTGTGAAATAAAAATGTTTGAAAAATGATTTACAAATGGTTTGAAAATGGTTACAAAAATATTTTGAAAAATCTTTATATAATTTTTTGAAAAACCTTTGCAAAATGTTTTCAAATGTGTGTAAATGTTTGGTGAAAATTATTTGTAAAAATTTTTTTGGACTATAGTTTTCCAAAATTGTTTGTAAGATGATTTTCAAATAAGTTTGAGGAATATATATAATGCACTAAAAATTCTTTATATACAAAGCTATAAAAAATTATCACTTATCCTTTGTTAATACTTAAAAACCTAACTCTTGTAATTATAAGATGCATCCCATGTAAATATTTGTATATATTTTTAGCCAAAATCTTTTGTTTTCAAAAATCACAAAATATTTGCCAAACTTAAAATACAAAAAATATTTGAAAAATAGTTTTGAAAATTTCAAAAAATTTGCATTTGCATCATATCTTTTAAAAATCCATAAAAAGTTCAAAACTTTGAAAATTGCATCCCAAAAATATTTTATGCATTGTACATAGCATTTGTATATCATTCATATTTTTTGGATTGAGTTTGATAATTGAACAAGTCTAAGTAAAATCCGAAGAATGGAGCTTGGTTGGACTTTAAATCTACCTAGTAACATGAACTTTATAGGAGATGGAATTGAGGTATTTCATGTTTAGTTGAATTAATTCTTTGGAGATCACAAGACTTGGTTCAATGGATTTTTGACTGCCTATGTAGATTATTTAAGAGCACACACACGACTCTTGTCGATAATGACCTAACTTGGACACCTGCACCTTTTGCTTGGCTAAAATCAGTTGGAGTGGCGAGGGGATTGGATTTGCCAGTATGAGACGCATGCAAATGGAAATATTTATCGTCGTCTATGGAGGGAAGTGCACCCCAACTGGTCTAGTGCAGAGACGTCTAAAGATAGGAGAGTGTGGGTTGCAATAATGCTTCAAAAGAGGGATAGTCTACTGGATCAAGAGGGAAAACTCCCTATGTAGATGTTGTTGTATATAGTATTTAAAAAATAAAAAAAGAGCAAAAAGCAAAAACTCCAAAAAAGTGGACATGCCTGATTGGAAATAAAATACCTGCCAGAGTGTATGTATTTGTATAGTCAATAAGCAAGCTTGACTTCAAAGTCAAATCATGTGAGCCTACAACTGGATGACTTGACTACACCGATTTTTCATCCTAGGATATGTAGCTACACTGGTTACCACCCATTCTTCTCTTCACCCCGCCCTCTTGAGCTGGTTGTCACTTTAACTTAGAAGGGAATACCCCGCTCCTCGAGGAAGGAGTTGCTAGATTGGAGAATCACTGGGTTGTCATGCTGGAGAAGTTAGTCTTTTTGTCATTTCAGTTGAGGGGAGCCACTATAACTTATACCATACAAGTTAGATTCATAGTCACAAGGGTTTGCTTATGAGTTGAAATATTCTGATCTGGCTATTGAGGGGACTTAGACAGAGTTTTGGGATTCTCGAAGCCTGTTGGATTTCAAATATGATTCCCAATAAAGGTTCCGACCACATTAAAATTCTGAAGGTCCGAAGTAAGTTTCAAACTTTGATTTTATTAAGACAAGTTTGAACATTAAATCTAATCCATCTTTCTTTTTCTTTTCTTTGTTTTCTTTTTTGCACTTATTGCATAAGTGTTTGCTAGGGACTAGCAAAGGAAAGTATAGGGGGGTGATGGATCTCCATTTCATCACCGTTATCCAATCATTTGGCCTTAAAACTCTAGTAAATGCATGTAAGTATCTCCAATTTGCATAAATTAACATTCACGCATTGTCGTGTCAATATTGTATAAAATGTTGTTTTTAATGCCAAAATTATAGAATAAAAGAAAGAAAATAAAAAGAATAAAATATTGAAGATATTTTATGCCCTAAACCTCGAGACATAGTCATCTTGATGACTAGATCGACAAGGAATAAAGTAGGGAGGGATAAGGGTCCAAAAGTCAATAAAAAATCCCTTTTAATAATTCATTATTCATGCATTTTTGGACCTATTTTATTTTTCATTTTTTATACCTCAAATAAAGAAAATTTGAACATTAAATTTTTAAACAATAAAATATAGAAAAATACAAAATTATTTTATATAAAAATAATACACATTGTAAAGTTGCAATCTAAATAACATTCCAAAATCCCAACTTTGCAGACCCATATCTCTCAAATAATAAATCAAGATATATCAAAATCAACTTTAAATGTATATAACTTTTAATAAGCTATTTAATGAAGATAGTTTCATATTTTTGGAATTAAGATGTGAAAGTTAGATTTTGGAACCTTATTGTATAGCATACTCGATTAAAATAATCATTTTATTTATTTTTTATTATTTTCATAATTGTAAATTTTTATAATTTTATAAATATTATTTATAACATTTATACATATTAAAAATAAAATAAAAACATAAAGAAAACTCTAAAATAAAATATGTAAATAAAATTCATAGATGAAATACCTATACTCATACCTATACAATAAATATAATTATATATTTAAGTGTCTTTTTACATCATAAAAATATTATAAAAATATATTTAATTATATAAAATGAAGTTATAGTCATATAAAATAATAAATTTACATAATAAAATAAAAAATAAAAGACACAAACATAGATAAATATACTTATAATTAAACCCTAAAAAGTAGCTTGTAATTATATACCTCTAAAAAATAAATAAAAATCATAATAAAATACTTTATAAAATAATATTTTTTTTATTTTATAACAAAAAAATAATAAATAATTTATTATTTTTTATTGATTTTATAAATAATTTAGATCAAGTTTTTCCTGATTGGTCCACGTGGACCAACCAAAATGAGTCTGAAGTTGATCGGTGGTCAACCCCTATGACTCCCCCTGCTCCTCTAACACATATTGTTTCCTCTTTGTTAATCGATTTTTTCGGGGCTCGATTCTTTCATTCTTTCGAGTCGATTCCTTCGTGACTTTTCATCCTCGATATGTGCTCTTACACACCTACTTGTCATCTCGAGGATTTGATCGATGCGTCTCCTGATGTTCTTCGTTCTTTGGAGCCACCTAGTCATCAATACAAAACATCCACCCGACCTTCTCCACCATTTTGAACCCCGCTAATCGAGCTTAGCCTCCCCCTCTCGTGTGCTCTAGATAGAGGAAGGTGACAACCTCCATTCCAACCCTTTTGTGGTGGATTTGGGCAAGGTTATGGGCCGGTGATTTAGCCAAAATTCAGCGGGTCTTAAGTTCCACACAAGGCGGGAACTCAGTCGAAGTGTCGACCACGCAAAATCCCAACTAAAATCAACAATTAACCCACACTATAGATATCAACAATGACAAGCAATGTGAAGTTAAAATTTATTTTTAACTCTACATAAATGGTGTATAGCATGCAAGTACGTAGAGAGTTCAAACACAGGGGGCAAACAGGGTAGATCAAACTAATGTGTGTGAGTGAATGTGAAGTGATGTCTACACTATGCAATGCAAATATTTTTGTGGGTTTTAAATTTTTTATATTTTTTTTAATTTTTAATTTTGTATTTTGGTTTTCTTTTTACTGATTTTATATTCTCTTTTTATATTTTTATATTTTTATATTTTCTTTTTCAATATAGGGGTATATATACAATATGAGGAATATAAGTATACAATAGAGAGAAGATATGTATAAGTATGAGAAAATGCTCAAAAATCAGGGAAATAAATGTTTCTGGTCTTTTTATATTTTTCTACTATTTTGTGATTTTTAGGAATTTTTCAAAATATTTTTGGTATTTTAAATAGGCAAAATAAAAGAAAACAGTGAATATACTTGCTGGCCAAAATCAAAATGATGTTGAAAAATACTAAACAGTATCTAAAATTCCTCAAATTAATTTTAAAATACATACAATGAAACAAGGAAGACACAACAACTGAGTTTGTATTTTTTTGATTTTTCTATGATTTTTTAGATTTTTATAAATATTTTTTAGGTTTTTCTAATTTTTAAGGTTTTTCTTTTGCAATTTTTAGTGGCTTTTGGATTGATACTAGTAGATGACAAAACACACAAAATATAATTTTTTTGGAATTTTTCAAAACGTTTTTATAATTTTTATGGGTATACTAATGCAAACAGTATGAAAAATGCATGTTTTTTATTTTTAATAAATATGAAAACGCAAAAAAATGAAATCTAAAAATATGGCGTGAAAGTCCAAGTTAACAAAAGCTTAGCATAATTTTTGTGGAATTTTTCAAGTTAAAATGATGCCTTAAATAAATCAGACAAACTCACAAAAATGTCACAGCCTGGCAGGGTATATATGCAAATACGCAAAATTCCATGGGCATACAAGCAATTTTCCATAAAATATAACACTTGATATTCAAATTTTAAGGACCAAATATAAATGTTCAAACCTGCAAGGGTATTGGCGCAAAATGTCCCCTAGAGCGCGTGACTTGCACGCGCCTGAGAAAGACTGAAATATAATTTCAAAAACCTCCGGGGGCTAACATGCAATATTCCCAAAAGTTTAACGCTTAATACAAAACTTAAAGGACTGAAACGAAATAGACAAAAGGCTGAGGGCCTCCCTGCAAAATGCCCACACCTCACGTGAACAGGTCACGTGAGGTGACGTGGCAGAGGACCTGTGTGCAAATATGGAATGTTCGAGGGCCTACTTGCGAATTTTACAGAAATTTTTAAACTACCAAGGAAAGTTTCAAGACTAAAATGAAATTACAAAAGTCGCGAGGGTATACTTGCAAAATTCCCTCGCAAAGGAGATCGAACGGCTGTTAGTCTTCACTTGGACACGTGGCGTGACCTCCTTGCACGATGACGCTTCGACCAGGATGTCTAGGATTAGATCCTCGCGCGAAGATTCGACGGTGGAGACCGGGCTCGATCCAACGGCTGCTGCGCGAACTGGAGGGCGCTCCCTGATCTGACGATGTAGGCGCACGGAGGAAGAACAAGGAAGAACGCCGGCGAGGCGATCTTCCTCGCTCCAGATCTCTGCACTCTGACGAGCTTCGGTCTTCAAAATGGGGTTGCGGCCTCCTGAGGACGTCCTGTAGCTGCTGGAGGCTTCAAAAAGCCTCGGCGATGGCCGAGATGCTCGCGGAAGGTTGGCAGAGCTGGGGGGCTTTGCGAACTCTGGCGAGGCTCCAAAATCGCCTCCAGGTGTGAGTCAACGCTCTTTGACCTGCAAAAATGGTTAGAAAGTCCAGGGCAAACTGCCTGGACCTTGCAATGGCGGAAATGTAGCGTGGAACGGTGGCTGGGTGTACGGCCGGAGGTGCGCTCCGGCGAGGATGTCAATCGGGCGATTCACGCGATGGATTTCAAAATTTCTAGAGGGGTTTTAATCCTACGACTAAGGCTAAGCTAATGCATGAAAAATTAGAAGAGGGGATGGCTTCCTCGATGGTGTAGACCGGAGGGAGGGGTACCTCAACCGCCGAAGTTGGGGGAGGTGGTGGAGACGCCTCCGACTTCCTCAGCCCTGGCTGATTGCACGCCGCTGGAGCTGTCACCTCCAGGAAGGCTTGGAGCATGAGCGGATCGAGGAAGGGTGGACCGAAGATGTTCAAATTCGAATGGGAAGTTGGGTCCCCCATATATTTGGTTTGACCCTGTGACTGGCGAGGCTCCTAGATCGATGAAGAACGGGCGGCACGATGCCCCAATCCTCGAGCTAATCCCTGGTCGTGAAAGACCAAAGATCTAGGGTCAAAAGCTCTGAAGGTTGCGACACGAAAAAAATGCAAGATTCGGCCTGGAAAAATCGACAAAAATTGTCGAAATCCAAGGCCTGACAGGGTCTAGAGGGCTAAGAACGACCATTGGTCCACGTGGACCAACCAGGAAAAATCCCTGATTTTTATTTTGTAAATTCAAATAAAAATACTAATTGAATTAATTAAAGTTTGATTATAAAATAAAAAATGTTTATAATTGTACAAAGTAGTTTATAATGATTTTTAATTATTTTTATAAGATATAATTTCATAGGTTTCCTTTTATGCCCCTTATAGGTATATTACCTATGTATTTTAGTATTTTATTTTTATTCTGTGTATTTTAATTTTATTAATTATGTTTATTAGTTTATAAAATTATAAAATACTTTTATATACACAAATATATTTGTGTTTTATTTTTCTTATGTGTTTTGTATATTAAATAAAATATAAGTAGGTATCATATAGGTATATTTATAGGTATAGTACCTATGTATTCTATGTACATATAATTTTATTTTGCATTTTCTTTGAGTTTTTATTCATGTTTTAATGTACATAATTATTATAAGTAGTATTTACAAAATTATGAAAATATAAAAATACAAAAATAATGAATAAGTAATAAAATGAATATTTTAATCTGTAGTATACAATGAGGGTTCGAAACTCAACTTTCAAACCGTAGCTCCGCCAAATGCGAAACCATCGCCATTAAATAGCTTATTTTATCCTTTATACAATTAAAGGTGAGTTTGCTGCATTTGGAGTTTTCAGTATTGAGATACGGGTCTGGGAAGTTGGGATTCTGGATTTTTATTCAGACCATAACTTTTTATCTGTAAATTATTTTTGAGTAAAATAAATTTTGTATTTTTCTTTATTTAATTATCTACAACTTTCATGTACAAAGTTTCTTTATTTGAGGTATAAAAAGTGGAGCCAAAAATAGGTCCCAAAATGAATAGAGAATGAATGGAATAGTATAGGTATTTGACCCTTATCTCCCCCTACTTTCTTCCTTGTCGACCTATTCATCAAGATGCCTAGGTCTCGGGGTTTTGGGTCATAAAATATTTACAATATTTTATTCTTTTTCTTTTCTTGTATTTATTCTATAATTTTGGCTTTAATTACAGTATTTTATACACTATTTACAGATACATGCATGAATGCTAATATGCTCTATTTAGTGCTATTTACAGGCATTTGCTAGGATTTTTTAGGCCAAAATGATAGAATAAAGATGATGAAATATGGATTCATCATCCCCCTATACTTTACCTTTGCTAGTCCCTAGCAAACACTTATGCAATAAGTGCAAAAAGAAAAAGAAAGAAAAGAAAAAGAAGAACTTGGATTTAGTTTAATTATCAAACTTGTCTTCACAAAATCAAAGTTTGGAGCTTAAGTCGGACCTTTGGAATTTTAGTGCGGGCGGAACCTTAATGAGAACCGAATTTGAAATCCAACAATCCTTGAGAATCCCAAAACTCTATCCAAGTCTCCTCAATAGCCAGGTCAGGAATATCTCAATTCATACGCAAACCCTTACGACTATGAATCTGACTCGTACAATGTAAGTGATGGTGGCTCTTCTTAACTAGAATGGCAAAGAAACTGACTTCTCCAGTACGACAACCCAATGATTCCCCAATCCAACAACTCCCTCCTCGAGGAGCGGGGTATTCCCTTCTAAGTTCAAGTGGCAACCAGCTCAAGAGGAGGGGGTGAAGAGAAGAATGAACGGTAACCAGTGTAGCTACCTATCCTGGGATGCGAGACCAGTGTAGTCAAGTCATCCTGCTGCAGGCTCACATGATATGACTTTGGAACTCAAGCTTGCTTATTGGACTTTACACATATGTACACTCCGGCAGGCATTTTTATTTTTTGTACAGGCATGTCCACTTTTTTTGGAGTTTTTGCTTTTTGCATTTTTTTGAATACTATATACAGCAGCATTTACATAAGGAGTTTTTCCTCTTGAGCCAGTAGATTATCCCTCTTTTGAAGCTTTATTGCAACCCACAGCCTCCTGTCTTTAGACTTCCTAATCACTGGACGGGTTGGGGTGCACTTCCCTCCCTAGAGGAGGACAAGTGTTTCCACCTGTGTGCGTCTCAAACCGGCAAATCCAACCCCCTCACCACTCCAACTGAGTTGACCCATGTGAAAGGTGCAGGTGTCCAAGTTAGGTCATTATCAACAAGAGTCGTGTGTGTGCTCCGAAATACTCTACTTAGGCAGCCAAGAATCCATTGAACCAAGTCTCGTGATCTTCAAAGAATTAAGTCAACTAGACCTGAAGTACCTCAAAACCAGTTGCTATAAGTTTCCTGTTAATTAGGTAGATTTTAAGGTCCAATCAAGCTCCAATCTCCGGATTTTATTTAGACTCGTTCAACTATCAAACTCAATCCGAAAAATGTTCATGCTATGCAATGCTATGCAGAAAATATTTTTGTGATGCAATTTTCAAAGATTTTGAACTTTTTATGGGTTTTTGAAAAGATGATGATGATGCATATGCATTTTTTAGATTTTTGAAAAGTTTTTCAAATGTTTTTGGATTTTAATTTTTGCAAATATTTTTGGGATTTTTGAAAACAAAAAAGATTTTGGCTGAAAGCTGGGTTAAAAATATTTACACGGGAGTGCTTCTTATATATACAAGAAGTGGATTTTACGAATTTACAAGAGTAAGTGGTCAATTTTAAAATATATATATAAAGATTTTAGGTGTGATGTATATATTCCTCAAACTCATTTGACACAAGTTTTTCAAAGAGTTTTTGAAAACTCTAGTCCAAAATAATTTTTACAATCAAATTTACAAACATGTACACACATTTGAAAATCATTTTGCAAATGTTTTCCAAACAGTATGTATAGATTTTTCAAAATATTTTTGCAACCATTTTTCAAACCATTTGCAAATCATTTTTCAAACTTTTTACTTCACACAAAGAAAAGAAATTTTACAAACCACACATTTTACACAGGTTGAAAACATGTAACAAAACATTTTCAAAATAGTTTTCAATAGATGTTCACAAAGATTTTCAAACTATCTTTTTCAAATATTTTGCAAAAAACATTTTCACCTGATTTATTAATCAGTATATACAAAAAGAAATTGAGGAACAAAACACCTTTTTATTAGGGATTTTAATGAATTTTAAAGAATTATTAGCCATATTATTAAGAAAATATGAAGGTACGAGTTATGGCTAAAGTATATACGTAGTATATACGACCCCCATATACTTAGTTTGAGATATGTCCTCATAGATCGGAGAGAAAAGAGAAGACATTACTCGTACTAAGTATAGACAAGTCTAAAGAATGATCAAACAAGAGAGGAATGAATCAAACGAATGAGAAGTCGACCGTCCCCCCTATACTTAGGATCAAATAATCCTAAGTATAGCAGATTGTACACAAAGCAGGGAGGGTCAAGGGTGGGAATGAACAGATCGTACTCAGATTGTCTCCCCCTATACTTAGGGTAAGATATCCCTATGTATAGACAAGAAGATGAGACAATGGAGGGGATCGAAAAGAATAGAATCACTCGGGGTGCACACCCCCATATACTTAGGACAAAGTACGTCCTAAGTATGGAAAACTGACTACAAGGGCGGCACCTTTTTGATAGATAAAGAAAATAGAAGAGGAAAAGAAGAAAATAAGAAAAGAAGAAAATAAATCACAGATGAAATAATGATATGAACAGATGGATCTGTACAGCGGAAGATGGAATTGATCACCATGTACGAGATGCAGGAGATATGAGGTAAAGAATACATCTCATACCAGAAGAATGGGGGCAACGTCAATGGTCGACGGATCATGATCTAGATATAACTTCAGGCGTTGACCATTGACGCGGAAGGTAGAGGAAGATGGCGGTTCGTATATGTCAATAGTGCCATTGTCATGTACCTTCCTGACCACATATGAACCTTTCCACTTGCTCTGTAATTTTCCTGGAAATAATTTCAGCTTGGAATCAAACAACCATACTCTCTGATCTGGCTCAAACTGTTTATGGCTGATATGAGAATCGTACCATGTTTTCACTTTCTCTTTGTACTGTAGGCTGTTGGAAAAGGCTGTGTCTCTCAGTTCTTCCAGGGCTGCCAACTATGCTCTTCTCTGTTCTCCTATACTCTCATGATCTAACAGTAACTCAGTGACTGCCCAAAAGGATTTGTGCTTGATTTCCACTGGCAAATGGCACGGCTTTCCATAGACGAGACGAAAGGGAGATGTCCCTAATGGATCCTTGAAAGAAGTCTGATAGGCCCACAAGACCGAGTCCAAAAGCTGTGACCAATCCTTTCGGTCTGGGCGGACAACTTTCTGCAAGATCGTTTTTATCTCCCAGTTCGATACTTCGGCAAGACCATTAGTTTGAGGGTGATACGGTGTGGCAACCCAATGGTCAATGCCGAACTCGTCTGCAAGGGCCCTAACCTTGTCATTGATGAAATGAGATCCACCGTCTGAAATCAAGACTCTAGGTACCTCGAACCGTGAAATGATGTTTTTCCTCAAAAATTTGCACACGGTTTTAGCATCTGCGGCTCGGGCGGGGATGGCCTCAACCCATCGGCTGACATAATCCACAGCGAGCAAAATATGCTCGAATCCCTGATTCTTAGGAAATGGGCCCATGAAATCAATCCCCCATGCATCAAAAACCTCACAAAAGTGAATGGGTTGCATGGGCATCATGTCTCTCTGTCCGCAACTTCCCATTTTCTGACAGTCAGTACATCTCTTCACGAACTCATCAGAATCCTTGAAGAGAGTAGGCCACCATAGGCCGGATTGAAGCACATTCTGTGCTGTCCTTTTTCCAGAATGATGTCCTCCTGCCTCAAGCTTGTGGCAGTATGTGAGGACGCTATGCTTCTCTTCTTGAGGAATGCACCTCCTCCAGATGCTGTCCCCTCCTTCATGATAAAGGATGGGATCCTCCCAATGATAAAACTTGGCCATCGCCAGGAAGGTATCGAGTTTCTGCTTGGGCCAACCTTGTGGGACCGTCTTGGCAACAAGATAGTTCACAATGTCGGCATACCACGGGAGTGAGGTGATAGCCAAAATTGCCTCATCTGGAAATGTCTCGGTGATAGGTGCGCTGGGCTCAGATTCCTCAAGATTCTCTAATATGGAGAGATGATCCGCCACCACATTCTTGACTCCAGGCTTATCCTTAATCTCAATATCAAATTCCTGGAGTAGAAGGATCCATCTGGTAAGGTGTGCTTTGGCATCCTTCTTGGCTATTAAATACCGGATGGCGGTGTGATCTGTGTAGATTGTCACTCTAGATCCGAGAATATAAGATCGATACTTATCCAAAGCAAAGACTACGACCAGCATCTCTTTCTCAGTCACAGTGTAATTCCGCTGAGCGGCATCCAAAGTCCGGCTGGCGTAGTGAATGGCAAACGGCAAACCATCCCTCCTTTGTCCAAGCATAGCTCCAACGGCAAAATCTGAAGCATCCGTCATGATCTCGAATGGGAGAGACCAATCGGGTGACTGAAGGACAGGAGCTGAAACAACCATATCTTTGAGAGTCTCAAAAGACGCAAGACACTTATCATTGACAATAAACTCGGTGTCTTTCATCAGCAAATCAGTAAGCGGTCGGGCAATCCGACTGAAGTCCTGAATAAACCGTTGGTAGAAACCGACATGCCCCAGAAAAGACCGCAACTGGCGCAAATTGGACGGTGGATTGAGTTTTCTAATGATATCCACCTTGGCCGATCGACCTCCATGTCCTTGTTGGAGACGATATAACCAAGGACCGTCCCTTGAGTCACCATGAAGTGACTCTTCTCCCAAGATAATACAAGATTGACCTCTATGCAACGCTGAAGCACACGGTCTAGGCAGTCAAGACAAGCATCAAACCCGTCGCCATAGATCGAGAAGTCATCCATGAAGACATCTAAACAGTCACCCACCACGTCCGAGAATATGGACAACATGCACCTTAGGAATGTCGCCGGAGCATTACATAGACCAAAGGGCATCCGTCTGAAAGCATAAGTCCCAAACGGACAGGTGAATGTCGTTTTCTCCTGGTCTTCGGGCGCAATGGCTACTTGATTGTATCCGGAGTACCCGTCAAGGAAAAAATAATGACTCTTCCCAGCTAACCGCTCGATAATCTGATCAATGAAGGGCAGCGGGAAATGATCCTTCTTGGTGGCCTCATTCAATCGGCTGTAGTCCACACTAGGGTTGGGCATGGGCTGGGCTCGGGCCGGGTTCGCCTTGGCCCGGCCCAAGCCCATTTTAGAATATGGGCTAACGGGTTGGGCCTAGGCCCATTTTATTTTCAAAAATTAGGCCCAAGCCCAAACCCGGCCCAAACAAAATGGGTCGGGTCCGGGTCGGGCTGGCCCAATTTAACACCTATGTATGCCAATATCATATCTTCCATTCTTCTTGCATTTGTGTGGTTGTTTCTTATGCATGTGTGCATGTTTAAAACTATAAAGCAGGCTAACTAATTTGTGATTTTAACATTAGTTGTATATTGGAAATACAAATGTGGTAAAAATATGACGACTTAAACCACCATTCAATTCACCATTACATATTCTATTGTAGATGTGGGCACTATGACCCAATATAGATTGGTTACTTACAGTTGTACACGCTGTAACACTTGAGAACACAGATTTCATTCTTGCATATTAGTGTAATAATCTTGGTATATTAATATAATAATATCCTCAATCCACTAATGGATATGATTATTAATGTGTCTAAGCATTTATTCTACACTCGAATAGGGATATTAAAGTTAGAACATGGTATTTGGAATGAACATGAATATAATTGATATAATTATACCGTACTAGATATGAATATACTTGCTTTAGAATGGGTCGGGCTATCGGGCTAACGGGTTTGGGCCTTCTCAGGCCCAAACCCGGCCTGATAATCAATATGGGCTCATTTTAGGGCCCACGACCCGCCCATTAAATTTCGAGTTCGGGTTTGGGTCGGGTTATACGGGTCGGGTTTTGGGCCGGGTGGGGCCGGCCCAGCCCAATGCCCAACCCTAATCCACACAGACCCTCCAAGAAGTGGGTACTCGGGTAGCGATCTCCTCTCCAGACTCATTCACAACTGTAGTGATACCCGTCTTCTTGGGCACCACATGTAACAGACTAACCCATTTAGAGTCGGAGATGGGGTACTAGATAAAATCGGCGCTCCACCACTTCGAAATTTCTTTCATGACTACGTCTCGAAGATTCGGGTTCAGCCGTAGCTGGAACTCACGCGACGGCCTAGCGTCATCCTTAAGATAGATGTGGTGAGAGCACAGAGCCAGACTAATCCCCTGGAGATCAGCTATACTCCAACCTATCGCCTTGCGGTTTCTTTCAAGAACCTCCATCAGACGAGATTATTGCTCTCCAGTCAAACCAGCTGAGATAATGACTGGGTGCATATCTGGCTCACCCGCAAGGAATCTGTACTTCAGCGACTGCGGCAGAGGTTTCAATTCTGGACAACTGGGAGGTGGCAGATCTGGCTTCTGATATGTCTGTGTGAAGGCTACCAAGTCTGCATGGGAGAACTCTCGCTCTGCATGAATATTTGACGAAGGGCCGCCTGCTGAATCATCAATGAACTGCATTGTTACGCACTCTGTCATGGTTGTTGGCTCAGAAGGAATCAGACAAGGTAAATAGTCATCAAAATCATCCCAGTCAATGTCTGAATTCGAGGGATCAGAAGAAGATGAGCAAGAATGAAAATCATCGTCACCACTCGTCCCGATGCTGTTAGCCTCAGGTGTATCCTCGTCCAGGAGTATGCTCTCCAGGCTCTCGACTGCCATAAGCTTTAGATATGGTGAATCTGTAGGCAAGGCGAGGGTCTATGCTACAGGATCTGTCCAGTTGGATTCATCATCGGTCATCACAAAATCACACTCTTGGTGGATGTCTAGCTCTTCCTTTGTCATATGCGCGGCTTCGCTGGACTGCTCCGAGCATTCAAGTTCTCTGGCTCTGGTTTCCTCGATCGTCTCTATTTGTATGGTTTCGCCCTCTACACGAAAACATACCTTACCACTATCATGATCGGTCACCGCCTTGGCTGTGGCCAAGAATGGACGTCCGAGTACGATGGGGGTATCGGTTACCGACTCAGGGATCTCCATGTCCAACACAACGAAGTCCACGGGGAATTTCAGGCCCTGAATGGTAACGACCACGTCTTTCAATAACCCCTTCGGCCTCTTAGTCGACTTATCAGCAAACTGAAGGACTGTCCTGCTCCTAAGAAGAGGACCAAACTCGAATTGGTCGAGTAAGGCTGCCGGAAGAAGGTTAATTGAAGAGCCGCTGTCTAACAGAGTACGATCAAACTGCTGCTCTTGAATCTCGCATCTGACATAGGGAGCTCCTGCATCTGGTCGCTTGGCTGGCAGTTTGTTCTGAATAGTGCAACAAGTGGAATGAGTGAGCACATGTATTTGATCTCTGTGGTTCCTCCTCTTCCTGCGGACGGCAATCTTCTCTTTCAAGTTCTTTCTGAAGAGGGGGATGTGCTCAAATGCTTCTTGCAGAGGCAGCTGGATATGGAATCTGTCTATCATCTAGTTGCTGAACTCTACCTGCTGATATTTTTTAGGATTTTCTCTTTTATTCCCCTTCGCCCGGCGGAGTGCCTCAGGGAAGGGGATGGTAGGGGCCTCCTCAGATGGAGGACTAGGAGTAGGTCCCTGTACCTTTGAAGGATTAGAATCCATACAATCATCACCATTCAACACACATGGATCCGTAATGTGAACGGAAACCTCTCCTTTATTCATATTTTTGTTCTTTTTGTTGTTACCACAGTCCATAGATACAAAAGGTGGTAACATCACATATGAAGGCTCAACAAAAGTGGATGTGGCGGCCTCAGTACCACCACCGGCACCTGTCTTCGTGGCATCAGCACCGTGCTCTGGCTCAGCATCCAAAATGGTGGCATCAGCACCACCGTCTGCATCTGGTATCACGACGGCTTCAGCACCGTCGTCGGGATCTCCATCCTTGGTGGCTTCAGCACCACCGTCATCAATGTCGTCATTAGCAGCATCAGCACCGCTACTTGGCTCATCTGGCGCTCCGGATTCTGCATGTGGCTGTCGCTCAGATGAGGCACCGTCGGCTGGCATCCTACCGCTCCTAGTAGTCACAAAATCAGCATCATACAAAGAAGAAGATATGTCACTCAAATAGTCACTAGGAGAGGTATCCTCTGTGAACTCTACCTGCTCAGACTTCCTTTTCAGATTGTTCGGGTTAGGTTCAATCTGAGCAGGTATGACGGCCTTGCCTTTGATGATTTCCCTCATCTCCTGCCAGAATTCATCCATTTCTTGCTTGAAGGATGCTCGTTGTTCGGAGAGCAAGCGAGCAAGATCATCGAGAGCTGGGTTCTCAAAAGTGGGGGCTTGAGAACCGGATGGGTTCCCTTGCGGGAAATGAGGTTGCTGTTGCTGCTGGAACTGGGGAGGATGGGGATATGACTTATGAGGCTGCTGACGCTGCCTCCACTCTGTCCCTGATAAGCGGGACGAGGACCTTCCTGGTACTGTTGCTGCTGGGCATATTGGGGCTGATGTTGCTGCTGTGGTTGCTAGCTGCTCTGCTTTCCTTGAGCTGGATTCTGCTATTGAGATGAGGATCCACCGTTGCCCCAACGGAATCCGGGGTGATCGCGACGAATCCCGGGCTGAGGGTACCGGTCATACCATATCCCAGTGACTTCCATCAATGGTTCCTGCTCGAAGGAGGGTGGAGGAAGAACTGCCAGTGGCTGCTCCGACTGGTAGACCACCATCTGAGTGTCCTGAGATGGCGGCTGCGCTGGGTAGTATTGTAGCAACGGGACCGGCTCTGCCTGGATGTGGTTGACCTGGCAGTACGAGACAGAGGGTTGGGATGAGTTGCTACTGCTCGGATCAGCACGCGACCTAGGAGGCTGCTGGGGAGATATTTGTGCCTCCTGAACGCAAAGGATCTGCGTCTTCAGGTCACTCATCGTCTTGGCAATCTGGTCCATCTGGGTCATGCCTTGCATCTGCTTTTTCTCGAGGATCTCGAGACGGTCCAGTTTCTCACTGATTATGCCCATGTCGGCTGCGGCTGATTCTGCTTGGGTTGCGGCTGCCGATGAAGTGTTAGGACTGGCATCGATGCGGGCGATCCTCTGGAATGATCCTGCTCCTTGCGGGGGCTTCTGCTGTGTGTAAACACTGGCTTGGGCCATGACGGTTGAGTTCTCTGCCATGCCTTCATAAATGGCCCAAACGTCGTCCTCACCCTTGGAAAAATAGGACCCACCGCAAAAGGCGTTGACAAGCCCCTACAGCTCCGGTGTCAGCCCACAAAAGAAGCTCTGAACTAGATTGGGCTTGGAGATATCGTGATGTGGACACCGGTCGATGAGCTCTCTGAATCGATCACATGATTCATGGAATTGTTCATTCGGGATCATGACGAAATTGCTGATCATGGCTCTAGTTGCATTGGTCCGGTCGAGAGGGTAGTACTTCTTCAGATACGCGGTCCGAAGATTTGCCCAAGTGTCGATGAATCGCCCTAAGTGTTTGAGCCAGTATGCGTCTCTGTCAACCAAAGAGAAAGGGAAGGCGATCATCTTGATCGTGTCCTCAGTCATCATCCGATCATGGATTGTGTTGCAGATCATTTCAAATTCTTGGAGGTGGAGGTGTGGCTCTTCGGTCGACAACCCATGGAATTTGGGTAGAAGTTGAATGGTATGGGGCCGAACTCGAAATCTCCATGGATAGGCGGAAGTCGGATCCATCGGTGAGTGAGGGAAGCTGCTGGATTGTGCAATTTTCGCATGATGGTCTGGGGCGGCCTCTCAGCGTCAGGATCACCTCCTCCTGCATCAGGTCCATCTCCTCCTCCACCACCGCCACCGCCCCCAGGTCGGTTTTCTCTCATCTGTGCTATCTCTCGCATGAGATCACCCATGAAGGTTCCCTGATCGCAGATCTGTCTCTGCATTGTCTCCAGGGATGCTAGCAAGGAATTGTTGATGGCCGCTTGATCAAATAAGAAAGGAGGGTGATCATGGTCATCTGGGTGCTCTCCTCTGTCTGCCATGTCTGGGTTCTCTGAAAAAGCAAAAGAACCCATCTCAGGTGCCGTCAAATATTCTGAGCTCTGCGATGCACTAAATTCTGAGACTCTTGGACTGATGGATGGGGAATGAGAAGGGTGGTCGAGGGGGAACAGGGTGGAAGTAAACTCAGGCTCGGAAAGCGGACTCTCTGAGGTTGTACTAGATGAATGAGGAGCAGTGCTGGATAGCGGTGCCGACAGAGTCGGCCTAAGAGACCTCCGTCCCATCATCTTCATTATTGGGAAGAGCAAGGTGAATGCAGAAGAAGAAGGAAGAAAGGAACAAAATTGTGCACAATTGTGCTGTGTTTTTTATCTTGGCCTAAAGATAACTAGCAATCAAACACAAAACAGGGGTGAGTTCACCAACTCAACACATGAAGCTGTGAAGGTTCGACTTTTATCTTGTCAGTTTTAATCTTGAATTCAGGAATTTATCTTATCACGAGTCCTTAAAGCGCTACGCCTAAAGGAGAGAGAGTACTGCCGGAAGAGTATCCCGTACTTGTCCTCCTCCTGTGTAACATGTAGCTTGTGCTTTTTGAGGTCCATGTAACCCTTCCTGGATCCCTACTCAGCCAAAGAAATAGAGAAAGGAAGCCAATAGGTAAAACCGATACTTCGAAACTCGCTCGCAACAGAATCACCCGTGAGCGTGCAAGAACCTACTCGGACGCGAGACGATGAGACAGACACCCCCGTGAAGGCGTGGCCTAGTCTCGATACTTCCGACAAGGTCGATGCTCTACACAATAGAGAGTCACCAATGTTGACCAAGCCCTACTCGTCCACGTACGATAGAAGCGCCAATACTTCGGAAATCCATGCGATACACAAGGCAGCCACAAGCTGGGTTTGGGCTCTAATCCTTACGAAGCACTCAACTCACTTGAAAGGAGACCTTCCCATGCAACCTGAAGACAAGTGAGGGTGTTACTCTCCCCAAACAATGAATCCAATTACAAGTTTTATTTAGGTCAGCAGTCCCTTTTTTATTTTTTTGGTGTTATTGCTTCTTTTGAGTAGATTCAAACAAGCGCCTAACGGTTTTTGTATTTTCTTGAACCTAATTTGTCCAAAAATAGAGGGAGAATAGAGTCGGAAAATCCATGCAAGTCGATACAAAGGTGGAAATCTCACCTTTGTGCCTAAATGATGGATGCAAAGTAAGAAGACTTACAACGAATCCCATCTCTCTCCATGCAGGATGCAAAGCAGAAATTTATAAACCTAAATTACATGCCGGTATGCAATGCGCAAATCGTCCTAAGATAGGCAACTGCTAGCGTTAAGAACCACAAGTTAATCACCAATCCTCGATCCTAAGAGTCCGGTCTAGACCCCCCCTCCTCTTCTCGACACATCGAGTTCAGGAGTAGCGCTTGATGGGGAGGGCTCGCGGCGCGGCGGATCTAAGAAGATGAGCTAACTGTTTAATTAAACTAAGTCCAAATACGATCTATAGGTGCATGCAAAGGTTATTAGTGTGTTTGGACCTAATCTAATCGATCAAGCAAAAGCCTAGAACTAAGGGCTCAATCTACAAAAGAAAGGGAAAATGAAATCAAAATCGGAAAATAACAGCGGTGGAAAACTCGTCAAAATCCGCGGTGAGCCCCCGGGTGAACAAACACCCGAAAATTGGGCCCGGAAGTTCAAGTGTCCAAGTCCTGTATTATTACAAATTAATAAATCTCTCTCTCACAAAATAGAAATGCAAACTAATCTAAGCACTCTCTCACTCCTCCTGCTCTCTCCCGCCGGCTTGGCTTAAGAAAAGCCGGCTCCGCTTCATGTGGTTGCTTCGGATCCCCTAGGCGAGCCGCCTCGCTCCGCGGTCCCTCGCAAGAAGACAAAGAGATGGTTAGAAAAGCTCAACAATATCTAGCAAAATAAGAGAGATAAAACAAGCAATGGTAGACAACTAATCACACTCAAGCAAAAGTATGAACTACTCGTTATTGCTCCCCGGCAACGGCGCCATCTGATTTAGCCAAAATTCAGCGGGTCTTAAGTTCCACACAAGGCGGGAACTCAGTTGAAGTGTCGACCACGCAAAATCCCAACTAAAATCAACAATTAACCCACACTATAGATATCAACAATGACAAGCAATGTGAAGTTAAAATTTATTTTTAACTCTACATAAATGGTGTATAGCATGCAAGTACGTAGAGAGTTCGAACACCGGGAGCAAACATGGTAGATCAAACTAATGTGTGTGAGTGAATGTGAAGTGATGTCTACACTATGCAATGCAAATATTTTTGTGGGTTTTTAATTTATATATATTTTTTAGTTTTTAATTTTGTATTTTGGTTTTCTTTTTACTGATTTTATATTCTCTTTTTATATTTTATATTTTTATATTTTCTTTTTTAATATAGGGGTATATATACAATATGAGGAATATAAGTATACAATAGAGAGAAGATATGTATAAGTATGAGAAAAATGCTCAAAAATCAGAGAAATAAATGTTTCTGGTCTTTTTATATTTTTCTACTATTTTTGTGATTTTTGGGGATTTTTCAAAATATTTTTGTTATTTTAAATAGGCAAAATACAAGAAAACAATGAATATACTTGCTGGCCAAAATTAAAATGAGGTTGAAAAATACTAAACAGTATCTAAAATTCCTCAAATTAATTTTAAAATATAGACAATGAAACAAGGAAGACACAGCAACTGAGTTTGTATTTTTGTGATTTTTCTACAATTTTTTAGATTTTTATAAAGATTTTTAGGGTTTTCTAATTTTTAAGGTTTTTCTTTTGCAATTTTTAGTGGCTTTTGGACTGACACTAGTAGATGACAAAACACACAAAATATAATTTTTTTGGAATTTTTCAAAATGTTTTTATAATTTTTATGGGTTTTCTAATGCAAACAGTATGAAAAATGCATGTTTTTTTATTTTTAATAAATATGAAAACGCAACAAAAATAAAATCTAGAAATATGGCGTGAAAGTGCAAGTTAACAGGAGCTTAGCATAATTTTTGTGGAATTTTTCAAGTTAAAATGATGCCTTAAATAAATCAGACAAACTCACAAAAATGTCACAGCCTGGCAGGGGTATATATGCAAATACACAAAAGTCCAGGGGCATACAGGCAATTTTTCACAAAATATTGATATTCAAATTTTAAGGACCAAATATAAATGTTCAAACCTGCAAGGGTATCGGCGCAAAATGTCCCCCAGAGCGCGTGACTTGCACGCGCCTGAGAAGGACTGAAATGTAATTTCAAAAACCTCCGGGGGCTAACATGCAATATTTCCAAAAGTTTAACGCTTAATACAAAATTTAAAGGACTGAAATGAAATAGACAAAAGGTCGAGAGCCTCCCTGCAAAATCCCCACACATCACGTGAACAGGTCACGTGAGGTGACGTGGTAGAGGACCTATGTGCAAATATGGAAAGTTCGAGGGCCTACTTGCGAATTTTACAGAAATTTTAAACTACCAAGTAAAGTTTCAAGACTAAAATGAAATTACAAAAGCTGCGAGGGTATACTTGCAAAATTCCCTCGCAAAGGATATCGGACGGCTGATAGTCTTCACTTGGACACGTGGCTTACCTCCTTGCACGATGACGCTTCGACCGGGACGGCTAGGATTAGATCCTCGCGCGAAGATCCGACGGTGGAGACCGTGCTCGATCCAACGGCTGCTGCGCGAACTGGAGGGCGCTCCCTGATCCGACGGTGTAGGCGCACGGAGGAAGAACAAGGAAGAACGCCGGCGAGGCGATCTTCCTCGCTCCAGATCTCTGCACTCCGACGAGCTTCGATCTTCAAAATGGGGTTGCGGCCTCCTGAGGTCGTCCTGTAGCTGCTGGAGGCTTCAAAAAGCCTCGACGATGGCCGAGGTGCTCGCAGAAGGTTGGCGGAGCTGGGGGGCTTCGCGAACTCCGGCGAGGCTCCAAAATCGCCTCCAGGTGCGAGTCAACGCTCTTTGACCTGCAAAAATGGTTAGAAGGTCCAGGGCAAACTGCCTGGACCTTGCAATGGCAGAGATGTAGCGTGGAACGGTGGCTGGGAGTACGGCCGGAGGTGCGCTCCGGCGAGGATGGTCAATCGGGGCGATTCACGCGATGGATTTCAAAATTTCTAGAGGGGTTTTAATCATACGACTAAGGCTAAGCTAATGCATGAAAAATTAGAAGGGGGGATGGCTTCCTCGACGGTGTAGACCGGAGGGAGGGGTACCTCAACCGCCGAAGTTGGGGGAGGTGGTGGAGACGCCTCCGACTTCCTCAGCCCTGGCTGATTGCACGCCGCTGGAGCTGTCACCTCCAGGAAGGCTTGGAGCACGAGCGGAGCGAGGAAGGGTGGACCGAAGGTGTTCAAATTCGAATGGGAAGTTGGGTCCCCCATATATTTCGTTTGACCCCGTGACTGGCGAGGCTCCTAGATCGATGAAGAACGGGCGGCACGATGCCCCAATCCTCGAGCTAATCCCTGGTCGTAAAAGACCAAAGATTGAGGGTCAAAAGCTCTGAAGGTTGCGACACGAAAAAATGCAAGATTCCGGCCTGGAAAAATCGACAAAAATTGTTGAAAACCAAGGTCTGACAGGGTCTACAGGGCTAAGAATGACCAGTTGACCGAGGTCAACTGAGGCTGAAACCTGGTTGGTCCACGTGGACCAACCAGGAAAAATCCCTGATTTTTATTTTGTAAATTCAAATAAAAATAGTAATTGAATTAATTAAAGTTTGATTATTAAATAAAAAATGTTTATAATTTTACAAAGTATTTATAGTGATTTTTAATTATTTTTATAAGATATAATTTTATAGGTTTCCTTTTATGCCCCTTATAGGTATATTGCCTATGTATTTTAGTATTTTATTTTTATTCTGTGTATTTTAATTTTGTTAATTCTGTTTATTATTTTATAAAATTATAAAATACTTTTATATACACAAATATATTTGTGTTTTATTTTTCTGATGTGTTTTGTATATTAAATAAAATATAAGTAGGTATCATATAGGTATATTTATAGGTATAGTACCTATGTATTCTATGTACATATAATTTTATTTTGCATTTTCTTTGAGTTTTTATTCATGTTTTAATGTACATAATTATTATAAGTAGTATTTACAAAATTATGAAAATATAAAAATACAAAAATAATGAATAAATAATAAAATGAATATTTTAATCTGTACAAGTATACAATGAGGGTCCAAAACTCAACTTTCAAACCGTAGCTCCGCCAAATGCGAAACCACCGCCATTAAATAGCTTATTTTATCCTATATACAATTAAAGGTGAGTTTACTGCATTTGGAGTTTTCAGTTGTGAGATACGGGTCTGGGAAGTTGAGATTCTTGATTTTTATTCAGACCATAACTTTTTATCTGTAAATTATTTTTGAGTAAAATAAATTTTGTATTTTTATTTATTTAATTATCTACAACTTTTATGTACAAAGTTTCTTTATTTGAGGTATAAAAAGTAGAACCAAAAATAGGTCCCAAAATGAATAGAGAATGAATGGAATAGTATATGTATCTGACCCTTATCTCCCCCTACTTTCTTCCTTGTCGACCTATTCATCAAGATGCCTAGGTCTCGGGGTTTTGGGTCATAAAATATTTACAATATTTTATTCTTTTTCTTTTCTTTTATTTATTCTATATTTTTTGCTTTAATTATAGAGTATTTTATACACTATTTACAAATACATGCATGAATGTTAATATGCTCTATTTAGTGCTATTTACAGGCAATTGCTAGGGTTTTTGAGGCCAAAATGATAGAATAAAGATGATGAAATGTGGATTCATCAGCCGGTTCCATCACCTCCGACCATCACTGCTATTGAGGTCAAACTTTGTGGTTCCAACCACTGAGGTATGATATGTTCTTGCATTTCTTTGATTATCTTTAGACCTAGGTTTGTTTTTACCATTTATTTTGCATTAAATCACGTTATTTACCCGATTAAACCCAAGCCTGTAGTTCGTCGGAGCTAGCCTCTGGCGAACATACCACCATCCTCCGCCCGTTCCCGACATAGCTAACCACCTGCATTTTTCTCCCCACTACTTCGAATATGCCTCGATGCTCCCCATTCAACCTGATCCCTTCTGGAGCAGAATTCCATCCTCCTACTCCTCTGCCTTGCTGGAGTTGCCGCTACCTCGCCTGCCTCGCTTCCATTCCCTTCTAATCGAGTCAAGGCAGTTTGCGCTCGACCTGGAGTTGCTTCTTGTGCAGGTTGGAACCCTAAGGAGCAGCAGGAGCATTTTTGGAGGTCCATTCGAGATTCCTGGAACACCATAGCTCTGTCGGCGTCGTGCGACCCCTCCAGACATTGCTGGAGGCTTTTGAGACTTCCAGCCATTGGAGAACCCTCACAGGAAGCGTCGGGGACATTTTGAAGCTGCATTGCTTGATGGAGAAGGGAGCTATAGCTGGAGGAAACTTGCTGCGGTGGGACTTCTTCCCTGTTCATCCACCAACCTTCTCCGTTGTATGATCAAGAACATCCTCCAGTTTGATCATGGATCGTAGGATCAGCACCGCTCCGCACCTTCAGATCCAATGGGCATCTAAACGTAGCTTCTGATCATCGAAGCGTCATTAGGCACCCGAGTGTCGATACGTATCTTAGTGAGCAAGATCTGACCGTTCACCTGCACGCGTGCTTTACGTATTTTGCAGTCTCCTCCCAAGTAGTTTTTGTTTTAATTATTAGGATAAAAGCTTTCATTTATAGTTCTTTAAGTTTTGTAAAATTTGCAAAGGGACTCCCAAACTTCTCATATTTACAGGCCTCGAGTAAGCCACGTAGCACCAGTCGAACCTGCAAGCTCGTACTATCCAAGCCTCATGTCGAGGCCCTCAGAACAACCACGTGGCCCGAGCCTGGGCCGTCTCCCGAGTCACGCCCCCTCACGTGCCCTGCATGTGTGGGGCTGGGCAATTTGCACTAAAGACCTTGGGATTTTTGGTTATTACATTTTAGTCCACAGGCACGTGCTCCCACATGTGTGCATAAGTATTTTACAAGGAGAAAAAACCAGCTACTGGAAATTACGAAAAGGCTCCTCCACGTAATGGAAAAATTACTCTAGGCCATTGCTGATTTTGCTAAATTGCAAATAGGTGTCTCCAGGGACATATTTGTAATTATCCTTTATTTCTTCGCATTTTTATTACATTTATGCCGTTGCACTGTTTCTTCAATATCTTGAGCATCTTAAGTCCAATTCGCACGATTTCAGTGTCATTTTATTGCAAATTTAATTCTCTATCTAATGGTATGCTAAAATTAATGATTTGCCACTAATTTAAATGTGATGAATTTTAGTGTTATATTGTGTCCTTTGCTCGATAAAGCCTTGCCATTAAATAGATGCTTGCTCTATTTGACTCTGAATATGAATCATAATATGTGCTCATATTTTGTAGGGTATTTTTGTAATTAATATTTTGCATGCATATCCTTTGCATTTAATCATGCATAATCATATAATTACATTGAAAAATAACATAAAAAATTACATGCATCATTGTGTTTGCATTATGTTATCTGCATTTTATTATGCATATGCATGAAGACCTAAAGACTTGGAAATAATCACACAACAATGGCAAATTTTGATAAATATATAGAAGCTCGTGTCCATATGTTCGACCTTGATAGACTTACCAAGTAAAAAATTCTCCTCAACATTCAAAGATTGTAGTTTTTGTTGAATCGAATTTCGTCTCCTATACTACAATTCTCGATTATTAAAGAGACGATCTTCGAGCATATCAATCACTACTGATGAGATCTTCATGGACACCTTCCACCCCCATAATTTACAATATGGAAGTCACCTTCTCCCCTTTTATCCTCAAAATAACTAACTTTATACTAGAATACTAACTTTAGAAGCTCCCCCTCAAAATGACCCGAAAACTCACCATTCATGGGGTCTTTATATAGGAACTTTCATCACAAATTTATTGATGACTATCTTTAAACTAGAAGGCCCCATATTCTTAAAATACACTAAAATGTAATTATAACTCAACTAATCATGCTCATGCCAAACCAGTCCATGGTAAGTTTGATAAATTCTTGGATGCCTCTTGAGTTAGGGTCATCTTGGAAACCTCCACCTTCCCAAACTATCATGATATATCCATTTAAGCAAAAAAAACTATCAACATAAAGAATTTGATCAAAAAGCCACAATAATGCAAACTCGCCAATATTTGCATATAAAAGCGTCCCTAATAAATGCTACGTCTTGCTGATGGTGCTAAAAAACGCATACTTATCTCGTTCTCATATTTTAAATAACGGCATCTTATGACGACTGTTTAACCAATCAACGTTCTATCTTTTTTATCGATAAACGCTCCACGTCAAACACACTTCCTCCCCAAACAAAGTATAGTTTTTTCTTCCATAGATAAATTTGAAGAGAAAAAATCTCAAGAAAATTAGGAGGAAGAAGAAAGAAAGCGACCTTCCCATAATGCCCTCTCCCTTCCTCCTCTTTGCCTCGCTGTCTCCTCCCATTCTGCCCCGCTGTCCCCACTTACCCTCTGACCTCTCCTCTCCCCTCCTTTCACACAAACTTAGATCTTTCCATACACATAATTATCTCTCACACGTCTTCCTCATCACATATTTAGTCATATAGATCACATTTGCATCTCTTTTTTACCGCACGGTGATTGATGATCACACCCATTTCATTGCGTATAAAAAAGTGGGTTCTCTCCTCCCCTCTGCAGTTTCTTCGCTCCATCGCCCACTCCTTAATATATATGGGTGTGTATTACATACATATACAATTATAAAATATAGGCCTTAGAGAGGGTTGAAGAGGCAGAGAGAGAGAGAGAGAGAGTGAGAGAGAGAGAGAGAGAGAGTCCTTGTGCTCCTCTTGTCCGCCGCCGCCGCCGTGGCCATATTCTGCTCCGTCCAATTTTGATCTCTCCTCCGTTGCTCTCGGTGTCCGAAGCCCTTCTAGAAACGAGAAAGCGGCGCCTTTGTCTACGGAGCGTTTAGCTTCAGATCTGCGCGTGATCTTGGGCTCTGTTGCGAGAGATTTCGCAGCTACGAGGTGGGTTTCGTTAGCTGTTACGATTAATGGGGTAAAGTTGCCTCCTTCGATGGATCTTTTCTCGTTATGATGTGGGGGATGGTGGTTGGTTTTTGTTAGTTGTGATTGTAGCTGTAGAATTGGAAGAGGAAAATTTTCCAGAACCAGTGTTGTATATAGAGAAGTGCAGCATTCTTGCCCTCCTTTTTTTCGTATGGCTTCAGCTTGTTTTTCTTCGAGAATAGAGGGAAATGTTAGGTTGGGGAAGGTGGGTGAGCTTGGAAGTGGGATCCTTTGTGCAGAATTTGTGGTTTTGATGGATTTCATGAGTTGGGCAAAAGGAAAAATCTGTTCTTTTTGATCTGGGATTTAGATGTTTGTATTTTCTGTATACAGCATGCGCAGCTTGTATCCGTGGATCTTCTCTTGCAGCCCACTTGGTTCACATGTTATAATCAGTATTAGAAGTTCTTGGGTTGCTATTTTGCTTGGGATTTTTTTGGGTATATGTTAATAATTGCTGTTGAACTTTTGGCATGCTTTGTTGCAGAAATGGGTAGGTTAGTGTGAATTCGAGAGAGGACAGAATATTGATATAGATGTCGAGGACAAGGAGGCGCGTATGGTTGGGATGAGGGATGTTATCAGCATTGATGAGCTTCTTAAAGGGCTGCTGTAGGCCTTCCTCGGATGATCACTATGTTCACACAGGGTCTGACTCTGTGAGCAAGCAAGATGGTCTCCTCTGGTATAAAGACACTGGACAGCACAGCTGTGGAGATTTCTCCATGGCTGTGGTTCAGGCGAACAATTTACTCGAGGATCATAGCCAAGTCGAGTCCGGGCCGCTCAGTACACTTCAATCTGGGCCATATGGGACCTTCGTCGGGGTATATGATGGTCATGGTGGTCCAGAGGCATCACGGTTCATCACAGATCACCTCTTCCAGCATCTCAAGAGTAAGAATTTTTGGCTGGTCGTGACAATTTAAGTTACAAGCAAGTTATTACCCTTTGGATTTTCGTTACGGTAATCAATCACTGTTCTTTCAAGTTTTAAGAGATTTTCTTCATTGGTTATGTTATCTGATTATTACAAACCTATATTGAGCTCCTTTTTGTTGCTTCTGTTGTTATCTGGCAGAGCTAAGAGATCGAGTGTTTCCTTTTTGTGTTTATTGTCCGTGATTAAAACTTATTTCATTTTAATTACAGTCTCACTCTAGCAATGCATGATTCATGATCATGTATGGTGTTTCCTTATCGTTTTCCCTTGGAATTTTACAGTAACTTTTCTGTGTAAATCACATGTCAATCCAGTGGTTTGTAATGTTATAGGAATACTTTGCAGGATTTGCATCAGAGCATAAAACCATGTCGGCAGATGTGATACAGAAAGCATACCAAGCTACGGAAGAGGGATTTCTCTCTCTTGTCAGCAAACAATGGCCGTTGAAGGCCCAAATAGCTGCGGTTGGATCTTGTTGTTTGACCGGTGTAATATGCGAAGGGACCCTATATATTGCAAACCTTGGAGACTCTCGCGTTGTGTTGGGTAGACTTGTGAAGGCAACTGGAGAGATTGTTGCTATTCAATTATCCGAGGAGCACAACGCCAGTTTTGAATCTGTGAGGCATGAGTTGCATGCAATGCATCCTGATGATCCCCACATTGTTGTTTTAAAGCATAATGTGTGGCGTGTGAAGGGCATTATACAGGTAACTTTTTCAACCATTTCCCTCTCTAAAGGTTTTTTAATCAACATCTGGCTTCTAACCATTGAGTTATGTGAGCTTTTGACATGATAAAATCATCCATATAATTGTAGCATCTTCAGGGTATACATTTAGCCTCCACACGATATTAATTAGTGCCAATGGATAATATTTTCAATAAACATAGGGGTCCTAAGTTTTAAATGGAGATAAAGTAACACTAGGTCCCTTTGATAAATGATTTATTTAAAGAATCTCTTATTCAAACGTTGTCTACTTAATCTCAATTTAATATAAGTTTTTTATTCGCATAAAAAGATAGTATTGGTGAAGGAAAGAAGGCTTAATGTATCTGTTCTCCGTTTATATATCCTCCATTTTTTATTTGAAGTTTCTTTGAACGAACCAAACAAAAATGTAAGATTCAGGACCAAAAGACCATTTAATGTTATATTGTGACGCTAAAACAATGTTTATTGGATGTTCTTTTTGAAATCAATATTAAGTTCGAGGACCTGCAATGCTAACTGATCTATATCTTTGAGCACCTGACTATATTCTATTCAGTTGTTCTAAGTAGTGCTTATTAATGGCATATATGTTCTTTTCGCTTTAAATTTTAGATGAATCATGAGAATTGTTTGCCTTAGGTTTTCTAAGTGTAGGATACTCATAACATTTAAGTTATGGATATCTTCTAGATACCTTGTTCAATGGACTAAATTAGTAAATTTCATAGGATACGATTAATTATCCACTTTAAGAAGACCTATTAGATATTTGACGCCAGCAAGGAAGCTTCCCTGGACATTGTCAGCCTTGGCATTATGTTGGCATCTATAGCGTCTATGGTTCAAACACTGTCTCCTCATTTAAATGTAAATCTCAATAACCTTAAAGATTGAATGTGTCTGGGTTTGCACCTTTCCCTAGGTTGGTCATCACACTTATCTCAGGCCAGCATAAGACAATTCTCCAAAAGTAGCAGCACTGGATTTAGTTGATTGCAGTTTAGTTGTTTAGATGCAATTATGCACTGAATATTTATGGTAAATCACTAACAAAAGACCCTAATTATGTCTCAATTCCCAATTAGAGGCCTTATTTTTTGAAATGTCACAAAGCAGGTGCTAAACTTTCAACTTTATGGTTTAACGTTGACATAGAAAAATCGTGTAATTGTACAAAAGCATGTATTTGAGACAAAAGATAAGATCGAACCATTCTTGTTTACATTTAAAAAATGAGGTCTGTAACTTGAAATCAATGCATAGTTGGGATCCTTTTTATAATTTACCTGAATATTTATCATAGTTATATAGCTCTCTTCAAGCTTATCATGTTCCAGCTGAAATCAAGTTCCTGGCAAAAGTATTAAGCTGTTATAACAATTCTGTTTTCTTTATGTGCAAAATTTTCCAGACCCTATTTTTTTAAAAGGCCTAATTTGAAGACTTAATCTCATCTTTGGTGTATTGTGTTAGTGATGGCATTAGGTAGTTCTTCCATACTGCTACTGAGCACATAGTCTACGCAGGTTTAGTTTGTGCCATCGCGACCTATAAAAGATTCACTGTACCATCTTAATGTGTTATAAATTTTGTTGCGTGGAGGAAAAATAAAACGCAAATCAAGCATACAAATAAGCAAGCACGAAACAACTGCGACACAAGATGTGTGAAATTCATCCTACACGGGCTATTGCCAGTGTTGAATCTTTCTCTCTATGGTGGATGGACAACACTATAGAGGATACATAATAGCCCAAACCCTATGGGGATTTATATAGCATCCCTGTATGGATGGATTTTCCTAGATGGACGAATCCACTAATTATCTACAATTAGAACTCGCGAACATAACTTTGTTTCCGGTTCAGATGGTGGCTTCTGCCTTTGCCTTTCAATGCTAGGGGAGATATATTGGCAGCTACATATGGCTTAGGATTCAAGACATCTCAAGAAGTTCAAAGTTGAAAGCTGTGGTAGTTAAAGTGGTCATAGACAAGTTTCTGAACAACTTCTAGTAGTTCCTTTTTTCAGGAGTCAGAAGATAACCACTGGAGGTTAATGGTCATCCTGACAATTTTATTTCAGCTGTTAATAGTTATGGTGATTATGGATAGCCTTTTAAGAGAACGAGACTCAGACCACGTTAAGCTTACAAATGCACTAGGATGCACATCCATGCGTCCATGACCGCTGTTTAGTAGCAGTGAAGCGTCTTGCTTTAAAATCCAGTTTCTATAATAAATAACATCCAAGTTCTAGTCTGATGAGTGCATTCAAGTGCTTGCAACCGGATTTTGACACACCACGCTTCTCAGTTGTGGATTTTTAATATTCGCAGCTTTTCACTTAAACTGAAGTATTTACCTCCTATCGAAACTATGCATACATACCTAATGACATGGTAAATACTGACAATGAAACTGACGTAGATAGAAACAGAACGGACTTGGAAATTTCGAGTTAGATGTTTGTTTTAAGAAATGGAATGCAATTGAAATTCGATAAGATACCAAAAGAGTCAAGATGAAACATTAAATATTTGGAGATTTGCATATTGATATCATCTGATTTGAAGGAAAATCTATTGAAGAATGAATTTGACTGGCATTTATATAATATTATTTAGATGCAAAGAGAGGGGGAACCTTGACGGGTAAAAGTCATTTCTGTTTGACCCCGAGATCACAGGTTTAAGTAGAGGGACCAACCTCTTGAAAAAAATGTGTAGAATGCGGCCGTCTATAAAATCATTCATTCGGTACTCTGTTACCAACAATGGGGCTTACCATACCGTGCTTTCATAACTCAACCATTTCTGGTCCCAAGTCCGAGTAAATTGAGGAGGGTTTTGCATTAGGTAACCGACAACTAAAGGTGTAAACCTGATCGAACCTAAAATAGGTTCGGTTCATTTATTTAATCGAGCCTAAACTTGTGTTCATGTTCGATTTGTTTATTTCGAACCGAATCTGAATCGCACCTGAGCAAGTATCGAACTCGAGAATTCTCTAATAAGAGGGAGTGAAAAGAAAAGAAATGGAAATATATGTCTGTGGCTATAGTTAGTATAAACATTCATTCAATTTTTTCTTTATCTAGCTCCTCTTCATCTTTTGAAAAAATAGATTAATAAAAATTCATCTCTTCAAAAAAGTATAATTATAATATATTTTTATATCTGTTCAGACGAGGATAAGGAATATGTGGAGATATATGATAAGGTTTATACTTGTTCTGTTGATTAGTGGATAAATAAAGGAAAAAATACTAGACACAGATAATGGATGTTGTACCCATGATGTGACTATTTATTTTGAGATTGTTTATACCGAGATAAAACCTACGTATCCTGTAAATATTCAGTTATTTTTATACAAACTTCGCTTATCCTAGGACAAAATCCACTTATCTCAAAATAAGGTCCACTTATACAGATAAGCATTTATAAATATGTATATATGTGTGTGTGCTTATCGAGCTTTTAACAAATTGAACCTGAGCGAACCTATAATTTTTAGGTTCGGTTCATTTATTTAATCGAACATCAACTTGTTTTCAAGTTCGGTTCGTTTATTTTTGAACCAAATCTGAATTGAAGTTTTAGCTAGCCGAACCTTAGCGAATATCGAATTTGAGAATTTTTTGACATCCCTACCGGCAACCAGCACACCAGAGACAAATTTTTAAATAGTGTTCTTTTTAGTGCCACTATTTTGGAATTTGTCTCAAAACAATTGATATCTTTTCAACATGAATTTAAGCAAGCATTTTGGTTTTGTTGGGACGTTCCCTATTAGTGACGTGTTGCATTATCCCAATGCAATGAGAAGTTGACAATAAACGCTACATTGCTGCCCCGATGTAGTTCAAATTTGCAAGGGTTCTCGCATGAGGAACACATGCGATTAAATAAGTTAGTTCTGCTACATCGTCGCCGGATGCAGTCCAAAATTTGGAAGGGTTCTCGTATGATGGACACATGGAAGTAAAGTTAGTCCAAAAGAGATTGCAAAGGAAGTTGCAGATAGGTAGTTGGAATATTGACATTTTGACTGGCAAATCGATGGAGACAATAGATATGATGGAAAGAAGGAAGATTCAGATACTATATCTCCAAGAGATAAATGGGTTGGAGCGAAAGTAAGGGAGATCGAAAAGACATGCTTTAAACTTTGATATTCAGGTAAAGATAAGGGTAAAAATGGTGTTGTGGTGGTTGTTCATAAGAATATGAAGGATTGTGTGGTTGACGTGAAAGATTCGGGGATTAGATTATTTTGCTAAAAGTGTGCTCGGAGAAGAAATTATGAATATCATCTCAGTTTACGCACCGCAAATTGATTTAGATGAAAGGATTAAACAAACTTTTTGGGAGGATTTGAATAAGATTATGTAAATAACCCCACAAAGAGAGATGATTTGTCTAGGTGAAGATCTTAATGGATGTATGGGAAAGGATGCTTCAAAGTATGTTAGTGTTCATGGAGGACATGGCTTCGGGGATAGAAACGAAGAGGGAAACATCATTCTAGATTTTGTAACTGCTTATGATCTTTTCATAGCAAACACTCTCTTTAAGAAGAGAGGGGAGCATTTAATTACTTATAAGAGTGACCCAGCTAGAACACAGATCGATCGAGTACTTTACGTTGAGGAGGTTGTGTTGCAAAGATTGCAAAGTAATCTCAAGAGAGAGTTTGACCATCCAACATCCCTTCTTAGTCATGGATATGCAAATAAAAGGGTTGGTAAAGAAAAGAAGGGTTTCCAAGATCACTGGAAGTAGACTATGGAATCTTCAATTGAAGCAATCAAGTTTCAGGAAGAAGTTTTTAGAAGACTTATCTTGAAGTTGTAACGGAAGAGCAAACGAGATATGGGAGGCGGTAACATCTTGTATCCGAAGGGTAGCTAAAGAGATACCATGTGAGTCAAAGGGCGGAGCTCCAAGTCAAAAAGGGCTTGGTGGTGGAATGGAGGGATGCAAGAGAAGCTTAAAATTAAAAGAGCATGCTTTAAAGCTATGTCTAAGGTTAAACAACTAAAACTATCACAAACTACAAAACAACGAAGAAAGAAGCAAAAAAGGTTGTAAGCGAAGCTAAGTCAAAAGCTTATGAAGTTTTTTTATAAAAATCTTGACTCTATGGAGGGCCAGAAGGATATATTCAGGTTGGCTAAAGCAAAAGAAAGAAATACCAAAGTCCTTTCTCAAGTGAGATGCATTAAGGATGAGGAAGATCACATGCTTGTTACTTAGAAGGATATATAGACTAGATGGAAGCAATACTTTCATAAGCTTTTCATTGTGGAAGGAAATAGAAAGATCAATTTGGGAAATCTAGCTAGTAGTGAAAGTTACTTGAATCGTGCAAGCTATAGACGAATACAAATGAAAGAAATAAAGGAGGTTTTGACGGTTATGAGACATGGGAAGGTGTAGGACTTGATGACATTCCTATATAAGTTTGGAGAGTTTTAGGTGAGCGTGGTTTGACTTGGCTTACAAATTTACTCAATGTTATTTGGCGAAGCAAGAAAATACCAGAAGATTGGAGGAGAAGCATCGTGGTGCCTCTTTATAAGAACAAAGGATACATTCAAAATTGTTCAAATTACAGATGTATCAAGCTGATGAGTCACTCTATGAAAATTCGAGAACATGTGATTTAAAGAAGGTTGAAGTAAGTTTCCAAAGTAAAAGAAAACCAATTAGGATTCATGCCAGATCGCTCAACTATGAAGCCATCTACTTGTTGAGGAGAACAATGGAGATTTATATAGGTAAAAGGAAGAACCTCCATTTGATTTTATTGATTTGGAGAAGGCTTATGATTCTGTCCTAGAGATATTGTGGAGAGTTTTGGAGAAGAGACAAGTACATGTTTTATACATCAACCTCATAAAAGATATGTATGATGGAGCTTTATCTTGTGTAAGGATACAATCTGGGAAGACTGACTATTTTGACATCAACATTGACTTGCATCAATGTTCAGCTGTGAGTTCATTCCATTTTACTTTGATTATGGACAAGTTGACAAGTCACATTCAGGATGAGATACCTTGGTGTATGTTATTTGCCGATGATATTGTGTTGATTGACGATACTAGAGATGGAGTAAATGAGAAGCTCGAGGTCTGGAGACATACATTAGAGACTAAAAAATTTCGTATAAGTACATGCTAAGACTGAATATATAGAGTATACTTTTGATGGAAGAAATGGTGAAGGAATCAGTGTGAAGATTGATGACGATTAATATTCAGAAGAGAGATTCTTTTATATATTTGGGATCTGTTTTGCAACATGATGGGGAATTTGATGGAGATGTTACAAATAGAATAAATACATGTTGGCTAAAGTAGAGAGGAGCCTCTATTGTTCCATGTGATAAGAAAATTCCTTTGAAAATCAAAGGAAAGTTTTACAAAGCAGCCGTGAGACCTGTTGTGCTCTATGGATCTGAATGCTAGCATGTGAACTATAGATATGTGTAGAGAATGTCAGCAACAAAAATGAAAATGCTAAGGGATATGCGGATATACACGTAAATATCGGATTCAGAATGATGCAATCAGAAGGAAGGTTGGTGTAGCTCCGATCAAGAATAAGATGTGAGAAAATCACTTTAAGATATTTTTACCATTTGCAAAAGAGGTCAACTGATGCAATGGTGAAGAGATGTGAGTTTTGAGATGTTGAGTTGTCTAAGAAAGGGCGAGGAAGGCCCAAGAAGTGTTGGAATGCGACTATACAAATGGATCTTAGTTTTTTGTATCTAAGCCCAATAATGACGCAAGATAGAATGGAGGCAAAGAATCCATGTAGCCAGCCCTACTTAATGTGGGAAAAAGCTTTGTTGTTGTTGATGTGTTTAGGAGGCTCACAATAATATGATCCAGTGTGGGAGCTTATGCACCCTGTTGTCCTTTGCATAGTCGGTGCAAGATAAGACTGTTTAAATTTCTTCATGCATGTGTGCATTTTCTAGACATGTTGGATTTAAACAAACTCTCAATAAGTGGAGTTAACCATACATATATTAAGGTTGGACATAACAATCCGTTACCGATGAGATTGTATTACTAAGGTCAATGGAGAAGTGCAGATTGTGTACATCGTATGTCTTATTCTACTTAAATCAAAATCTCTCTCTCACGTATTCGGCTTCAGCAACAAGTGAGAACTATTTGACGAGCCATTCATAACTATTATTTTATACGCACAAGTGTTTGATTTCTTTCATTAAAAAAGGTGTTTGATATCGAAAGCTGTAAAGGAGATATGTAAATCGTTGGAGGTGAGAAGCGACAAAAATGCAGCAACCAACTTAAAGTGTGGCAACGATTATATATTTATAATAAAACTAGTTCATTATATTTTCTCAGTCCATATGTGCAGTTAATCTTAGTGAAAATGTAAAATATATCTCATTAAACTTTTAAGAAATCCATTTATATTTCGGACACTATGTTAGGTATAAGTAAATGCAAAATATTTTAGTTCTTCTCACTTTTTTATATCCAAATAAAAAAAATAAAAATAATAGATCGAAAACTGCAAAATATCATACCTGTTATGAAAGTTTTTATTGGTCTTTCTCAGAAAAATAAAGTTGATTTTAAAATTGATATGCACAACATATTAAATATTATACTAAATGCAATAATATTTTAAACAGAGATGCAAAATATGCAATATGCATTAGCTTATTCTTATATATAAATGTGTATCGCATATGCATATGTATATCTATATCGACCGATACACACACAAGTTACAGTAAATTATGCATTATATTTTATTACATTTTATGCTACACATAGATATAAGTTATATTACTAACTGATGCCAGTAGAGGTAGTAAACAAGCACAAACCAAACAAGAAACACATGCGCACACAGATTTATGAGGCTCACCCTCACTTTGGCTACATTCTCAGGGTGGAAAGTTGGTTTCACTGTATGTGGAGAAGAGAAATTACATAGGACATTGGAAACCCTATCTCTAGAGAGCTTATACAGTACTCGTAGTACAAATAGATCTCAAATACAAAAGGATCCATTTATACCCAAATTGAAAAGAGATTATTTATGCAATTTTGTTTCGAGGACATTGCGCTCGAGCATCTACAGGGCGTACACCTGCTCCCCTTAGACCCCTACTCCCTCCCCCACATGCTCGTTGACCATGCAACATAGTTCGAAATATCGATATTGTCTTGGTTAGACCGAAAAAGGATATATCATGGCATATCGACGATATCGATGAAAATCTTGCAAATGGGTAAAAGTAGTCATTTTTACCATTTTTTCACAAATTAAGATCATTCGAGTTCTTAAAATAATAAATAACATACCAATATACACTTATATCACACATAGCACTCATCAATGCATCTTATATTGCATGTATCGATTATATTGCACACATCATTGTTGTTAATGTTGATTGTTGAGTACTGATAGACACATCTTTTTCATAAAAATAGATGACACATGTTGATTGATAATGATTAAAGAAATGACACAATGTTTCATTCATGGAAATAAATGTTGTGGACCTCCAGAACCACTCCCATTACCATTGGCCTCATAGAAGCTGATTCCTGCACCATTGAGTTCTTACTTCTCGAACTCGCTCCTCATAGATTCTTCCATGTTATATAGAAGTACATATATTCGTAATCCATCACTTGCAAGGATAAGAAACAGTAATATTGGAGTTGGAAATTGTATCATCTGTGGCACAGTAAGAAAATGAAAGAGCATAGGAACCTTGTGAGGATGTTGATGAAGTAGGAGATAATATCTAGAAAATAGAAAAACTCGAGAACAAATAATAGAGAAAGAAATATACAAAGCCTCTAAGAAATCCACCTCTAAATGCATTTAAAATGATAACAACTCGATATGGCGAGATATTGATTGCTATCAACAATATTGATCGATATGGGGGAAGTTGCATTCAAAAATTCGAGATTTGATCGAAACCTATCGATATCCTGATACATCGGTGATATATCCAATGATATCCGAGAAAAGACATACGTAGTATTGCCGATATCTTATACCGATATATCGTAGATACATTGGCGATATATCCCGATATTTTAATCTATGTCGGGCAGTGCAGTGAGTACCCTGTCTGCTATGGCATTCTTATAGAGAGTACAGAAAAATGGTTCTTCAACTAGGTCAGCAGAACATATAATTATGATTCAAGGCATATCAATACTAACACATACATAATTTATAAAGTATAAGTACAATGAAGGCATAGAACGACGATGTAAAGGGTGACGAGATGATGGACAAGGAGATTAGGTGCCTAGCTTGATTAAAGCTCCTCCCCTTGCTTAGATATGTGCAAAAAGACCCTTCAAGATCTGAGCTATCCTGATTATGTGGGGCGACATCCTTGACATCATTGTTAATATCTTCATTTAAGGTTATCTTAATAGAGAGCTCTTATTAATAATAAAATCTATGCAACATGGGATATCAATTTTGATCGGTTCAACCATCCATATCAAGTATCATATACAAGGTATTTACTAGATCCTTCTTGACGTTATCTTAGTTTTTCCCTTGTATATGTATCTAAATTATATAATCATAAATGTACTAAGCCTTTTCCCACTATAAGTAGGATCGACGACATGGATTCTTGCTCAAATCCATGTTGAAAGATTCGACTATTTTTTACGCTGGCTGTCGGCTACCTAACGCAACCCCTGCAAGAGTGGGATTTGAACCCTGATCTTTTGTGTAGTAGACACACTGTACTACCACTAGACCATTGAGTGGGTACAAAATTATATAATCATAATATGAAATATTTAATTAATTTAATTATTGGAATTGTTTTCCTCGTGTGTACCCACTTAATGGTCTAGTGTTAGTACAATGTATCTTCCACACAAGACCAGGGTTCAAATCCCACTCTTGCAGGGGTTGCGTTAGGTAGTCGACGGCCAGTGTAAAAACTAATAGAGTCTTTCAACATGGATATGAGCAAGAATCCATGTAGCCGACCCTACTTATAGTGGGAGAAGGCTTAGTACATATATAATGATTTTCCTCGTGTGACCTGTTATTCTTTAGTATAAACCATACTATCGTAATGTGTTTGCGTGTGTTGCCATGTATTTTATGTGAAATGATCACTAACCTCAGTGGTAAACATTGACTATTCCAGCTTCCAACAGTTTAAGTAAATATCTAAGTGACATACTTCATATAAATTAAACATGTATTTAAATTTGATGAGCTGGTTTTCGAGGTGATTGAACTTTAGGCTCAATTAAGCCCAAATTTCAAGCATTTGAATGTGCCAAATACCCTTTATGGTCACTTGCATGCCCATGCCCACATTCAAGCATCCAAAACCTTGTTAATGTAACTCTTCTAAATGATTGTTGTGGAAGGATTTTTCATAAAGTTCAAATCACTCATACGTCCATGCCAGCATTAAAGCATCCAAATCCTTACTGCAATGTAACTCTCCTGAAAGGCTGTTCTGGATGAAGCTATAATTTTATTTAATGAGTTTGCTATGAGAAGTCCAAATAAAACTTCTTATAAACAAATTAGAATTTGTTTGTTGAAAAGACAGATGGGTACCCACTTCAATGGTCTGGTGGTAGTGCAGTGTGCCTACCACCCAAAAGACCAAGGTTCAGATCCCTCCTTGTGGGGGTAGTGTTAGGTAGCCTAGAACTAGTGTAAAAGATAGTCGGATCTCTCAACATGGATTTGAGCAAGAATCCATGTAGCTGACCCTATTTAAAGTGGAGAAGGCTTCACCATTTTTTATAAGGTAGATGTTAGGCTTTCAACATGGATAGAGTGCTTACACTTCTAGAATTTTTAATGTGATGGATTTCATGGTAGTTACCAAACTATGCATTTGTTATTTGTTGAGACAAGAGCAAACTAAGAAGGTTCCCAGATATTATTGCATCTAATTAGCGGGGGAATATCCCAAGAGAATATAAGAACTTGGTTCTTTTTTTTCTAAGTTCCCAAGCTGATCAAATAGATCTGGATCATGAATATCCTAGTAGTTAACTCTGTGAAGGCCAACCTGTGGTTAATACTAAGCTGGTACAGTTTTCATGTGGCTTAAAGCAAACTTCTTTGGTGCTTTAAGTTGCTTAATATAACAAGGTGCGATTACTCGTACTAACTTGGGCAAAATTTCTAGAAAAACGATGGTCGGCGGTCCACTTTTTGCCACTTCTGATGGCCCCTGATGTGGTCTTGCCCCATTTACGTTTCATATAAAAAGAACTATTCTTCTCTCGATGAAACGTTCATTGTAGATTCATGTTCTTTTGTTTTGTAGTCACTTGCTATAGCCAATGGCTGGATGCAGCTTTATTGTACTTATTTTGTCTAAAAAAATGTTTACTGTTCAGATGAAAGCCCTACGTTCATGTCAATTCACATCCTATCTGGAATAACCAATTCTTAAAAAAACAGTTCACATACATTCACTTATTGGGTGTGCATCATTTTTAGTCGCCCGCCCGTTTTTCTTCAAAAAATTACATTCACTATTGGAGAAATTTATATTTTATATACTGACATTTTGTCATCTCAGATGTTTCTTCTTTTGTAAATACAGATAAACTGCTGATATATCTAATTGTTCCTTTGGTTTTTTAAATTCATTTTGCTTCCTTATTTTCTAAATATTAGAATTTTGCTTTAAATACCTTTTTGTCTGTAACTTATGGATGTGTATTGATCCCTCTGTTTATGCTGGTTGTGTAGATCTCGAGATCTATTGGAGATGTATATCTGAAAAATGCCGAATTCAACAAGGAACCATTACTTGCAAAGTTCCGACTCAATGAACCCTTCAAAAAGCCGATATTGAGTGCGGAGCCTTCAATTTGTGTTCAGGCACTTCAGCCACAAGATCAATTCCTCATATTTGCTTCTGATGGGCTATGGGAGCATCTTACTAATCAGGAAGCAGTTGACATTGTTCAAAAAAATCCTAAAGCTGTAAGATTTCTTTCCTCATGGCCAGTTGTAAAGAAGTATTCATTTCCATTCTAATTTTATTTTCTTCTGTGGAGTTGCAATGATCATCTAATATAGTAAGTTGTGGATTTTGAAGACATTCTCATTTATATGCTTTTCTATACGATAATCGAACTAAAAATTTATTGCAGGGAATTGCCAGAAGACTCGTGAGGCTCGCATTGCAAGAAGCAGCCAGGAAGAGAGAAATGCGATACTCGGACTTAAAGAAGATCGATCGGGGAGTCCGTCGCCATTTCCATGATGACATTACTGTGGTGGTTGTATATCTAGACTCAAACCTCATAAGCAAGGCCGGCACAAACAGGGTCCCATCTGCTTCCGTGAGATGTGGTGGAATCGGTCAACCTGCCAAATCTCTTTGATCCCTTGCATGCTTCCTGCATCAAGATCTGGGTGAGAGATGAAAGCAGCACTGTTATATCACGATTAACTTAATGTGACATCTTTTTTTCCTGCAGAGAAGAACTAATTTCACTTTTGAGTCTTGCTCGTTACTCATTAGACACCATATTTCCAGAGTCCAATCTTTCCCCTTTCTCTTTGCTATTCTTTCTTTCTATTTACTAGCACATGTATGTAAATTTTATTTTGACATTGCCCTTTAATATAGGATCATCCAGTCACTCTGTGCAACTTATTGCTATGAATCTTGTCCCTGTATGGATCTAATGAACACATTATATATTGTAATTTTTCCTGAGTAATACATGTTTCAAGGAAAATGGCGAGGAGTTGACTTTTACGCACTATACCATTCATCATGCTTTTGCGTATTGTGAAAATCACAACAAAATCCAAGTTTAATTCTACTCATTTGAATTGAAATGAAGGCAGGGGATCTAAAAAGCAGAACCAGATGCAGGTGCCAATCTCCTCTGGAGATAAAGATAAAAGCTCTGGTGGCACTCCTGTTTTCCCACATCTGAAGTGGGATCACTATATATATTGCCCAAAGCAAGGCCCTCAAAAGAAACTTCCATTAAAGGATCTCGTGTTCCACCAAATCAAAACCTACCCATTCCATTTAATGTAATGATGCATACCATCGAGTCCCTTAGAGAAAGTCCAGTGGAGATTGGTTGACCCACCCCCACTCCCATATGTCTGCATCATCTTTTTCTTCTTCCAGTCTTTCTGCATCTTAAATATCCCCTGAACTGTCATTATCAGCTAAGATTAGACTAAACAGAACAGTTACCTCGTGATCAAATAAGCTACAAAAATAAAGATGCACTTGTAATTGTTGATGCATGAAATATTACCGGTAATATTTCAAAGAACATGCTAGTTGCTGCAAGGTTCAACACATAAAGATCTGACACTGAAAACTCATTAGGTATATTATAGCAGGAACTGTAGAGATAATGCCTAGCTCTGCCTTAATAATTGTTAGTTCGTGATTAGTAATTTTATTACCATTTCTCTGTTTCTGATATTCTCCTTCTTTCACCTATCTTTTCTCTTTGCTTTCACCAGAGCAACACACGAACACCTTTGCGCGATTAGGACCACCTTCCCAAGGTTCTCCTCATCTTGGCACCAACCCTACAACTGTGATCCACTCGTGGGACTTTCACCGGAGGTTGCAACCCCCACAGAAGCATGCAAGGAGGAACCGTCAACAGGGTGGTGGCCATGAAACTTTCTTATTATACATGTTCCCCTTGTGGATGTTCCATTAATTCAAAAACCCCTCTATAATAAGAGAAAATGGGGTTGCTCCCGCTCTATTTTTCGGCTACATTTTTTGTTTTTTTTTTGTTTTTTTTCTTGAAAATATCATCATGTATTTTCATTACTATATTCCTCTAATATGTCACTAAAATTTCGTCAGAAACAGACTCGTATATCCTCAATCTAGAACAAGTAATTTTAACGGTCTTAGAATATTCTTTGTAATCATCCTGTTCTAGATGGATGATATAGGAATCTCTGTTTCTGACGAAATTGAAATGACGTATTAGAAGAATACAGTGATGAAAATACATAACAGTATTTAAAAAAATTAGTTGAAAAATAAGATGCGGGCAGCCACATTTTTATCAAAATCCTCCCCTCCCCTCAAGAGGGATGAGAAGCACCTGCCCAAACCCTAATTTGTTGCCACTACTAAACAGAGACAAACAAAGACAGCAAACACTGTTTCAACGCCTCTTAAATAGCAACAAGTAGGTTTATAAACAGAAGTAGGCTTCTCATCACTTCACTCTCTCTCTCTCTCTCATGTTAATATATTATATATACTAGACTTGTGGGTGAGAGGGTTTGTACAGTTGACAGTGTCTGCCGACGCCAATACACACACATACTCTCTCCACTGTTTCAAACCCTCCACGGAACCCAATGCTCAGCACAGAGTTTAATGGTAATGGTGGTGAGGGGTGGTGAGATATAAAGGTGAGAATTGAGAGGGGAGAAAGGCAAGGGAAAAGAGAAGAGAAGAGAAGGAAGACCCACCATCAGGAGGACCCAGACCCATCACTCTCTCTACGACCATGGCTCTTCTTCCCATGTCCTCTCCACCAATACCACCTCCCTCTCTCTATCTCTCTTCTACCAGATATGTAGAGAGAGCAGCAGACAAGACAGGCAAAACAACACCAACAAAAAGCTTCCCACACCACGATGGTGTACACGCCAAACATCCTTCCATCAAGCGGCTGTGGATTCTTCGTCAAGGAACGGCAAAATGTTGGTTCATTTGGCTCATACTTAGATGGCTGTTTGTTCATATTTAGGAAGAAATAACCCATGGTTGGTGATCATGTCCTGTCCAATGCCCACTCCAAGTTGCATGGAATGACGCCGACATTGGTGACTAGATGTGTCTATGTAGCCTAGTAAATCGAGAATGTCTTGTATTGAGATCAAACTTCTCTTAGGACCTCTTCGGTAGAAGAATAAGCAGGAATAAAGATGGAGAATAAGAGGAATAAGGATCTATTCTCCGTTCGGTTGGAGGATATGAATAAGGAGAATAAGGTGAAATAAAGGTAGGTAAGGTGGGATAAAGATAAGAATAAGAGTGAAATAAGATGGAATAATGGGGAATAGTCGTACCACTGGGAACCGTGACGGGAGGAGAATTGACCCCTTATTCCAGGGCCTATTCTCCTACCAAACAGGCCCTTAGGCTGTCTTGTTTTGGATAATAAACACCAGAATAAACGGGTCAAATTCTGCATCTCATACGGTTTTCAAGAGTACGGCTATTTCCATTCATATTTCATTATTTTATCTTATTTTTATCTTTATTGCACCTTACTTATCCTTATTCTACTTCATTCTCCTTATTATTACCTTTCCAGCCGAATAGAGAATAGACCATTATTTTCTTTATTCCCCATCCTTATTCCTACTTATTCCCGAACGGAATGCTCCCTTATTCACCATCCTTGTTATTGCGGGGAATTAACCCCTTATTTCAGTATTTATTCTCCGAACAAACATGGCCTTAATGGTTTCAAGAGGGCTCACAAGCATCTTAATAAGCTAGTCTTGATATTAGACCCGACCAATGGGTAGGGGCCTACTTGACCAGCATGTTCATAGGTCGGGCTTGTGCTAAGAGAGTTAAGATATGGGTCGAGCCAGTTTGTCCCATTAAAAATAAAAAGTTTATATATAAAAGCAAGGTAAGGCATGTATTAATAGCATATACTTCACATTTTTCATATGTGATGATATTTCTACATAAAGTTTATTAATTTACATGTTAAGTATCATATAAACTACTTATACTATTTATATAAAGTATAAATGGTGATAATACAATCATTTATACTTATTAAATGATATTAAAAAAATCAATGAGCAAAAAATAAAATGGGCCCATGGATTGGCCCGTTGTGGACATCGGACAAAGGTTTTAGAACCTTGACCCGCTTGGCCTGGCCCATGTGCCGACCTGACCCGTATTTTGGCCAGGTATACTTGAGATCAAAGATCAGCATTAGAATTTAGTAAATAAATATACATGCATTTATTCGATCCTCAATCCAAATAGGAAGTTCATGTATAAACATGTCTCAAGATACCAAGATAAAGTGGACTATCCCCATATCGGGCTTGAAATGTCAAAATGAGTAAATATCCATTTTGATACATCAAATACCAAAATTGAATCAGTTACTCCCATTCGAGCATTGGTCCAAACCCTGATCATTGCCCTAGGGATGAACATTGAGCTGGATCGGTTGGACCGATCCACAATGTTGATCCATAAGCCTGGTCCAAACCCCAACCTGATTTATAGACGGTTGGGGTTGAGTCACATATTTGACCGACTATACAAATAGGTTGGCCCTAAGCGACCTTAACTCGGACCCATGAACCTATTGGCTAGGTATAAATAAAAGGGTCTGAATAACGACCAATGATCCCACAGAGTAGTGTTCAATTCTTAGATATTCTAATCAATATTTATTATACATGCAGATCCATGCTTGACTTATAATACACCCCATATGGTCAATCTTATCATTCCTCATCCTCTTCATCGTTGTATTTTTGTTGTTGTTAATGACAAGCAGTATAAGGAAATAATGATTATCGCGTAATCATCAAATGTTAGCATTTTTCACTTCTCGACAACTAAAATGAGATAAGGGTGGGAATTGAGTGCCTTATTGGATAATCGTAGCTCTTATGCTTGTTGTTTAACTTCCATTGATTTATGAGATAGGTAACTATACGAAAAGAAGATTCGAAGGTCGGATAATAGAATATGGTGAAGGGATTGACTTGTTTTGCAATGTCATATTCGAGTAGTGATCTTCCAGTCAAGGTAGGCGTCGATCTCATCCATTGGAACTTGTATCTTCAATCAGTGAAAAGTTTAAACACTTCTTTATGTGGAGTTTTTATATGTTGAGTTTGCATCTTCTTCCCAAGTGGAGTGATTATTTATATATGCCGATAACCAAAATTGATATATTAACAAAAAGGAAGGAAGAGCTTTCTTGCTTGGCCTCTATCTGGACAGGGATTAACCACTAGGTCTGTACCTAAATATGCATGTTGTAGTCCTAATTAAGGTATTGAAGTCAACAAATTATTTCATTTTTAGTTTACTTTAGGTAAGTGAGCAAAGGTCGAACTCATGAAGGCAAAGTTGCAACTAAGAGTAATTTAATATAGTAAACTAAGATTGGGATTCAACTTGGAGGTTTAAGGTTTTTGATGTATTTCGAGATTTTTTATTCTAATTTTATATATTTTTATTCTTTGTTTGTTTTGTTATACTTATAAGTATACATATACCTTTATTTTATGTGATTTTAGTTTAGTTTTTCTATTTTTTAATTTTATTATTTGGATTTTATTTTAATTTCCCCTTTTTAAAATTTAATTTTGAAAAAACAATTAACTTGGTAAAGGATTTGATACACACATGAATTGGCTATTTTATTTTATTGAAGAAAGATAAAATATAATACAAGGACGAAGAAAATATATCAATATTTTTACATAAATAGCTCTGGTGATTTTTAAAATGATAAGAATAAATTTAAAAAGTTAAGCAAATATGAAAATTTTCAAAACATTTTTTGAGTATAATGAAAACAAGGGATTTATGACCTTATATGTGCTAAGTGTAGTGGAAAAGTAGAGTTTATTTACTGAAAAGATTATACTAATAGCTACAAAAGGCATATTTTTCTATAGATTTTATTTTTTGATTTTTTTGCTTTTTATTGTTTTTTCAAAAAAAAATGCATATTTAAGAGTTGCTTTTTGAATTCTTATATGTAGAGTAGATATAATAAGCTAATGTACCTAACTATTTTGAATTTTTAGGTGTATTATTTTTTTAATAACTTTCTAAATGGGTTTTAATTATGTTAGGATTTTTAAGTTTTGAAAAATACTAAAAGCTATAGTTTTTAAAAGCAAAAATCTTGGATATACTCCCAAATGTAGGGCACCTAAAAACATTCTTATTTCAACAAAAAGTAATGTGAATAATTTTAGAAAAAACAAGCTAAAAGCGAAAAAAAATCTACATGTCACGTATATGAATAATTTGTAATGTTACTTAGCACACAGATAAATATCATTGAGTAGTAAATATGTGAACATTAGCTTCAAATTCAACCACACAATTAACTAGCATGTATTTAGTGAAAAAAACATGCATTATAATGAAATAGTTCCAATAAATCTAAATCAGCTCCAAAGTCTACCAAATTTACACTATATCTAGAGCATCAACTAACCAGCTAAAATAAAAATTTGCAATGTAAAATTCAATGGATTTAGCCATTATTCTAATTCAAAGCGAGGGGTATAGTTGCATGTACAAACATGGAATTTAAATCTATGGAGAAAATAATCCTTCGCAGGGGCTTGCTGTTGCAGCGTGGGGCTAGCGCCACACCCTCAGATGAACAACCGTGGCCCCGGGCTATCCTTACCTACCTCTTGTAGGTAGGGAGGTCTCTCTTCTAACCATCACTCCTCTGCGATGTCGCGAGATGACCATGTCCTTGGCACTGCCTCTGCCTTGACATTTCGGTTCACATCCCCACCTCCACCCTAATTAGGATGGTGTCACCGCATGATGGAGTAGTCACCTTCTCCCTCGACGAAACTCCCTCCCATCCCTCATCTCTGTTCCAGCTCTCTTGTGATGCGGTGTGTCCTCGTTGTGTGACCTATATCTTCTTAGGATCATCACGATTATGGTTTGTCGCAAGCTCTTTGGAATACCTCAAACTCTAGATTTCATGCTTCCCTTCTGATGTATCCTCTCTTATCTGTTTTCATTAGGATATTTGGCCATCAGAATGTTAGATCAAACCCATTAGGTCTCGGAGTATGAGCAATGTGACTAGAACTACATGATCTTGATGGTTATATTTTTATTTTTTTTTCATATCTATTATTATCTTGTTCCTCGAGAGAGTACTTTTGAGGTGTGATCCTTGCTATCTGAAGTGATTAGTCCATGTGGCGATGTGACTCAGTCTCTTCTGTATTATTCTATGACGTTATTTTCTTTGCTCTTTCTTTCCTCCCCAACCTGTCTCCGTAGAATGCTAACAACTGAAAATCGAATTTCCAGCAGTCGACATATCACCAACCATCATACCACTGATGAATCTGTGATTCATGACTCTAAAAGTTGAAAATAGAGCTTTGTTCCCGAGTAATTAGCTGCATATTTCTAGCTATATTACATAATTAGCATTCATGCATGCATTGATAACATCTGCATTTTAGCATTCATATTGCATAAATAAGAAGCCCAATTCACTTGTAAATATCCACATGTATATTCACCATATTTCACCTATCTGTATATATTTTATACTAACTCCAATTCCAATAAAATCAATTCCATAGTGTATATATTACTAACACTAATTAAAAAAATATCAAAAAAATACTAACTTGTAAAATTACCCAATAAAACCCCAAACCCAGTTGAAGACCTTAGACCTTAAAATGCACATATCTCTCTCATACAACCTCCGAATTAGGTCTAGTCACTTTTAAAGTAATATACATTCAAAGACCTTGGAAACAAGATCGATTTCATTAAAATCGGAGCTCGTATGCAAAACTTGGGTTTTGGGCCCTTTTTGTATATTGTGCACATTGACCTTTTTGCCCTTGTATTTCACCATTTTATTTTCTTAATTAGTAAAAATCCAAAAAAATTTATTAAATTGTAAATATTCTTCTCATATTTTCTCTATTTTTATTTTGATTTTTCTCTTATTGAAAAATGACAAAAATTGCAAAAGGAAAAATTTGGTATTTTATACCAATAAGGTACCACCCAAAAATACATTTTGTACAGATGATTTCATTTGATTTTTGACCCTTCACAAAAGTTGTATATCTCGTCGAGACAAACAACTTTCGTGTTAATCACTTTTTGATTTAATCTCTTTTGTTATTTCTTTTTTATTTTTCTTTACATTTAATTTTTGAATTTTCTAGGAGCAACATGTGGCAACTCCTGGAGCCGTCACATGTCACCCCAATTTTTTTATTTTCGGATTTATTTTTTTTATTATTTTCGGATTTTATTATTTTATTATTATTTTAATTATTGTTATTTTTAGTAGCCTACTTATTTTACTTATATTATATTACATTATTTATTCCCCTTTTACTTCTTCCTCCTTACTTGCCTTCTACTCCAAGCCACACTTACCCCACTTTCTCCACCTCTTTTCTAACTTCCCCCTCCTCTATATATTCTCATCCCCTCCTCCATTGTCCATCATCCGTCATTCTACGAGTGAGATAGGTTCTAGCTTCGTCAAAGCCGCAAGGTGACAGCTCCTTCTTCGACGTCGAGCGACGACAAGCCGAAGGCAAGATCTGGTGGTCCTCACCACCGTCATAAGTTCCACAATACTCATTGAGCTTCGGAGGCTACCATCTCCTTGAAGCGACGATGGAAGCCGCACGATGCGACTCCATCTGGCAAAACCACAGGTAAGTCCTCTATCTTCATCTTGTCATTTCATTTTTTATCTCACAATTTTCTTCCTTGTTGTTAATCACCAAACACACCATCAAAATCACAATCACCATCTTCATTATATTTTCACCTTCATTTTATTTATCAACCACAAATCCATCACAATCACCACACACACATCTTTCATTCATTGCATTTTATTTTCAGTTTACATTAAGAAAATTACAAAAAAAATTACAAAGAAAAAAAATAAAAAAATAAGTGTCACAGGAGCTGCAGCCTTGGAGGCCCTCCGCCGGCCCTCCTCCAAGCCTCCTCGACGTCCTCCGCTGCCGCCACGACGACCCGGTGGCCGTCCACCGCCCTCGCGCATCTCCCAGCCTACCCCACGTGCCTCCAGTCCAGCCCATGGCCGGACCACCTCCTCGCGGCCAGCCTCCAGGCCGCCCTCGAAGGGCCACCAGCCGTGATCGAGTTCCCTCCTCGCGCGCGACCGTAGCGCCCCCCGCTTCCCCGTTGCCCCTGGCCGCGCGCTCCCGTGGTCGCCGACCTCCTCGCCTCGTGCCACCGCGCGGCGTGCACGCCCCCGCAAGCAGCCCCGCCGCGCACAGCCGGTCGCAGCTGCCTCCCACTGTAGCCACCCTCGCCCTCCACGCCCGCGCCTTGGCGGCGCAGTGCGCGGTCGAGCTCCGCTGCTCCGCCTCGCGCCCGCGAGCGCGCCTCCCACCCACGCCGCCGCCGTGCGCGCCTTGCGCCGCCAGTTGCTGCACCAGCCCGCTGCTCCACGCGCGCGGACGAGCGCACAGCCGCACCAGCCCGCCCTCCGCCGCCTTGTGCGTTTGCCCTAGCTTAGGGGAAAATGTCCATTTTCTTCTTTTATATATTTTGTAAAAATTGCACTCGTGTTCTTGTATGTTTACATATTTGTATAAGTGCCCCTGTGCAGTTGAAGTTATTTTGTCTCAATTATGTTTTGCATTGACACCCCTGACTTTGCGTGATTATTTGGGCAGTCATTTTACATCAATTATTTTAATGAAAAATAGCACGTTGATGAGCAACTAATTCTTTATCTCCTGGCTATTTACTTGCATTTTTGTGAGTATTATATATTTTATTAAAAATCAGAAATTGAAAATCAATGATATTTTTCCCAACTATGCTCTGAAATTCGCCCATAGTCATTTATTTCTCTAAAAATTGTGAAAAGGTTGTGAATGATTCATTTAAGTGTGCTTTAATTACAATCCAAATTTCGTCCAATTAGGAGTTATCTTGTGCATAAAATAAATTCTAGAGTGATTTCTGTAATTGATTTTTAATTAATTCCATGATAACATTTTTGAGAGATTTCAAAGCTTCTGGATTCTTTATTAAAATATCTATTTGAGATAAATAGGTCTTTGGATAATTTGATTTCGTGAATTAATTAGGAATTAAACACTCACGGTCACTCTGTTTTCAGTAAAAAATTCATAAAAAATAATAAAGTGTCAGAAAATTCCAAAAAATTAGTCTTACTTCATTTCATCATTTTTATATTCCATTAAAGTTTTTATATTTTTTTACATATAATTTGCACGAAAAATTGCATAAAAACCCCAAAAAAGTTTGCATTTTTCATGTGTGCATTTTAAATCAAAAAATTCCAAAAAAATCATTTTGCATTAATCATTGAATTAGATATATAGGAAACATATAATTTAGCCAATTCGGATTAATTTCACATTAAAATTAATTTTGGCTAAGTTGTTGATTTTCTTAATAATCTAGTTCATTCGCATCATTGCATTTGGCATTTTATTGCATAAAAAAATTAAAAAAATTCCACTTGAAAAACCACAATCTAATTCATCTAACTTGATCTCGAGTTGTTCTTTTGCCTCCTTGAGTCGACCCTGAGGCTTGCCCAGGCTAAACAAACATAAAACCGTGCTTAATTTCATTAGACGATTAATCGAGTTGTGCGGTTATTTTTGATCGACGCGGATCTATCCGACTGCAACAAAATAGTCAATTCTACCACATAAAAAGGGTAGATCCACGGTTCGTCAAATGACGCCGTTGCCGGGGAGGCAAACGACTTAGGATCACTTTAGAAAAAATTAGATTTACGTTTTCCATTCACTCAGGTAGCCTGACCCCCGAGTCGCATTGTAATTATCCATTTCTTCTTTAATTATTTTTCTGACCATTTCTGTACATATCTCTCTCTAACATTTTTGTATCTTTTTATGTGAGGGCTCGGTGGACTTGGAGCGGTTTTCTTGAAGTCGACGCATCTTGAAGTGCATCGGAGGCCGACGATTCGTGGATCAAATCGGCTGTTGAGACGTCAAAAAGATTTTTAAAACTTTAAAAAAAGTGTCTGCATTTACAGCGGTTCCTGTTTGGGTTCTCGCACGTGTAAACATAGTGGAACCGTGTCCCCGTCTACTGTGTGGATTGAATTTCTAGACTAGGCTTGCACTAGCGGCTCCTCGAGCCACTCTAGGATTTGCTTGTGCTCGTAATTCTCTAGGACCACACATCACTTAAAAGACATACTTAGACCGCAGATCTAGTCAAATCAACCCGTTCTCCACTCGCTAATTGAACTGCCTGTGTAGGAGCGACTTTTATCGCTTGCATTCCATTTAGTTTAAAAATTTCAATTCAGTACTGCATCCCGCATTGTAGAGAGCTAGAGGCACTGTAAGTCTTCTTACTCAAGCATTCATCAACGTTTTCTCAATTGCATCGGCTTTTTCCGATTCTCTCTCTCTCTCTTGATTTTCTAACTTAGGATAAAGGAATTGGGACTGGACGGTAGACGTGATTGCTTGGGTGGATTAATATCAGTGATAACTAATCTCTAAAATCGAGACTGCTAATTGAATTTGACAAAAAAAGTGACTAAAATTAACCCTTGTTTGCGGGAGATTAACCCCGACCTTGTTTTCAGGCTGAGTGAGGGTACTTGAGTGTGTGTGAACACCTTAAGGCAGAGCCCAAATCCCCGCCTTCCATATTATGTTCCAACTGATCCTAGCAAATATCACGAGTTGAATATTTTCAGGTTCATCGGCTAGTACCAAGTAGCCTCTGCCTATTTACAGGCATGGCCTCAAATTTCGCCGAAATTCGACCGAATTTCGGTCGAATTTCGGTTTCGGTGGGTTACCGAAATCCAGCCGAAATGCCTTGTGTCGACCGAAATTTGGGGCCCTTAGTTGAAAAAACGACCGAAATGACCGAAATTTCGGTCGAATTTCGGTCGAAATTCGGCCGAAATTTCGTTTCGGTCAGTCACCGAAACGAAACCGAAATCCGACATTTAAGGCCTTGTTTACAGGTAGTCAGGGGTGAACCAGCGGTATTCCGCGACAAGATGCTAATAACCCTTTGGGGCGAAGTTCCAGCCTTGTCAGCCTCCACCTGCTTGCAGGTAGATAGGGGCATGGTCTTCGAATCCATCAACTTAGGATAGGAGCGAAGAAAGGAAGGGCGCAGGTATCTTAGGCGACAGGTTAAACAAGGGAGACGCATCCGGCTTTGAGCCAACTTCCCTCTAGGCCACGTAACCTTTGCTACTTGTCTGAAAATTCACACTTAAAATCAACCAGACTAATCGGACCCAGTTTCGGGTCCTTCACCGTGTTGAGTGTGAATTCAGGATTTGCTCTTGCGTTTGTCTTTGTGTCTGTCTGTATGTGTTATCCTACGTAATTGCGCATTTTCTACCTCGTTCTGCTTACATCCTTTCCTCCTCAAGATGTCGGAATATTGGTCCCCATACACCTCTAGTTATTTCTCCTCGACCATATACCGTTCATCTTCACCTTCTTCCATATATCCTCCGCCATCCACGGGAGATCCTTATCCGTGGTCGGTTCCACCTCAACCCGATGATGAAGTCAGAACTTTGATTGACTTCTCCACTTCTTCGCATTTCTCATCTACCCCATATTCTAACACTCCGGTTCCACTTCCACCTTGGGCTGATTGTCCTTACTCTCGAGAGATTGCGGGAATCAAAGAACCAAATGAAAAGCAAGCCACTGCTGAGACAGATGATTGACAAAATTATATGCCCCCACTCTCAACTCAAGAAGGGACCATACACCAATTTACATATACACATCCTAACTTGACCTTAGGACATAACTTGGTCGATCGAACAACCTGAATGGAGAAGCCTGAACATCATGATTTTCCAGACTTGATTGACTTTAGTGATCAAGCTTCCATTAACCAGCCTTCATTTCGGAGAGCCTATACATTCACAAGATTGAACTCATGAGCTAGACTTATCAGTCCCCGTTTCATCATATGAGACTCCGACCAATATTTGCCATCTAGATGATCCACACTCGACCCAGTATTACATGCTAGAGTATAGGTATGTTGAGTATGAGACCTCAATATCGCAGCAGTATCCTCCAATTGAGCATAACTCTCCCATAATTTGTCATGAGAATTTTGTGGAGGATGACAACTCTAGACTTATCAATAAAAATGAATCATTTGGTAACGAGTTGAGAGATGTCATGAAACATATTGCACTCAATTTCTGCCAGCCTGAGTATGAAAGTGGAAAAGGAAGTAAGTAGATTTGATGTTGAAAACCGAGCGAGCATCAGGGAACCCACACCATTTGTACAGCTGGAGTCCATTCTATCTCCCTCTTCTACTAACCATTTACCCTCCAATCTAGAGTCTGATCATTCATCCACCAAAAACACCAAAAAATTGAAAAATCAAAAACCCACATAAAAATTGAAAATGAAAAAGACCTAAAAAAATTGGATCCTGTCATAAGGGAAGTACTCGATGAAGAATTGATTTTTAATCTTCCCTTAGTAAAGGCCATAGATCACTTCCCCGAACTCAAGAGATTTGTAAAGAGTAAAATGATGCCCAAGAGGTCGGGAAATAAGAGGACAAGGACTGAGAGACACATATTGTCTATGGCCTCCTTGGTGATGGGGAGAAAGACCAAGAGCCGCAAAGTGAAGCGGTTGCCTAGGGTAGAATGTGAAATCAAAGACACTATCTTTACCCATGCAAGAATCGATGATGACTCTTCGATAAATATCCTCCCGACCTCTGTGTTTGACAAGCTCAAACTCAGGCCAATCAGGAAGTCAAGAGAGATCGTTCAGCTGGCTGATCGATCCATCAAACGGTCTAGAGGAAATATTTCAGTCATCATTACTTTCCAAGGTGCTCTACTTCAGGTGGACTTCACGATCATTGATACGGAGCACCGAGGAGAGTTCATCCAGTCTCCGATTATTCTTGGGAAGCCGTTCTTAGCCTCAGCTAAGACGACTAAAGATTACGAGACTTGGGAGATCGATTTTTCAGCATTGGGAGCACTCCGACCTCACCCATTCTTTGATACACTTTACTCTAAGGTGACCCGCACATCCGCTGACAGTCATGACCATCGAGAGGTAGATGAGCCCACCTCTCTGCTACACCTGAGAGACCGACTATCCGGACGACCATTGGTTCTGAGACTCCCCACACCTCCACTTCATCAACTACTTGCACCACCACCACCGCCGTTTGAGATAAATAGGTCTTTGGATAATTTGATTTCGTGAATTAATTAGGAATCAAACACTCACAGTCACTCTGTTTTCAGTAAAAAAATTCATAAAAAAATCATAAAGTGTCAGAAAATTCCAAAAAAATCAGTCTTGCTTCCTTTCATCAGTTTTATATTCCAGTAAAGTTTTTATATTTTTTGCATATAATTTGCACGAAAAATTGCATAAAAACTCCAAAAAAAGTTTGCATTTTTCATGTATGCATTTTAAATCAAAAAAAATCCAAAAAAATCCATTTTACATTAATCATTGAATTAGGTATATAGGAAAAATATAATTTAGCCAATTCGGATTAATTTCACATTAAAATTAAATTTGGCTAAGTTGTTGATTTTCTTAATAACCTAGTTCATTCGTATCATTGCATTTGGCATTTTATTGCATAAAAAAATTTAAAAAAATCCCACTTCGAAAACCGCAATCTAATTCATCTAACTTGATCCCGAGTTGTTCCTTTGCCTCCTTGAGTCGACCCTGGGGCTTGCCCAGACTAAACAAACATAAAACCACGCTTAATTTCATTAGACGATTAATCGAGTTGTGCGGTTATTTTTGATCGATCCGGATTTATCCGACTGCAACGAAATAGTCAAATAGACAACATCAAAAAGGGTAGATCTGCAGCTCATCAACCACCAGCAATAACTGACTGCTCAGTATCAACAATGCCCCCTCCACAACATTATCGACAATACCCTCATCGTCACTATTAGAGCTATTGGTTACAACATCTACACCAGTACCAGAGTCAACGAGCACAACCCGTTGAGCAGCTTGATGCAACCCAAGTGATTCCAGACCTCGATTACCTGGAACAACTAGTGAAGAGTTTAAGTGAAATGAGCCATAAGCTAGATGATCTGATCGTTGCAAAAACTATCATTCCAGCACATATTGAAGCCAACCTGAATAAATTCTAACATAAGGAGCATGTAGCAAGTAGTGTCCAATCTGAGCCTAAGTCATGCATGAATACATCAGTTATGTCATCCAATGTTGTTACTCTTGGGAGCGATAGGACTCTACATACATCTAAAGGATATGGTGAGATTCTTAAGCGCATCATGGAAGTATGAGGATTAAATCATATGCGATCAGGAACGACTAGTCGCACTAGTTGCTCGAGGAAGCAGAAATTTAATTTTTTTTTCATTCGATGAAACCACATGATCCAAGAACACTTCTCGGATCGTTTCATATAAAACACAAACATGTATTAGGATTACCTCTTGAAGCATGGTTGCGATCAAGTCTCTAACCAAAGAGACCTCCTGTCTCAAGTCCGATCCGACAGAGGAGACGCTTGCGAGCACGTTGATAAAATGCGTGCTTCACATAATCCATGTTGATGATCCAAGCAACGAATCTTCGGATCTTATCACACGAGATCCGACGTCTTCTTCACGATCGAGGCACACTGAAGGAGATGGAAATCCACGAGCAAACAATCCGGCAACATAATGGCAACGCTGCGGTGAGAGCGACTCTCTCTAGTGCTCCATGGTAGACGGCCACAAGAGAGAGAGGGAGGGCGTGTAGAGAATGAGAGAGAGCATATGAAATTGTTATAAATCAGAAGAGCAAGGGGTGCCTCTTCTTATATAGGGCTTTGGGAGTCCATGGATCACAATCCATGGACTACACAAAATCAATGGATGAGATTGATTTGTGCTTCTTTCAATGGTCAAGATTTTATTGGAAAAACACAACCACAATTAATTTAATTTAGATTAAATATGTACTTATAAATCAATATAATTTAATCTTAAAATTAAATCAATCGAACTTGGAGATATTGGAACGGAGATTGCCTCACCCATTCCTTATGGGAGTTGGTGGGAATCTTATGTAATTTCATGAGATTATATTATTACATGGAAATATCTAATATTTACAACAACGCTTGTTGTAAATTATTCTACAAAAATTATTCATAATTATTTTGTGAGTATTGCAATCTTGCCATTAGAAAAATGTGAATCACATTCACAACCCAGTAAAATGTGAATTGCATTTTCGATCAATTGTCCAATGTGAATCCAATTCACATCAATATTTAATTAACAAATATAAATTATAAATAGCTCTCTCTTTTATATTATAAATCACAATTATAATATACATGATTAATATGGATAGTGCTGTCCACATTATTCGTATCCATGATAATTAAATCACATTTAATCATCATGGATCTCTATTCTCATGTTCCCAAATAATATGAATCACATTCTCATTATTTACATCTTTGATAATTAAATCACATTTAGTTATCTTATATAACTCTCTTGACAATATGAATCAAATTCATATTATTCGTGATCATTAAATCACATTCAATTATCAATTTTCTCAATGCTCGGATACATATATCAACAATGAAATTATCCTGAACTCTTTCAAGGATAATGCGCTTTCTTCGCGGATACTTGGAGATAAGGACATGGCGATTGTATTGTTCCACGTATAGTAACTTAGATATTGAGATCACAATATCCAATCCAAATCTTATGGATCTCTCATAGATGCTTGATTAAATCAAGACCACAAATCTAATCTTCTTATTGCATCTGAATCACATTCAGATCAATGTCCAACATTTAGACCAATATCAGATTACTTCTCTATTAAGAGGAGTCACTAAAATCCAGACCCGTTTCATCACTCTCTAGGAATGGAAGCATCATGGTTATACAACCGTTTATGATCACATCACCCTCAGGTATTCCTAACACCTGTACATCCTGCATAGTGGAAGATCCAGAATAAACCCGAAGTATTAGATCAATTTTACACTGTCTACTTCATGGTTTATTATTAAGTTTCTCATCTGATCATTGGGAGTCGATATCGATCATATGCTTTCCAAAAGAATATATCATACCTAGGTCTTGACCATATACTTTCCAAAAGTGTATATCAGACCTACAAATTCAGTCAAGCTTCCAAAGCAAGACGACCGTGCACATAATTTGATTCTTCCCAATATGTCATGAGTGAGTTCATGTCTTCCGTTTCGGTAATGAACATGCATGATCCCTTAAAGAGATCGTATTACTCCTATGCCCTTGCATGCACACTAGCGCATCGGTTTATAGACCTTGATTAGGTCATCAACCTATTGGTCTGCCAAATGTACATACTTAGACATACAATAACACATTTGTCTCCGATCAGAGGATGCGTGCCTATATCATAACAACATACGGCATAGGACTTTAGTTTTCTCGATCTCGTTAAGTTAACTCTTTGACCTAACTTATCTAACACCTCTGAATCTCTATTCCTATGCAAAGGACATGCATCAAGAGGTCAGTTAGATATCAACCTTCAGAAAGAGGATTGCCATCTCCTCCTCAGATTGGAGATAATCTCTTAATAATCATTTGACGGTGCTCGATGAATCCTCAATCTAACTCTTTAGATATTCATCCAAGCACCAACCACTATGATTCAATAATTGAATCAACAATTGTATGATCATTAAAATGGATATGGTACATAATCCTAATTGTACTAAGGGACCTATTATGCAAATTAATTATTCTTCATTTCAGATCAAGGAATGATATTTGCAATAACATTTAGTGCATAATGGCTCGTCGTGGGCTCACATGTCCAACAATCTCCCACTAGCCCAAATAGCCATTAATGGGATAATCTCTAAATCCACACTCATGTGACAATCATAGGCTATTTAGAAAAATAGCTAGGTAAGTTGATCAGCTACTTTGTTCCCTAGAGACTACGCCAAGTCCTTTTATGGCACTTGCATATCTCCCAGTAACAGTGCTCGCATCCAATGCGAATGTTGCATCTTATGCAACCAATGCTCAATTTTGTTAGTTATAGTGTCCTTGACCCTACAAATTAATTATTACAACAGTATTTCTATAATCCTTATCAGAATACCCTTATTCCTGGAGATCTCTATCTCCTAAGGTATATGCAGTTAAGACCTTTTAGATCACAATATATAAAGTCTTAATTCCTTGATGATAAGACATAGATATCACTATCTCGGAAGTCTATCCTCTTTGAAGATATTGTCATTACTGCAATCATGTGTTTTATCTCCATAGTAGGATTAGTAACAATTTATTACTCTCACTGCATGGCAGACAACTGGCTTTTGTACACATCTAGCATACACTTACCTTCCCAAAGCTGATACACTAGAGCATATAGCTATTTACATCATCAACTCCTTGAAGTGATATCCCATTAGATAGGTCAGTACCATATCTTAAGGAAAGGAAGCCTTTCTTAGGATTTTCCAAAAATGGAAATGCCCAAGGCGTATCACTAATGTGACAGTCCCAATACCCTCTTCTCTTTGCTTCTGAACACATTCAGAACTAAGATCCAAGAGGTATCCTTGAGATCATATCTCAAGTTATGGAACAACCAGATTACAAAATATTTATTATTATCCTTATATCATTCCAAATGATTAGGATATCATCTACATTTAGCACGACGAACACAATGACACTCCCACTAAGCTTCACATGATTCATCAAGATTCTATCTGAAATCATAAAATTTATAATTTCATCAAATCTTATGTTCCAACTACAAGAATCTTATTTAAGTCCATAAATGGATTTTTCTAACTTACTCACCTTTCTTTCCTCAACCATGAAGCCATGGGGTTACTCCACGTGAATGTCCTCAAAAAGGTATTCACAGAGGATTGCAATATTGACTTCCATCTTGAAGAAGTTAAAGTTGAGTTGTGTAGCTATAGTTAGCAATATTCTGATGGGTTTAAGCATGGTCACTGAAGAGCGAGCCTCATCGGAAGCAATGTCTTCTCGTCGGTGTGTAGCTCATGGCTACTATCCGTGCTTTGAAGGTCTCTACCTTCTCATCAGATCCCCTCTTTCTCTTGAAGATCCATATATACTTAGCAGGTTTTACTCTTATAGGTGGATCCTCGAGGGTCCATATACAACACTTGTATGTGAAGTCTACGTTATACTTTATTGCTAACATCCATCTTTCTAAGTCGTGATCTTCAGAAGCTTCATCACATGAAGTAAGATCATTGTTAGATTTCTCTAACACATGGAATACATCCTCAAACTCATTTAAAGAGGTATTGATGTTTCATCTTTAATTGTCCCTTTTTAGTTTCTGATTTCAGGAGCCTCATTATCTTCTCAAGATTAACCGAGTTCTTATACTTCATTTTCATCTTGATTCTCAAGAGAGTCATCCTCTAAGAATCACATTCTCAAAGATGAGATCTTTTAAGAATCTTAAGGTCATAAAGTAGGTATCCAATACCATCCTTTATTTTCTTAATGAAGTATCACTCTCTGATGCTAGATTCTATCTTACTTGCATGGAAGCATATTAAGAATATATATTTTAGTCTCTACTACATATATATCTTGGAAACTAAGAGATAATTATGCTAAAATTCATCATAAATCAAATCATGTCACACGTGATCAATTGTATCCCCCTACAACTCTATTGAGTTTAGTTTTATCAGGAGAAACGAGATAGGAATGATATTCCTTTCTTTATAAGGTATTCCATTGAATTCATCTAATAGGTACAAGATACCTAAGTTAGATCAATTCATTTCATCTTCAACACTGATGTCCATTGCATTAAGGTTTGTATAGGAGATCCCATATTGAAATATTTTATGATTTATAATTTTGATTTATGGGCACGAGGTGGTTCCTATCTACGTTCATGCTACTCGGTTTCAGCATATGGTATACATTTTTCTATTGCTATCGATATTCATGGTCTCAAAATATGTGATCATTCAAAAAATTTGTTGTATTCTTATTGTTATCTCTTGCTAATATGTACAATAAAAAATTCTTGATATAGTTCATTATTTTATTGACATATATTCATTGTTGCACTGAATTGTCCATTGTATTAGCATTTTTTATATTCCAAATGTATGGATAATCATGGCATGTGTCATGATTTAATAATGCATGTTTATTCAACTTGATTTGACTAATATTGATTTGGCTAATAATGCATACTTATACGGCTTTGCCATTACATGGCAACCTCGACACATATGCCACCTATGCTACTCCACTAATTGTCTACTAATTAACATGGTATGTCTATATTATATACCGTGAATAATATGCTTCACCTTCCTTTTTTTGGTCTCTTTTACACCTTACCAGCAATTTGTGCTCCATCTCCATTGATAAACCCTTACATTATATCGTCTATGTAATGACATAAAGTTTTTATTGAATTTTCTTAACTCCTTTGTTGTTAAGGATCGATAATCAAGAAGCACCTCATCAAGAACAAGTTAGGCACAACATCTTTTTTCTAGCAAGCACGTTAAAATACTATTCATCCAGTAAACGTAGGGTCCATATCCATTTTTTTCCAAGCAATCTACATAACCAACTTTTTTAATGTTCCTTGTTTAATCATCGGTCATTTGACCTCTAGCATCAATGCTAGAGGAATTCTCATGCAAGTGTTATACAAAATCAAGTTCTTACTTCCTTCTCCGTTAAAAAACACAATCAGTTCGTTAATAAATGTTCTGCATACACTAAACCCATACTTGGAATATTACACTTTTTTGTTTGTTGTAGATTCAATTCAGGTTGTATATGAAGATGAGTTGAAAGTCACCACATCCGCTGATTTAGACAAAGCAAACAAAACATTTTTGACTGGTCTTTCTTTTCTTCTCGTTTTCTTTTTCTTCGAAAAAGTGTCACCCCTTTCATCATTGTTATATTTAGGATGTACTTTATCCTAAATATAGGAGGGATGTATATCTTGAGTTGTTTATTCTTTGATCCCTCAGTTGTCCCCTCCAATCTTGATATTCTGTCTATACATAGAGATATTTTACCCTAAATATAGGAGAGGGCATGTCGAGCCGATTATTTCATGTATTCTCTCCCTTGACCCCCCTACTTTGTGTACAATCTGTTATACTTAGGATTACTTCATCTTAAGTGTAGGGGGGATGATTAACTTCTCATTCAGTACTCTTTTGTTGATTGTCATATAGACTTTTATATATTCAGTACGAGTTATGTCTTCTCTTTTTCTCTCTATCTATGAGGACATAGCTCAAGCTAAATATAGGGAGGTCGCATATAGGTTGTATATACTTTATTCATAACTCGTATTTTCAAATAATATGGCTAATTAATTAAAAATAAAACACATATTAAAAATTCTTTGTATATACAGATTAATAAATCATGTTAAAAATGCTTTGCAAAATGTTCGAAAAATATTTTGAAAATCTTTTTGAAAAACTTTGAAATCCATTTGAAAAATATCTTTTAAAATTCTTTCAACTTTTGTAAAAATATTTTGTTTGTAAAAATTTCTTTTTTATTTGAAATAAAATATTTTGAAAATCTATTTGCAAATGATTTAGAAAATGCTTGCAAAAATAGTTTGAAAAATCTTTACAAAATAATTTTTAAATTTTATAAATGTTAGTCAAAATTATTTGTCAAATTAGTTTGCAAAATAAAAATTTTAAAATATTTGCAAAAAAAATTTCAAATTATTTTTAGAACCCTATACATATTCTAAACAAATAAAATTCTTTACAAACATGTAAATACAATGTAAATTCTTCACCCTAATTCTTGTAAGTAATAAAATTCACTCCCATGTAAATATTTGCACATTTTTCTTGGCCTAACCTTTTTCTTTGGAAAAATCACTAAAATTTTGCAAAAAAAAAATTCCATAAAAAGTTACAATTTTTTTAAAAACCTGCATACAAATTCGCAAAACTTTTTCAAAAATCCATAAAAGTTCAAAACAATAAAATTACATCACAAAAATATTTTCTTTGCATTGTACATGACATTCACATTTTTCGTATTGATGTTGATAATTGAACTAGTATAATAAAATCTGAAGATTGGATCTTGGTTGGACCTTAATCCACTTAATTACAAGAACCATATATGAAATGGAATTGAGATACTTCAGGTCTACTAGACTTAAGTCTTTGAGATCACGAGACTTGGTTCAGTGTCATCTTCACTGTCTAAGTAGAATATCTCAGAACACGCACACGACTCTTGTTGATAATGACCTAGCTTGCACACCTTTACCTTTCACTTTGCTCACCTCAGTTGAAGTGGTAGAGGGCTGGATTTGCCGGCATGAGACACAAGCCAATGAAAATATCAGAAGTTACACATTTGCGGTCATTGCACCCCAACCCGATCCAATAACGAAGAGGTCTAACGACATAAGTTGTGGGTTACAATATTGCTTCAAAAGAAGGATAATCTACTAACTCAAGAGGAAAAAGTCCATATGTAATGTTGTTGTATATAGTATTCAAAAAATGTGCAAAAATTAAAAACTCCAAAAAGTTGGGAAAAATTCCAAGAAAAATGAATGTATATAGATGTATAGTCAAATGAGCAAGCTTAAGCTTCATGGTCATATATATGTGATCCTACAACCGGATGACTTGACTACACTAGTCAAGCATCCTAGGATAGTAGCTACACTAGCTATCGTCAATTCTTCTCCCCACCTCCTCTTCTTGAGCTGGTTGTACTTGAACTTACAATGGAATACACCGCTTCTCGAGGAAAGAGTTGTTGGATTTGGGAATTAGGGTCACCATGTTGGATAAGACTGACTTATATCGCTTCATCTGAGGAGAGCTACATATCAAACACACTGTCCAAGATAGATTCATAGTCATAAGGGGTTGTGTATGAGTTGACTTATTTTGACCAGTCTATTAAGGAGACTTGAGCAGACTTTTGTGGTACTCAAAGTATTTTTGTTTTAAAATGTTTCTTAATAAGGTTCCGAGCAAACTTAATGTCCAAAGGTCCGACTGAGCTCCAAACTTTGATTTCGAGAAGACAAGTTTAAGAGTTAAAATCAATCAAGTTCTTTCTTTTTATTTTCTTTATTTTCTTTTTCTGCACTTATAGGCATAAGTGTTTTCTAGTGACTAGCAAAGGAAAGTATAGGGGGTGATGAATCTTCATTTCATCATGTTTATTCTTTCATTTTGGTCTTTAAACCCTATCTAAATTCATGTATATAACATTATTTTGCAATAACTAACATTCATTATTTATTATATAAATATTGTATAAAACACATGGTTTAAAGCCAAAATAAAAAATAAAGAAATGAAAGAAATAAAATGCAAAGGTATTTTATGACCTTAAACATCGAGACCTATATATCATGATGATTGGACCGACAAGGAATAAAGTAGGGGGAGATAGGGGTCAAAAACACAATAAAAATCCCAAGTTATTTTGTAAAATAATGTATTTTTGGGATCCATTTTATTATTTATCATTTTACCTCAAATTAATAAATTTGTACATGAAATTGTAGATTAAAATATAAATCAAAATACAAAATTGATTTCACATAAAAACAATACAATTTGTACATTCTATACTCAAAATAAAAATCCAAAATTCAAACTTCCCATACCCATATCTTCTCCATATGAATTCAAAATGATCAAAATCACCTCTAATATATAACTTTTAATAAACTATTTAATGATGCCAATTTCACTTAATTTAGAGTTAATATGCAAAAGTTACATTTTGGACCCCTATTGTACTATATACATGAATAAAATATTCATTTTATTTATTCTTTATATTTTTCATATTTTTACATTTTTATAATTCTGTAAATACTCTTTATAGTGTATGTACATAACTAGAATACAGTAAAACCATTAAAAATACATTAAAATAAAATATTATATCAAATACATAGATGAATATACATATACCTCTGTAATAAATACCCTTATTTATTTAAGTTTACATATTATATTAGAAAAATAAAATATCTTTATATGTATTTAAATAAGTTATAATTATATAAAATATGTATACAAATAATAAAATAAAAAATACTAAATAAAAATAAAATACACATATTATAGGAATATATACATATAAATGAACACTTAAAAAGTAATTTGAATAAATTAAGTCATAAAAATAAATAAAAATCACCACTAAATAGTGCATGAAATAATAACTATTTTTCATGTTTCACTAAAAAATAATTTAATCATTTATTTATTTATTTATTTATTTATTTATTTCTCCTTTTTACATTTGTTTTTGTCCTCTTGCAGATGATGTGGCCCAATCAAGGCCCATCATCTGCTGACCTCAATCAACACTCTACCAATGCTCTAGCTTGCGTCAGACTCTGATTGACCCCACATTCCTCCGATGTTCACACTCAATCCTTGCACCCATTCAGATCGAGCCCTTCTTGATTTTTGATCCTCGACTCTCGGACTTTCACGCCAAGATGATTTCTTGGTCGAGGCGCCACTGTATCGAGCATCACTCCCTGAGGAAGACGCCCTATACATAACACCTCTTTTGCCATTCCTTGATACTTTAATCCCTCTTCTGCCATTCAAACCCTAGTCTTTGAGTCCCCCGAGTATTCTGATGATGGGAGTAGTCTTGAGAAGATCTAGCGACGTATTTAATGTTGAATCGAGTTCGATCCGAGGAGCTACCACCTCCTCTGTCATGAGCTCTACTCTGCACCGGTGCAGGTTAGGTAAGCCATCTTTCCCTCATTCTTTATTTCCTTAGCCTAACAGTAGAGTAGAGTCGCTTCCCATTTCTTTAGATTTCTTGTAATATTTTTGTAAAATCCAAAAAAAGACCTCGTCGGAGCTCTGGCTCCACCTCCTGTATCCAATCACCTCAACCAACTTACGCCTCCGTTATAACCTCCATCTCCTTCCCCTTCACCTTCTCTTCACCCCACACACGATCTTCCCCCTGATCTCCTCAAATAAGGGAAACGACACTTCTTCTTGCCACTCATCGGAGTTGTCCTCGCATGTGTTCACCTACGCTCATTCTGACCTAGGAAGAACCCCAGATCCATCTGTTTTGTGTGCATGAGCTTCCTGTAGGATCTAGAAGGCCAAATGACCTTGTGTGGGTTGATTTTGATAAAGCATAAGGTACTTGGAGCCACTCGCTTCTCCAACCTCGCTAGACCTCGTTGGATCTCCAAGTGCCCATCTGAAGCATACAACAACTCTGGGGCACTTCCAACCATGTTTTGGGACCTTTGGTATATCCTCAGGTGGCCGAAGTTGATCTCCTACACGAATCGAGCTCGGACCGTAGGGTGTTCTTCCCTGTTCTTCCCGACGAACTCCCTATCGTCCAACGAGAGCCACTTCCAACAGGAGCAGCAATCGTCGGATGCACGAAGCCCGCACCATTGAATCCCCATCTGGGATCTAATATCAGGTGTTCGCTGCGAAGAGCCATTGTGTAACCTCAGAGCGCTACATGTCTAAGTGAAGAGCCAAAACCTTCGATCGTGCACATACCCTCTCGCTTTTGTATTTTATTTTCAATCGATAAACAATTATCTATAGTGTAAACATTTTTTGTAATATTTGCAATAGACTCTTGTACTATCCGTAATTTCTTTTAGATCTAGTCTACGTTACCTCATGTGCATGTGCGTGTGAGGGACTTGGGCTTATTGCACCAAAGCCCCTACGCTTCTCATATTTCGATTTAGTCAAGGTTTTCGAATTACTAATGTAATCGTTTCTGGGAAAATTGCATCTGCTCCCTAAACTTGAGATTAATTGTAGAAATACCCCTCCGGGTAGTATTTAATGGAAATTTTTTAAGAAAATTATAGATTTAGTCCTTTTATTCTCTAAGGTGTTCATCTAGGCTCTAAAAACTTCAAATATTTATTTAAATGCCCTTATGAGTATGCATTCTCTTTTTGTAGACTTTATTTTGTGAAAAATCACTCTTAGCTTATAAAAAATTCGAGAAAATTATCATAAATACCTGATCCATTTATCTATCACATATATTTTCGATTAGGTATTTAAGGTTCGGTTAATATTTAAAAAATAGAACTTTTATTCCATGTTTAACTATTAGAATTTCAAAAATATTAAAATATTTTGAAAAATTGCAAAAAATATTATATTTATTATGTTATTTTCAACCAACAGACCAAAAATCCCTAAAAATAGAAAAAGAAAACACAAAAGTTAAATAGCTCCAAAATCCTCATAAAAATTATAAAAAATTGTGAGAAATTATAAAAACATTTATTTATTTATTTATTTTATTTATTATGTTTATTATATATTAAAAATAATTATGGAGAATTTTAGGCTATGTAGCTATTTTTGAATTCCAAAACAATCTGACCTATTTATTTTGTTCAATGTTTTGCTTTATTTATTCCACTGAAAATAAAAGATTAAAAATTATAATAAAATACCAAAAACATAGGAAAATATAAAAATCCAAAAATATTTTATTTTTTGATTTTTAGTATTTATAGTTAAATTTATAAATATAAAAATTATCTCTTCATATATGATTACATATATCTTCATTGTTATTATTACTTATTATAAAAATTTAAAAATTAGAAATTCAAAAATAAATTAAAAATATAGATTAGAAATCTAAAAGTTATTATAAAAATAAAATTTCAGAAAAAACTAATAATTAAAAACCCACAAAATTCCAAAAATACCCGAAAAAGCTCAGAATCATTTATTATCTTCAATTTTGATTATCTATCCCACATTGTTTCCTGTGTTTAACCCCTATTATGCTTGTCTACTTATACAATCTATTGTAGGGTATAATAAATTTGACCCTTTGTTTGAGTGATTTATTTCTTGTGTAGGTTAATTGTTGATTGACCTCTGGGTTTTATGGGTGTTAGCCTCAACGACATTATTTCTTCGCGATTCTGTGAGGATATTATTATTGACCCTTGCTAAACCCATGTCATCAGTATTCAAGGGTAGTTCATCTGGAAATAAACAGGAAACTTGCACACTATAGGTAAATTTTATACCAATCCGTCGGACCCTGATGTAGTGGCTACATAGGCTAAATAACATTGACACCCTTGCTCTAACAAATGTTGTGCCTTTAGAGCAACGATATATTCAACATCATCATTAGATGTATTTCCAATGAACTGAAACTCTATAGAGTTAGGAAGACTGAAGGTTATTGCCTTATGAAAATAATCTAGACATGCATGATACCTTTCTAACTAGCCCATCCCAAGGATGATGTCAAAATCATTCATATTTGAATATGTAGAAGAAGGAAAATGATGTCCTACAATCTATATAATGCAGTCATCTAATATCTCTTGGATTATGAATACTCGACCTCCTGATCCCTTAACCAAATAATAATTTTGTACTTCTATCGAAATTTATTTTTATGGTAGGATTCAAGCAATTGTTTTTACTGCCTAAGGAGTGCCTCCTCCATGGCTCCTCCAACTAGAGTAGGAGCCTACTCCAAGGAGTTATGTAGCTAGATTCTTCTTAAGAAGGGTGAGCATTACCCTTAACACTAGCATTCACAGGTCCAAATGTCTTGGGTTTCTCAGCATGGTGTTGAGTCTCTGCTTTAATGTCATCTATCTTTGCCTAATCTCTTGCATCATCGCCATCAATGCAACCATTTACCCAGCTAAGTCATGTTTTTCCATGACCCTCATGTGAATTAATGACATCTAATAATTCCCTATTCTACTTAGAATTATGTACATTATGGATACTAATAGGTGAATGATACCATTTTTGCAATTAGTTACTAAGATCGAAGGATTTTAACATATCATCAGTTTTTGAATATCAATAATGCCTATTCATTACTGAATAAGCTACTATCGTAATCGGGATCGATACCAATCTATCACGACCCCAGTTCCGGATCGTCGGATCCTCTCAATTACTAGGCCTGGTTATTCAACAATAGATTTATCCAATAATAATAGCTAACATTCAAAAATAGACTGATAAAAGACTATATAAAGAAATCATATCATATTTTTCCATTTACAAAATAAATATTACATAGCAAAATTGTCCCACTATTTTCTTGTACATCAAGCTGAAAAAAAGGGCATAAAAGAACTACTAACTTTCATCCTAGAGGTTGTTGTTGATAGCTGACTTGCTGGCTGACTAAGGTCCTTACGATGGCACACTAATATCTATTGGGTTTTCATAAATCATTGGATGAAAATCAGCGAGTGCTAAGTAACGAAAAAAGTAAAGTAAACAAGTAGATTCGTTTTGCAAAATATATTATTATACCATAAAGTTCCATTTCTTGTTGTTAGAATAATTTCTATTCCTTCTATTCCATTTTTATTCTAGTTTCTATCCTTTCTAATCCACATCAAGGATTGGTCCTCTCCCCTCCATGAACCTTGAAGTTGCGGACACTCCAAGATTGGAGATTTGCGTTTGATCTGGTGAGCTTATGCCACCGCATGTTGCCTCAACCATTCCTCAAGTACTACCATGATAATTTCACTTTTATTTTATTATACATGGTTCCAAACCCTTAGCATGATAAACAAGGAAGTACACCATCCTCGAGGACTCGGCAGCTTAAAACTACAGGGTAACCTTTAATCACATATGCTATCAGCTTTAGAAATACATATTATCATGACCCGACTACTATCAAACCACACATGCATGCACATGGCACAACCACATATTCAATCAGTCAAACCGTCTAATGACACGTGTACCACCTAGGTATGGCCTGCTAATACGGATGTTCTTCTAACAAACCTACAGGTTGTATGCCCGACCTACAGTATGTACTTCAAGTCATCCTTATCGTAAAAGATAAAATAAAAATTAAAACTAGATCCCATTTGTGCCATGTCAATTTCCTCCTAATATCAGTGTAATATTGCACTCAATCCTCTAGACCCTAGACCTTGGAGTAGTGGTGTTAGTGAGTTGTAGGGAACTAATGGGTAGGGAGGAGGGATATTTATAGGGTTCAGCCATGGTATAACTGTGGTTAGCAGCCCATAATTTTGGCTAAATCTTATCCGAAATTTAGGGCTTAATCTACCTCCTTCCTAAAACTTAGAGCTTAAGATAGCTCTTTCTGGAAACTTAGGGCTTAAGTTAGCTCCTTATATAAACTTAGAGATCAGGCTAGATCCTTTCATAAACTTAGAGCTTAAGTTAGCTCCATCCGGAAACTTAGGGCTAAGTTAGCTCCTTCCAGAAACTTAGAGCTTAAGCTAAGCTCATTCCAGAAACTTAGAGCTTAAGTTAGCTACTTTCACAAACTTAGAGATTAAGTTATCTCCTTCTAGAAACTTAGGTCATAAGCTAGCTCCTTTCGAAAATGTAGATTTTAAGTTACCTTAATTAGTGCTAACTATGATTAACTAAAATCGTGATTATAATTATATCTATCCTTTGTTATTAGTTGCAAGAAACAATTTTCGTTGGTTCGACCGCCCGGATCTTATGACACAAGATCTAAAAAATGGCCAAGTTCAAGGCCTGACAACCACTCTGTCATGTGGTACTTACAAAGAAAGAAGGATGCCAAGTCACGTCTACTTGGTTGGATCCTTCTACTCAAAGAGTTTGATGTAGAAATGTGTGATAAGAATGTAGTCAAAAATATTATGGTAGATCATCTTTCCCAGAATCATTGAATCAGATACTCCTGAGCAGGACATTATACTAATCACTGAAATTTTCCCAGATGAAGTCATTCTTTCTGTCTCACTCCTATGGTATGCCAATATTGTCAACTATCTTTTCTCCAAGAAAATTCTGCAAGATTGGTTAAAATTTAAAGTTGAAAATTCTTGTTTAAGGTCCATTTTTACATGTGGGAAGACCTGTACTTATTTTGTGAGGGTGTTGATTGCATCTGGAGAAGGTACATTCCCGAGGAGGAGTACACAAGTATCCCAAAGCAATTATCAAAAGTTAGAATATAAAGGACATAATTCTTGGAAGCGTACAACAACGAAAGTTCTTCAATGCAATCTTTGGTGGCTGACTCTTTTCAAGGATACTACCGAGTATGTGAAAGATTGTACTGACTGCCAGAAGATGGGCGACACCATCAATTCTAAGGATACTATGACTTAAAGTATATACATATATCAGTTGTCTTCGATGCATGGGGTATCAACTTTATGGATCCATTTCATAACAGTTGAGGATTTGAGTACATTCTGATCGTCGTAGATTATGTCAGTCATTGGATGGAGGCTATTCCCACTGGAGCCACAAACAGTCGCACAATGTGTCACTTTCTCAAGGATAATATTACATCACCCTTCGAGATTCCAAATATTCCCATATCAGATGGGGAGTAATTTTGTTAATAAAGAAGTGAACATACTTATGAAGGGTTACATCATCAAATATTGTATCGCATATCCTTACCACCCGTAGACCATTGGCAAAATCGAGATTTCAAATCGCAAGATAAAAACAATTCTCTAGAAACTTGTATGTCCTGATAGGAAGAACTATTCCCAATTGTTAGACTCGGTTCTATAGGCTTATCATACGACATACAAGTCTCCCTTGGGCATGTCCTCCTTACCGTTTGATATATAGCAAGACATGTCATTTGTCCATGGAACTCAAGCACAAATCTTTGTGGGCAATCAATGTCTATAACTTGGATCTAGAGAAAGCATGTCAGAACATAAAGGCTTATCTAAATATATTGTTAGAATTCAGAGACTACGCGTACAACAACAACCTTATGTACAAAGAGAAAGTCAAAAGATGGCATAATAAGCTTATCGGAAGAAATGCTTCAAAACAGGTCAGAAGGTGTGGTTGTTCGATATAAAGTAAAAGTTATTTCTAGGCAAACTGAAGAGCAAATGGGCATGACCATTTTTAGTGAGAAATATGTGTGACAATGGTAGCATGGTTTATATCAGGATTGTCATCTGATGCACAACCATTCATTATCAACAGAGAATTGATGAAGCCGCATCTAGAGCATGATACATTCCTATCCATTTTCGATTCGATTCAAGTGGTATTTCAAGAAAAGATCCTTAAAGTAGAAGGATCAGACACATGAGCTCCAAAAATAAACTCTTTTCTTCTTTTCACTTCTTTTTCATTTATTTCCTTCTCACGTTTACCCGTTCATCCCTTTCATCAAGTGCTATATTTACAATGACTAGATCCTAAGTATGGGGGGGATGAGTGATTTGAGTGTTCATTCTTTGACCCCTCGCTTGTTGATGAATCCCAATTCATCACTCTTTATTCCTTTATTTTAGTAGAAACTTGAGCAAAATACCTTGTAAATATGTGTAAATATCATAAATTGCCAAAACACATGCATCATGTAAATATGCATAATTAGCATGTTTTTGTGCCAAAATAAAGGAATAAAGAAACACAAGAAAAAGAGGAAAATATTTAGAATAAATATTGAGTGATCTAATCCCAAGGGAGGGCTCAGCATGGGCCTGACCGCAAAGAATCCAAGTAGAGGGAGATAGGGTCAACCACACTTGTATATATACCTATGTAAATAAATAAAATTTATTTTCCTCAAAATAAAAATTAAAAGTATTTCTCATATTTTGTACATATTTATAAAAATAAATAAATAAAATAAAAATCAGGAAAATAAAAATAAAATAAAAATAAAAATAATAAAAATCATTTCCACCTTGTGTATATACCATGTACTTATGTATATAAACCTATTTATTCAACCCATGTAAATACATCATAAAAATAAAATAAAAATACATTATTATTCCAAATTTTATTTTTATAAATAAATAAAATATAAATTGGAATAAATGTACAAAAATAAACAATTAAAAATAAAAATAAAAAATACACATATGTATATACCTATATATAATAATACATTGTAAATACGTTATATATTTTCAAAAATAAATAAAAATCACAAAAAATACTTTAAAAATAAATAAACATTTTTCATGTTTTAATTTTTTCGAAATAAAATCATATAGTAATTTTAAATGAATAAATAAGGGAATAACCAAAGGAATTTTCTCATTGGTCCACAGGGGATGTTGACCCCCGGTCACTCTCCCCCGCGGACCCTTTTTCCCTCGTATCGGGCGACCAACCCAACTTCTCTGAATTTTCCCCCATCTGACCTGACCACCATCTCTTGAAACCCCCAGGCTCCATTTGAAGATCACACACCCGAGACCCTCGCCCGGAGGTTTTCCTAGGGATCCGTGCTTCACACGTCCGTGCCCGACTCCATTTATCCGGACCCTTCGCAGGTATATAGGTCACCTACGCCGCACCTTATCACTCATCTTTGGCTACGCCTTCCCATTCCCAGGACCTCCACTGCCTTCCCTAGAGTGACAGCTACCCGAGGGCCGTGTCGCAGTGAGGAGGAGGTGCCTCCAGCCACTGATCCGACGAATCCATCACCGTGCGCCACCGCGAGGTGCGTCGAACCTCAAACCCCACGTTTCCTTGAGGCAAAGACCCCCAGAGCTTCTCCAGCTCATTGATAACCACAATTTATCGAGGGTCTAAATAGTCACACAAGGCGGGACTACTACGTCATTGTGGCGACCCACAATAAACCGTATTTAATCAACAAATAACCCACACTATAGATCAAGCAATAAGAAAGAAATGTGAAGTTAAAATTTATTTTTAACTCTACATAAATGGTGTATAGAGCAAGTATGCAGAGAGTTCGAACACAGAGAGCAAGGCATGATAGATCAAACAGGTGTGTGTGTGTGTGTGAGAGAGAGAGAGAGAGAGAGTGTGTGTGTGTGAAGTGTTGTCTACACTATGCAAAGAAAATGCTTTTTGTGGGTTTTCAATTTTTATATTTGTTTTTAATTTTTAATTTTGTATTTTGATTTTTAATTTCCTGATTTTATATTTTCTTTTATATTTTATAATTTTTATATTTTCTTTTTCAATATCGGAGTATATATACAATGTGAGGAAAGAGAGGATACTATATTTCTAAAAATAGGTAAAAATAGTAAAAAATCAGGAAATAAAACATTTTTGGTCTTTTTATAATTTTATACTGTTTTTGTGATTTTTGGGAGTTTTTCAAAATGTTTTTGGTATTTTTTAAATATCGAGATAAGGGAAAACAGTGGACTAGGTTGCTGGCCGAAATCAAAATGGAATGAAAAATACCAAACAGTAACAAAATTGTCCCAAATTAATTTTAAAATATAGACAATAAAATAAGGAAGACACAGCAACTGAGTTTGTATTTTTGTGATTTTCCTATGATTTTCTAGATTTTTATAAAGATTTTTAGGGTTTTCTAATTTTTAAGATTTTTCTTTTGCAATTTTTAGTGAATTTTGGACTGACACTAAAGTAGGATAAAATACACAGTAGGTGATTTTTTTTGGAATTTTTCGAGGTATTTTAATATTTTTTTGGTATTTTCTAAACTAGACAATACTGAAATGGCAAGTTTTGATTTTTAATAAATGCTAAAATGCAACAAAAATGAAATCTAAAAATATGGCGTGAGAGTACAAGTTAACAGGAGCTTAGCATAATTTTTGTGGAAATTTTCAAGTTAAAATGATGCCTTAAATAAATGAGAGAAGCATACAAAAATGTCACAGCCTGGTAGGGGTATATATGCAAATACACAAAAGTCCAGGGGCATACAAGCAATTTTCCACAAAATATAACTCTCAATATTCGAATTTATGGACCAAATACAAATGTTCAAACCCGCAAGGGTATCGGCGCAAAATGTCTACCAGGGTGCGTGACTTGCACGCGCCTGGCAGGGACTGAAATGTAATTTCAAAAACCCCTAGGGGCTGACATGCAATATTCACAAAAGTTTAACACTTAAACTATAACTCCTGGTACTAAAACAAAATAGACAATAGGCCAAGGGCCTCACTGCAAAATGCCCACACCTCACGTGAACAGGTCACGTGAGGTGACGTGGCAGAGGACCTAAGTGCAAATAAAACAAGTTCGAGGGCCTATTTGTAAATTTTACAAAAATTTTACACTACCAAGGAAAGTTTCAGGACTAAAATAAAACTACAAAAGTCGCGAGGGTATACTTGCAAAATCTCCTCGCAAGGGAGATCGAACGGCTATGGGCCGTTCACTTGACACGTGGCGCGCCCTGCACGCGCGATGACGCTTCGGCCAGGGCGGCTAGGATTAGATCCTCGCGAGAAGATCCGACGGTGGAGCTCGGGCTCGATCCAACGGCAGCTATAGCTTCTGGGGCTCCACCTCGATCCGATGGCGGCGGAGGCTGGGGCAAGAACCGCAGAAGAACACCGGCGAGCCGAGGTTCTCCGAGGTGCTGCTCCTCCTCCGGTGACGTTCTTGGCTTCAAAATGAGGCTGGAGGTTCCCTGAGGTCTCTTCTTCCTCCTAGGGGCTTCAAAAGAGCTCGGCGGTGGCCGAGCTGCTCGCGAGAGGGTGGCGGAGCTATAGAGCCCTGTGAGCTCCGGCGAGGGTCCCAAAATTGCCTCCAGGTTCTAGTCAAACCCCTTTGACCTCCAAAAATGGTTAGAAGGTACAGGGCAAACTGCCTGGACCTCGAGAGGGCGGAGGCGTAGCGAGAATCGATGGCTGGGAGTACGGCCGGAGGTGCGCTCCGGCGATATGAATGGGTTGAGTGATTCAAGTGATGGAACGTGAAATTTTTTGGGGTTTTTGATCCTAAAACTATGGAGAAGAAAATGCATGAAAAATAAATGGGTGAAATGGCATCCTCGACGGTGTAGACCGGAGGGAAGGGTACCTCGACCGCCGGAGTTGCGGGAGGTGGTGGAGACGCCTCCGACTTCCTTTGCCCTGGCTGAATGCACGGCGTTGGATCTGTCACCTCCAGGAGTGCTTGGAGCACGAGAGAAGCGAGGAAGGGTGGACCGAAGGTGTTTGAATTCGAATGGAAAGTTGGGTGCCCCATATATTTGGTTTGACTCAGAGACCGATGTGCTCCAAAGACCAAGGCGCCCTGCTCGCCTCAGTGATCCAAAGTCCAAGGTTTCACTTGGTTGTGAAACACCACATAACGAGGAAGAAAAGTTCAGAAGACTTTGTCACGAAAAAATGCAAGGCGCAACCTAAGAAAATCGACAAAAATGGGTGAAAACCTAGGTCTGACAGAAGGGCAGGCGAGGAAGGCAAGCAGTTGACCCGGGGTCAACGCTGACTGCCTCCTGGTTGGTCCACGTGGACCAACCAGGAAAAACCCTGAAAAAAAGATTTAGAAAACAATTTAAAAATAAAAAAGAACGAATAAAATTTTGGTTATAAAATAAAAAATATTTATTATTTTATTTAGTATTTTATTCCGATGTTTAATTATTTTTAGAAGATGTATTTTTACAAGTTTGCTTTTATACCCTTTATAGGTATATTATTTATATATTTTATTCTTTTATTTTTATTTTGTGTATTTAAATTTTATTATTTTTAGTTATTAATTTATAAAATTATAAAATACTTTTATATACACAAATATATTTTTATTTTATTGATGTGTTTTGTGTATTTAATAAAATATAAGTAGGTATTGTATAGGTATGTATATAGGTGTAGTACCTGTATATTATATATATTTATTTATTTTGAGTTTTATTTAGGTTTTTATTCATGTTTTGATGTACATACTTATTATAAGTAATATTTACAAAATTATAAAAATATAAAAATACAAAAATAATGAATAAAGAATAAATTGAATATTTTAATCTGTACACGTATACTACAAGGGTCCAAAACTCAACTTTCAAACCGTAACTCCGAAAAATACGAAACCACCTCCATTAAATAGATTATTTTATGCTATACAATTAAAGGTGAGTTTGGTACATTTCGAGTTTTTATTTGCAAGATACGGGTCTGGGAAGTTGGAGTTTTGGAATCTTATTCAGACCATAACTTTTTATCTGTGCATTATTTTTCAATGAAATCAATTTTGTATTTTTATATATTTAATTATCTACAACTTTCATGTACAAAGTTTCTTTATTTGATGTATAAAAAGTGGAACCAAAAATAGGTCCCAAAATGAATAAAGAATGAATCAAAGGGTATTTTGATGGTATTTTGACCCTTATCTCCCCCTACTTTATTCCTTGTCGACCTATTCATCAAGATGCCTAGGTCTCGGGGTTTGGGTCATAAAATAGTTACAATATTTTATTCTTTTTCTTTTCTTTATTTATTCTATAATTTTGTCTTTAATTACAGTATTTTATACACTATTTACATGCACATGCATGAATGCTAATATGCTCTAATTAATGCTATTTACAAGCATTTACTAGGGTTTTGAGGCCAAAATGATAGAATAAAAGATGATGAAATGTGGATTCATCACTCATCCATAATCGGCATCCTTCATCAAGTATCCTTGATTCCTTCTAGAATAGGCTAATTTCCATTTGCGCCCAAATCGCTCCTCCCCCGTCGCCGGTTGATTCCCCTCGCTACGCTCACCCATTCGACCATCGGACTATCCAGCCATCTTCGCGAGACTTCCCTCCACCTTCTGCACCCACTCACTCAACTTGGTTTGCCCCGGAACCAAGAGTCGGACCTCCCTCGTTGTCGCCTCGCCGGAGGTCTCCGCTTCGACGCAACCGACCACCCATTTCACCCCTAACCGGGTCGAGGCAATTTGCCCTCGACCCAAGAGCCTTTCTGTGCGGTTTTACAGGTCAAAGGACCCCATCTGGGGGTCGAGCCGTTCGCGCATAGAGGCTCAGCTACTCCCTCGTCGCCGGAGCTCCTCGGAGCTTCCCGGTCTCATCGGAGGAGCCCACCAGCTGCGGACCACCTCAGCGAAGCGTTTCCACATCCCAGCAGCATCATCGGAGGTCTCCACCGCGCGCACGGAGCCGACGAAGTTCGCTGGCGAGCTGTTCTTGGTGCTTCTCCAGTTACTGTTCAATCGAGACTCCCGCTCCAGATCTGATCAGAGCCATCCATTCACGAGGAGCCTCCACCGTTCGATCCATCTGGGACTCGATCGAGGGCGTTCATCTGCAAGAGGCGTCTGCCACCCTCACCGTCTGATCTACACGTGGCGTCTTCCTCGCCGTCGATTCAGAAAAGGGTTAGCCACACCCTCCCACCGTCGGATCCTCTACGTGGCAACCCTTCAGTCGTCTGCTTTTAATAAGGGGTAATATCACTTAGGCCCCTCTGTTTATTGCTTTTATAGTTTAGTCCTATAAATATTTAGTATAGTTGTTTTTATTTTGGATATTTTGCATTGTGGACCTCGATGTTTCCTTTATTTGCAATCTAGTCCCTGTGTATGTGAACCATGTGCGTCGACACGTGAGATTTTGGGTTATTTGTATTTTCTGCCCTGTGTTTCCTGTGTGTTCTGGATTGATGTTTTACAAATAGGAATGAGACTTATGCCCCTCCGTGCCTGATTCACGTGCCTCGCGTGTGATTTGGTGGACATTTTGCGCAAGGGCCCTTGGGCTTTTCGATTTTGTTACTGTTTGGTCCTTGAACTATGTTTTCTTGCATTTAGGTCCCTGTGTACTGTGTGCCTTATTTTGGTTAAATAAAATAGCAAATTAAATCTAAATTTGGTGAACTTTAGATACGTGGCTCCTGCCGCTGTGTAAAAATTTCTCTAAATTTTTAGTACATTTTTTAGGCTTTTTGATATTTTTAAAAATTCATAAATAGTGATTTTTATTACTGTCTGCATGAGAAAATCAAAGAAAAATATAAAAACTTCTTTAAAAATTCTAAAAATATTAATATAAGTAAGTTTTAGTGTATTTTAATTTCTATCCAATTTTCGTGCTTTTGGATTTATAAAAACCTTAAAAATTGCAAAATCCCAAAAATCTCATAAAAATTCTAAAAAATTCTATAAAAATCAAAAGAATATAAACTCTTTTCCTGTAGGTTACTTTTTACACATATTTTTCATAAAAATTGTCTCCAGACTTTCATAGATCAATTTTATATTTTTAATTGATCTTTCAAGTCTGGCTGCACAGTAGCCTCGATTTTTCCTCTTTCTTGATTTTTAGAAAATCATATAAAAATTGAATAATTCTAAAAATTCACCAAAAACTCAAAAAAACCCAATAAAAACAAAAACAATTTTATTTGAATTTTTATATTATTTTTGAGTGCTTAAATAATTTGTTGAGCTTGCTTGTTTTTACATTTTCTTCTAAAACTAAAAATACAAAAACAACTAAAAATCATAAAAATCCACCAAAAATATTTCTCTTTTATTTTTCGATTTTTGACTACTTCGTAGGCCGCAAGGCTATCACTTACTCCTTGAGTTTGATCCTGGTCGCTATAACAGGTTATTAAAAATAGCGAGGACCGCTTTTTGATTCTGATTGATTTATCTTTTTGATTTCGTGGTTCTGTCTTTTTTTCTTGATTGAGCTGAGTATTGAGATCCGGGTCGCAACGACCCTTGTTTTTACCTTCACCCGGGTCTTGGTCGATTTTCAGCTCATCAGAATGGCACCGTTACCGGGGAGCACAGCTTAGTAGTCGATTTCGATTTTCCCGCAGCTTTTCTTTTTCGCGGCTTTTTGTAGATATTTTTGTAGATATATTTTCTCTGATTTGATTAAATATTTTTCTGAACTGACACTTTGGTTTCTCTTTCTTGCAAGGGTCCGAGGATCGAGACGAGTTTTTCGGAAGCCGAAGCAACCGCAGGAGTCGGAGGCGGTGTCCTTCTTTACGAAGCCGCAGGAGAGCGCGACGGGTAGAGCTGAAGTTCGGGAGCCGCGGAATAGCCGCAAAATAACCATAGCTTAGTTTAGCTTAGTTTATTTTTCAGCATTATTTTATTGTAATAATACAGGGACAGAGACTTGGACACTTGACAGTTTTCGGGGTTTTTTTCGCCGAGCACCGGTGTGCTCGGGAGACCTCACCGAGTTTTTCGTGGTTTTGACCGTTTATTTACTTCCATTTGACTTACTTGGTTTTCAGCCCTAGCTTAGGATTTTTATTGATTGTGACGTAACTAGATAGGATCCAAACACCTAATTATCTGCATGTACCTATAGCTCGAATAATTGGATCTAATTAATTAAATCACAAAGAAAAAGTCGGCTTATTAGAGCTCTGGTCCACGTGCCTTGAGGAGTCACATACAGCACATACAGGATCTGTTGTGGCAGACACCGAGTGGCTCCCAAGATAGGACTCCGGACCTAGGCTCGAGTACCCGGCTACTGTTCTCTCATATAGAAATTGCTCTCTTAGGACCGGTTTTCCGCGTGCATCATATAGGTAGTTTATATTCAGTCTTTTATTTATGCACGGATCACCATGCATGTAGACTGCTGGAGTCAGGTACGCATCTCTTACTCTGCATGCATCATTTATTCCCCCGCATCGGCTTTTTCGTCTTCTCCCCCTACTTTGGACTTAAAATAATCAGGAGAATCGAAAAATTCGTTAAGCGTTGTTTGCTTTGAAAAATACTTAAAAAAAGAAAAACTATAAAATTGGGACTGCTAAACAAGCTTGACCCTAAAAGATACTTCACCTAAAAATCTGTCTTGGGTAGAGCAACCCCCTTATTGTCTGGTTTTATTGTGCGAGAGAGTGACCTGCACACTAGGCTAGAGCCACATCCGAGCCCCGATCAGACTACCGGCCTTTTTTATGGGACAGTCTGGTTGGTGGAGTGGATTCCTACCAGGTCACGTAACCGCTCTGATATCCGGACATGATCACCTAAATAAAATAGACAAGATAATTGACCGAACTCTTACGGTCTTCAGCTCAGCATGGAGTAGTTGAATTCGGGGTTTGTATTGCTCATCTTGTTTGTTTCCAGATCTCATCCGCCAGACTCACCAGACCGCGATAATGGGCAGGAGGTCCCTTAAGCAGCCACTGGCTGCACTGCTTGATCGCACTCCAGCCCGTTCATCTAGGTTGGTTCGCGAGAGCTCAGACCCACTCTCCGAACCCGAGTTCGATTCCGCACTATTCCCCCTTGACCACCCTTCTTCTTGTCCTGAGAAGCCAGTACCAGATGCGAGTCGACAGACAGATGATATTTCGGCACCTGAGTTTGGGTCTTTTGCCTTTGCAGAGACCATGGCCAGCAACGAGGAGCGCACCGAGGGTCAGAGGCCAGAGACGACCACATATGTTCTGGACCAGGGTGCGATCAACACCACCATGTTAGCCTCCCTCGAGACGATGCAGAGACAGATACGGGACCAGGGGGCATTCATGGTGGAGATGAGGAGAGAGATGAAGCGGCTTCGAGAGTAGAGAGATCAGTCGCAAGACGAGGGACGGAGAGACCCTGAGCAGCCAGCAGCAGAAGAGCCGCTGAGACCGATGCGGGAGTTGCACAACCCCGGATCGACTCAGACACACAGCTGGGTGGTACTTCCTGCGATCGTGGGGGATTTCAAGTTCCCCCCGAACACACTTCACCTTCTCCCCCACTTCCATGGGATCGCCACTGAGGAGCCCCATCTTCATCTCCAGGAGTTTTTGATGATCTGCAGCATCGTCCACGATCGTTAGGTGGACGAGTATACCATACGGATGATCGTCTTCTCCTTTTCACTGGCAGATAGAGCAGCCACTTGGCTGAAGCATTTGGGGAAGTTTGTTTACACCTAGGAGCAGCTTCGCACCGAGTACTTGCACAAGTACAATCCACTCGGGCGGACGAATGCAGCGAGGGCCTTGATTAGCAACTTCTCCATGATCCCAAACGATCAATTCCATGAGGCATGGGAGAGGTTCAGAGAGCTGACCGACAGATGTCCGCACCACAACATCACGAAGCGAACCTAGTTCAGAGCTTCTTCTGCGGGCTGACACCAGAGCTGCAGGGCCTGGTGAACGCTTCTTGTAGTGGTTCCTACTTCGCCAAGAATGAGGATCAGGTCTGGGCCATCTACGAGGAGATGGCCGAGAACTACACTGTGATGTCCCAGACCCGACTCTACACTCAGGGACGCCCTCAGCCACAGACCGTGCATTTTCAGAGGATAGCACGGGTCGACGCTGGTCCTTCCACTTCGTCAGCGACAGCCACACAGGCTGAATCCATAGCCGCCTACATGGGCATTATCAGCGAGAAGCTGGACCGGATGGAGCTGATCGAGAAGAAGCATTGCTAGAGCATATCGTAGATGGAGCAGATGGCACAGTTGTTGAGTGATCTGAAGACACATGTCATGTGTCTTCAAGAGGCACAGACGGCTTCTCAGCCCCGTCTTCAGACACAAGGAGATCCGAGCAGCAGCGGCAGCTCGTCCCAGCGCTCCACCCAGCCTAAACAGGTTCTCCTTGTACAAGCGGAGTACCAGCAGCCGCAGCCATACTACCAGACACCACCATCCCCAGACACTCAGATGGTGGTCTACCAACCATATCAGGCTCTGGCAGTACTCCTGCCACCCCCCTACGAGACGGAGCCGTTGATGGATGTCAATGGGATTTGGTACGACCGACCCCATCCTAGTATCCGACGAGAACATCCCGGATTCCATTGGTCGGCCGGAGGTGCCAGTTCCCAACAGCAGCCTCCAGTTCATGGTGGCCAGTACGACCATCAGCGTGAGCAGCACCAGCAGCCCCAGCCCCCAGTACAACAGCAGCAGTCATCCCAATATGGTCCTCATCCCTATCAGCAGGGACATTCCTGGAGGCGTGATCAACCTCCTTAGCAGCAGCAACATCCCCAGCAGTACCCCTCTCACCTGTCCCAGCCACAGCAGCGTCACCACCAGCGAGGCCACCCGTCAAGTTCTCATGCGCCAGCTTATGAGAACCCCGCCTTAGATGACTTAGCCCGCCTCATGACTGAGCAGCAGGATACATTCAGACGGGAGATGGACGAATTCCGCCAGGAGATGCGGGAGATAGTGAGAGGGAAGGTCGCCATTCCTGCACAGATTGAGCCAAACCCGAACAATCTGAAGAGGAAGTCTGAGCAGGTAGAGTTCACAGAGATTACCACTCCTAGTGATTCTTTTGGTGATTTATCTGCATACATGTTAAATGCTGATTTTGTCACACTTAGGAGCGGTAGGATGCCAGCAGGCGGTGCCTCGTCTGAGCGACGATCCCACGCCACAACAGGAGCGCCAGACGAGGAGGAGCGCGGTACTGACGCCGTGAGAGATGATGACGATGGTGCTGACGCCACCATGGATGTTGATCCAGCTGACGATACTGAGGCCGTCGTTTCACTAGATGGAGGAGGTGGTACTAACGCCACCCCAGTTGCTGAGCCAGAGCGCGGTACTGATGCCGCAAGACATGCCGAGGGTGGTACTGAGGCCACCATTTTCACTTCTGCTAGTCCTGTTGTCTTTCCGTTTGTACATGTATCTCAGGACGTTTCTGGAAATAAAGGAAAGGGTATGTTATTTTCGGATCCACATGTGTTGATTGATGATGTTTGTGTGGATTCTGCTGTTCATGAGCATGCTAGACCCTCTCCTAGTCCTTCATCTGAGAAGGACCCTGTGATCCCCTTTCCACAAGCACTTCACATGGCAAAGGGGAAGAAAATAGAAAATCCAAAAAAGAATCACCAGATAGAGTTCAGCCATCAGATGATAGATCGATTCCATATTCAGCTGACTCTACAGGAGGCCTTGGAGCACATCCCTCTACTCTAGAGATCACTCAGAGACAGGACCACAATTAGGAGGAAGAGGAGGAACCATCATTCTGAGATCCGTGTGCTTACTCGTGCCACATGTTTCGCGATACAGAACTGTCTGCCAGCCAAGAAGCCAGATGCAGAAGCCCCGTATGTCAGATGCCACATTCATGAGCAGAGGTTCGACTGCACTCTATTAGACAACGGTTCTTCGATCAACCTACTTTCGGTATCCCTTATCGTCCGCTTCGAGATGGGCACTCTTCGACAAAGTAGGACGGTCCTTCAGTTTGCTGATCGATCTGTCAAGAGGCCGAAGGGTTGCTGAAGGACGTTGTCGTCATGATTCAGGGCCTGAAATTCCCTGTGGACTTCATTGTGTTGGACATGGAGATCCCTGAGTCAGTGACCGATGCCCCCATCATTTTAGGACGTCCGTTCTTGGCCACAGCCAAGGCAGTGTCCGACTATGATAGCGGGAAGGTGTACTTTTGCATCGAGGGCGAGAGTATACAAATAGAGACGGTCGAGGAGACTAGAGCTAGAGATTCAGATTGCTCAGAGCCGACCACCGATTTAGAGCAGATGACAGAGGCAGGGCGAGACATCCACCAGGATTGTAACTTCGTGATTACAGATGATGATGCAGTTTGGGCAGATCCAGTCGCACAATCCATCCTCTCACCTTCAGAATTTGCTGATGCAGAGACGCCAGCAGAGGAGAGCTTGGAGAGCGCACTCCTGGTCCATGATACTTTTTCGGCAGTAGATTCGGTTCTCGACCGCGATACAGATTTTTGTGAGTATGATCCCTCAGAGTCAGATACTGATTGGGCAGAGTTTGATGATTTGACACCGTGTCTGACCTCCACTGAGCCTACAGCTAGAGAGGAGGTTGATTCCATGCAGAGCAGAGACAGTCCAGTTGAGCAGCCTTCTCCAGATCCAGTTTGTGAGCGAGAGTTCTCATTCTCCCTTGCAGATTTGGCATCATACCCTCGGATTCTTCAGAAGCCAAATTTTCCAGCACCTACTTGTCCAGAGCTGAAGTCGCTACCAGCATCGCTGAATTATAGGTTCCTTGTGGGCGAGCATGAGATGTACCCAGTCATTATCTCCGCTGATTTGGCTGGAGAGCAAGAATCCCGTCTGATGGGGGTTCTTGAAAAGAACCGCAAGGTGATAGGATGGAGTGTAGCCGATCTCCAGGGGATCAGTCCAGCTCTGTGCTCCCACCATATCTATCTCGAGGATGAGGCAAGGCCGTCGCGTGAGTTCCAGCAGCGGCTGAACCCGAATATTAGAGAGGTTGTCATGAAGGAGATCTCGAAATGGCGGAGCACCGATTTTATCTACCCCATCTCCGACTCCAAGTGGGTCAGTCTGTTGCAAGTGATGCCCAAGACGACGGGCATCACTACAGTTGTCACGAAGTCTGGAGAGGAGATCGCTACCCGGGTACCCACTTCTTGGTGAGTATGTGTGGATTACAGATGATTGAACCAGACCACCAAGAATGATCATTTCCCCTGCCCTTTATTGATCAGATTATTGAGAGGCTGGCAGGGAAGAGCCATTACTGTTTCTTGGATGGGTACTCCGGTTATAATCAGGTGGCCATCGCGCCCGAGGATCAGGACAAGACCACCTTCACCTGTCCCTTCGGGACATATGCTTTCAGACGCATGCCATTTGGATTGTGCAACACTCCGGCGACATTCCAGAGATGCATGATGTCCATATTTTTGGACATGGTGGGGGAGTGCTTGGAGGTCTTCATGGATGATTTCTCGGTCTACGGCGACGGGTTCGACTCTTGTCTTGACTGCCTAGACCGAGTCCTTCAACGATGCATAGAGGTCCATCTTGTGTTGTCTTGGGAGAAGAGTCACTTCATGGTGACTCAAGGGACGGTGCTTGTCCACATCATCTCCAACAGGGGCATGGAGGTTGATCCGGCCAAGGTGGATGTCATTAGAAAACTCGATCCACCGTCCAACTTGCGGCAGTTATGGTATTTTCTAGGGCACGTCGGTTTCTACTGACGCTTCATTCATGATTTCAGCAGGATTGCCCGACCGTTGATTGATCTGCTGACGAAAGACACCGAGTTCCTTGTTGATGATAAGTGTCTATTGTCGTTTGAGACTCTCAAGAGCTGTGTTATAGAGGCTCCTGTTCTCCAGTCACCCGATTGGTCTCTCCCATTCGAGATCATGACGGACGCCTCCGATTTTACCGTGGGGGCCGTGCTGGGACAGAGGAGGGATGGATTCCCATTTGTCATTCACTACGCTAGTCGTACATTGGATGCCGCACAGCGGAACTATACCGTCACAGAGAAGGAGATGCTAGCCGTAGTCTTCGCCCTAGATAAGTTCAGATCTTACATCATTGGATCTAGAGTGACCATATACACTGATCATACTGCCATCCAGTACCTATGGCAAAGAAGGATGCCAAAGATAGATTGACCAGATGGATCCTTCTACTCCAGGAGTTTGACATAGAGATTAAGGATAAGCCTGGAGTCAAGAATGTGGTGGCAGATCATATCTTCCGATTGGAGTATCTAGAGGATTCTGAGTAGACTGAGCCTATTTGTGAGACCTTCCCAGATGAGGCGATCCTTGCTATCGCCTCGCTCCCATGGTATGCCGATATTGTGAACTATCTTGTCGCAAAGAAAGTTCCACAAGATTGGCCCAGGCAGAAACTTGAGACCTTCCTCACAAAGGCCAAGTTTTACCATTGGGAGGATCCCATCCTTTATCATGAGGGAGGGGATAGTATCTGGCGTAGGTGCATTCCTTAGGAGGAGCACCATAGCGTCCTTACTTACTGCCACAAGCTTGAGGCAGGAGGACATCACTCAGGGAGGAGAATGGCACAAAAAGTGCTTCAATCTGGCCTATGGTGGCCTACCCTCTTCAAGGACTCTGATGAGTTCGTGAAGAGGTGTACTGACTGTCAGAGGATGGGCACTTGTGGACAGCGTGATATGATGCCGATGCAACCCATACACTTCTGTGAGTTTTTTAATGCATGGGGCATCGATTTCATGGATCCATTCCCTAGGAGTCAGGGATTTGAGTACATTTTGTTGGCCGTGGATTATGTGAGTCGTTGGGTTGAGGCCATCCCCACCCGAACTGCAGATGCTAGGACTGTATGCAGATTTTTGAGGAAGAATATCATTTCACGGTTCGGGGTACCTCGAGTGTTGATATCTGACGGGGGGTCTCATTTTGTCAATGACAAGATAAAGACCCTTGCTAGCGAGTTCAGCATAGACCATCGAGTTGCCACTCCATACCACCCTCAGACGAATGGTCTTGCTGAAGTGTCGAACAGGGAGATCAAGACTATATTGTAGAAAGTCGTCCGCCCTGACCGAAAGGATTGGTCACAGCTTTTGGACTCGGTCTTGTGGGTATATCAGGTGTCTTTCAAGACACCTTTGGGTACATCTCCCTTTCGCCTCGTTTATGGCAAGCTGTGCCATTTACCTGTTGAGCAGAGACATAGGTCACTTTGGGCAGTCACTGATATACTTTTGGATCCAGAGAGTGTAGGAGATCAGAGGAGGGCAGAGTTAGCAGCCCTGGAGGAGCTTCGTGATACCGCCTTTTCAAACAGCCTACATTATAAAGAGAGAGTGAAGGAGTGGCATGATTCTCATATCAGCCACAAGCAGTTTGAGCCAGACAGAGAGTATGGTTGTTTGATGCTAGCCTTCGTCTATTTCCAGGGAAGCTACAGAGCAAATGGAAGGGACCCTATTTGGTTAGAAAGGTGCATGACAATGGGAGTATTGATATATCCGAGTTGTCTTCTGATGCTACCTTTCGAGTGAACGGCCAGCGGCTCAAGCCATATCTAGATCACGAGCCACGGGTCGTTGATGTTGCCCCTATTCACTTTGCGTGAGATGTGGTCTCTTGACTCACATCTATTGCATCTCACGCCTGATTATCACTATTCTTCCGACTTGTATAGATCCAGTTGTCCATATCACTCTATTCTTTAGTCCCACATCCCTTTTCTCATCTCATGATTATGCTATACTTAGGGTGTACTTTACCCTAAGTATAGGGGTGATGTAGGACTCTCGGGTATTCTTTTGATTCTTTCTATCCTTGTTTTGCTGCCTATACTTAGGGATATTTCACCCTAAGTATAGGGGGGTAGACTCTGTACATCCTTCTACTCGGATTTCCCTTCATGTACAACTTGCTATACTTAGGATTACTTGATCCTAAGTATAGGGGGAAACACCGAGTCCTCTTCATTCTATTATTTGATTCGTCTTTGTGCATACCATTCCTTTTCACTTCCCTATACTAAGCACGAGTTATGTCTTCTTCATCGCTCTTGATCACTCTGAGGACATCGTTCGAGCTAAGTATAGGGGGGTGTGTATATGTTTCATATATACTTTAGCCGTAACTCGTACTTTGTGTGAGTGTGTTTATAAATAAAAATGGCTAAAAATCCATAAAAAATTTAAATTTTTTACCTTGTCCATAAAATTCATCTTGCACATACCTATGTATTTATAAAATTAGTTTTGGATAAAGGATTGTAAAATCTTTTGTGTAAATAGATTGTAAATATTTTCATATCAAAATTATGTATATAGTACAAAAATTTTTGTAAAATGTTTGAAAAACAAAAAGTTTGCAAAAACCTTGTGTAAATTTTTGTAAATATTTTGCAAAACTTCGCATTCATGCATACATCCATGTTTTCAAACATTTTTCAAAAATTTTGCACAATTGTAAATATCTGTAAATAACATCTTTGTAAATACTTGACAGTTTTTCCAAATCATAGTTGACATTTAAACTGGGCTGGAATTAAATTGAAAAATGGAGCTTGGTTAAGACCTTAATCCACCTAATAATAAGAGGAACCTTATAGGGCTTAGGATTGAGACTTTTCAGGTCCATTGGGACTTAATTCTTTGAGTCCACTAGGCTATGAGCATATGTCATCTTGATGAGCCTAAGTAGAGCACTTAACAACACACGCATGACTCTCAGAGACAATGGCTTTACTTGCACCAGCACTCTACACATAGCTCTCCACGGATGAGGTGGCGAGGAGGCAGTTTCTTTTGGCTTGGGGTAGCATATGAGGGTAGTACTTCTAGGCGGAAACTCTCTTCTTCTTATAGTGAAGGAAGTACGTCTCAACTTGGTATGGCGATTATGAAGTCTAAAGACAGAAGCCGTGGGTTGCAATAAAGCTTCAAAAGAGGGATAGTCTACTGGCTCAAGATGAAAAACTCCTTGTATATATGTTGCACCATGTAGAAATGTTGTACAGATGCACATGAAAAAATGTGCAAAAAGAAAAGAACTCCAAAAAAGTGGTGGGTCGGATTGAAAATTTAAAAATCCCACCGGAGTGTATATAGTCAAATAAAGCAAAAGCTTATGGTATACATGTCCCAATCTCATGAAGCTTGCAGCGGGAGACTCAGCTACACTGGTTAGAGATCCCAAGGATACATGGCTACACTGGCCATGGTCCATTCTCTTCTTCCCCCTCTTCTTGAGCCGGTTGCACTTGAACTTAGAAGGGAATACCCCGCTTCTCGAGGAAAGAGTTGCTAGACTGAGGCATTAGAGTTACCGAGTTGGGGGAGGTTGTTTCTTAATTACTTCTGAGGTGGGGAGCTACATATCACTTACACCGTACAATGAAAGATTCATAGTCATTAGAGTTTGTGTATGTAGATTTGTTCTGATCTGGTTTATTGAGGAGTCTTGACCATAGCTCGGTGGAACTTAGAGGCTGTTAAGTTTTAAGCTTAATTCCAAATAATGTTCTGACAAATTAATAATCCAAAGGTCTGACCAAGCTCCATATTTCAATTTTATGAAGGAAAGTTTAATAATCAACCTTGATTTCTCCTCTTTTTCTTTTTCTTTCTCTTTTGCACTTCTTTTTCAAATAAGTGTTTGCTAAGGGACTAGAAAAAGTAAAGTATAGGGGGGGGATGAATCCCAATTCATCACTCTTTATTCCTTTATTTTAGCTAGAAACTTGAGCAAAATACCTTGTAAATATGTGTAAATATCATAAATTGCCAAAACACATGCATCATGTAAATATGCATAATTAGCATGTTTTTGTGCCAAAATAAAGGAATAAAGAAACACAAGAAAAAGAGGGAAATATTTAGAATAAATATTGAGTGACCTAATCCCCAGGGAGGGCTCAGCATGGACCTGACCGCAAAAGAATCCAAGTAGAGGGGGATAGGGTCAACCACACTTGTATATATACCTATGCAACTAAATAAAATTTATTTTCCTCAAAATAAAAATTAAAAAGTGTTTCTCATATTTTGTACATATTTATAAAAATAAATAAATAAAATAAAAATCAGGAAAATAAAAATAAAATAAAAAGAAAAATAATAAAAATCATTTTCCACCTTGTGTATATACCATGTACTTATGTATATAAACCTATTTATTCGACCCATGTAAATACATCATAAAAATAAAATAAAAATACCTTATTATTCCAAATTTTATTTTGTAAATAAATAAAATATAAAATTAGAATAAATTTACAAAAATAAACAATTTAAAATAAAAATAAAAAATACATATATGTATATACCTATATATAATAATATATTGTAAATACGTTATATATTTTTCAAAAAAATAAATAAAAATCACAAAAAAATACTTTGAAAATAAACAAACAATTTTCATGTTTTAACTTTTTCGAAATAATATTATTTTATAATTTTAAATGAATTAATAAAGGAATAACAGAAGGAATTTTCTCATTGGTCCACGGGGGATTGTTGACCCCCGGTCAACTCTCCCCCGCGAACCCTTTTTCCCTCGAATCGGGCAACCAACCCAAATTCTCTGAATTTTCCCCATCTGACCCTACCACCATCTCCTGAACCCCGGGCTCCATTTGAAGATCACACACCCGAGACCCTCGCCCGGAGGTTTTCCTAGGGATCCGTGCTTCGCGCATCCATGCCCGACTCCATTTAGCCGGACCCTTCGCAGGTATATAGGTCACCTCTGCCGCACCTTATCACTCATCTTTGGCTACGCCTTCCCATCCCACGACCTCCACTACCTTCCCTAGAGTGACAGCTAGCCAAGGGTCGTGTCGCAGTGAGGAGGAGGTGCCTCCGGCCACTGATCTGGCGAATCCATCACCGTGCGCCGCCGCGAGGTGCGCCGAGCCTCGGACCCTGACGTTTCCTTGAGGCAAAGACTCCCAGAGCTTCTCCAGCTCATCCATAGTCGACATCCTTCATCAGGTATCCTTGATTCCTTCTAGACTAGGCTAATTTCCATTTGCGCCCAAATCACTCCTCCCCCGTCGCCGGTCGATTCCCCTCGCTACGCTCGCCCATTCGACCATCGGACTATCCAGCCATCTTCGTGAGACTTCCCTCCACCTTCTGCACCCACTCACTCAACTTGGTTAGCCCCAGAACCAAGAATCGGACCTCCCTCGCCGTCGCCTCACCGGAGGTCTCCGCTTCGACGCACTCGACCACCCATTTCACCCCTAACTGCGTCGAGGCAATTTGCCCTCGACCCAGGAGCCTTTCTATACGGTTTTACAGGTCAAAGGACCCTATTTGGGGGTCGAGCCGTTCGAGCATAGAGGCTCACCTCCTCCCTCCGGAGCTCCTCAGAGCTTCCTGGTCTCATCGAAGGAGCCCACCAGCTGCGGACCACCTCGGCGAAGCGTTTTCACAACCCAGCAGCATCATCAGAGGTCTCCACCGCGCGCACGGAGCCGGAGAAGTTCATCGGCGAGCTGTTCTTGGAGCTTCTCCAGTTGCCGTTCGATCGAGACTCCCGCTCCAGATCTGATCAGAGCCATCCATTCACGAGGAGCCTCCACCGTTCGATCCATCTGGGACTCGATCGAGGGCGTTCATCCGCGAGAGGCGTTTGCCACCCTCACCGTCCGATCTACACGTGGCATCTTCCTCGCTGTCGATTCAGTGAAGGGTTAGCCACACCCTCCCACCGTCGGATCGTCCACGTGGCAACCCTTCAGCCGTCCGCTTTTAATAAGGGGTAATATCACTTAGGCCCCTCTATTTATTGCTTTTATAGTTTAGTCCTATAAATATTTAGTAGAGTTGTTTTTATTTTGGATATTTTGCATTGTGGACCTCGATGTTTCCTTTATTTGCAATGTAGTCCCTGTGTATGTGAACCATGTGCGTCGACACATGAGATTTTGGGTTATTTGCATTTTCTGCCATGTGTTTCCTGTGTGTTCTGGATTGATGTTTTACAAATAGGAATGACACTTATGCCCCTCCGTGCCTGATTCACGTGCCTCGCGCGTGATTTGGTGGACTTTTTGCGCAAGGGCCCTTGGGCTTTTCGATTTTGTTACTGTTTGGTCTTGAACTATGTTTTCTTGCATTTAGGTCCCTGTGTACTGTGTGCCTTGTTTTGGTTAAATAAAATAGCAAATTAAATCCAAATTAGGTGAACTTTGGATACGTGGCTCCTGCCTCTGTGTAAAAATTTCCCTAAATTTTTAGTACATTTTTTAAGCTTTTTGATATTTTAAAAATTCATAAACAATGATTTTTGTTACTGTCTGCATGAGAAAATCAAAGAAAAATATAAAAGCTTCTTTAAAAATTCTAAAAAAATAGTTAAGTTAGTTTTAGTGTATTTAATTTCTGTCCAATTTTCGTGCCTTTTGGATTTTTAAAAACTTTAAAAATTGCAAAACCCTAAAAATCTCATAACAATTCTAAAAAATTCTATAAAAACCAAAAGAATATAAGCTCTTTTCCCGTAGGTTAGTTTTTACATATATTTTTCATAAAAATTACCTCTAGACTTTCATAAATCAATTTTATATTTTAAATTGATCTTTCAAGTCTGGCTGTACAGTAGCCTTGATTTTTCCTCTTTCTTGATTTTTAGAAAATCATATAAAAATTGAAAAATTCACTAAAAACACTAAAAACCCAATAAACACAAAAACAATTTTATTTAAAATTTTGGATTATTTTTGGGTGCTTAAATAATTTGTTGAGCTTGCTTGTTTTTACATTTTCTTATAAAACTAAAAATACAAAACAATTAAAAATCATAAAAATCCACCAAAAATATTTTTCTCTTTTATTTTTCGATTTTTGACTACTTCGTAGGCCGTAAGGCCATCACGTGCTCCCTAAGTTCGACCATGGTCGCTATACTAGGTTAATAAAAATAGCGAAGACCGCTTTTTGATTCTGATTGATTTATCATTTTGATTTGGTGGTTCCATCTTCTTTTTTCTTGATTGAGCTGAGTACTGAGATCCCCGTCGCAACGATCCTTGTTTTTACCTTCATTCGGGTCTTGGTTGATTTTCGGCTCATCACTTGTCTCTCAACTTGTTAATATTTTGTTCTATACTTACGGATCCTTTACGCTAAGTATAGGAGAGACAGTACAAGTTGTGAGTTTGTATATTCTAACCCTCGTTCAACCCTACGTGATGTACAGTCTGATATACTTAGGATCAGTTTATCTTAAGTATAGGGGGATGATCGACTTCTTATTCTTTCATCTAGGCATTGCAATATAGACTTTTCTTTACTTAGCACGAGTTGTGTCTTCCTTTTTGCTCTTTGATCACTATAAAGACATCGTTCGAGCTAAGTATGGAGGGTCGTATATATGATATACATACATTAGCCATAACCCATACTTTTGTATTTCTCAATAATATGGCTAATATACAACATTGGGTAAGGGAATACAATAAATCAACTATAAGTAATAACTACTGAAAATATGTATAAAATATTTTGAGAAATATTTGTAAAATATGATTTAAAACTATTTTGCAAAATGATTTGAAAAATGGTTACAAAATGTCTTGAAAAAGATTTTCTTTAAAAATTTGATTTAAAATTCTTTGTTAATATGTATAAAATCCTTATAAATACACTAGTTCTTTTGTTTTTTAAAATTCTATAAAAATTCATACAATTTAAAAACATCCTAAAAGTTGGGAAAATATTTTCAAAACTCCATAAAAAATTGCAAAACTTTTGACATTTTCTTAAAAATCTTAAAACTAGAAAATATTTTCACAAACATGTTTTCTGTATTGCATAAGTATTTTTTTGAATGATTCTAATAATTGAACACATCTAAGTAAAACCTGAAGAATTGGACCTTGATCCAGGCCTTGATCCACTTAATTTCACAGGAACCTTATAAAAACTAGAAATAAGACTTTTCAAGTCTATGGGACTTAACTCTTCGAGTCCACAATACTATGTTCACATGTCATCTTGATTAGCCTAAGTGGAGTATTTCAAAGCACACACACGACTCTTATTGTTAATGACCTAACTTGGACACCGCACTCAACAATCAGCTAAACTTTGAGGAGGTGATGAGGGTAGGATTTGCGGAAAAATATGTCACCCTAATAGGTGGCCAATGCCCTCCAATTCGATCTAGTAGCATGGACATATAAAGGCATGATTTTGTGGGTTGTAATAAAGCTTCAAAAGATGGATAGTCTACTGACACAAGAGGAAAAATTCCTTATGTAAATGTTGTTCTATATATACCAAAAAATGCAAAATCAAAAAATCCAAAAAGAATAGACAGGAAAAGTCAAAGAAAAATTCAGTTCCTATTGGAGTATGTCTGAAATAAGCAAGGCATTATACTTCAAAGGCAAATACCTCAAGGTTGTCTATAGCAGGAGACTTGGTTACACTTGTCAAGCTCCTTAGGTTATGTGACTACACTGGTCACAGTCCATTCTTCTCTTAACCCCCTCTTCTTAAGCCAATTGTACTTAAACTTAGAAGGGAATGCCCCGATCCTTGATGAAAGAGTAGCTAGGTTGGGGAATTAGGATTATCTTGTTAAGGGAGACTGTTCCTTGCTATTTCTAATGAGAAGAGGTACATTCACATACATTGGACAAGTGAGACTCATAGTCGGAAGGGTTTGCGTATGAATAGATTTATTCCGACCTACCTATTGAGGCAACCTAAATAGAGGATTGTGGAACATAAGGGCTGTTAAGTTTTAAATCCTATTCCCATTAAGTTTCACCAAACCAACAATCCAAAGGTTTGACTAAGTGCCAAACTTTGATTTAATGAAGATAAATTCAAGAATCATAATTATTCCCACTTATTTCTTTTTACTCTTTTAATATTCCCCTTAACCATTTATTTTCAATACATGTTAGGGACTAGCACAACTAAGTATAGGAGGATGATGAATCTCCATTTGATCACCTTTATTCTTTCATTTTTGCTCTAAAGCCTAGTAAATTACATGTAAATACTACTGGCTTGCATAAATTAAGATCCATACATTAACCTATAAATAGTATATAAATACATGTATTTAAATCCAAAATAAACGAATAAAGGAAAGAGAAGAAAAAGAAATAAAGTATCAAAATGATCCGAAAATCCAAGACCAAGTCAATATTCACTTGATCGATCAGAAATAAAGTAGAAGGAAATAAGGGCTATTATATATTGTATAGAAACCCTAATTTTTGCTCCAAAAATAACCATTTTTAATCCACTTTCTTCTTCATTTTACACACTTCAAGTAATAAAGTTTTCAACATGAAAATTGTATGCATTAATACACAAAAAAATTGTCAATAAAATGCACAATGCAACTGCGAAACACAAATGGAAAAAACCGCAAACCAAACTTCACTGATCAATATCTTCTCCATATTAACTCAAAATTCACCAAACTGACCTCCATTGTATTCCAAATATTAACTTTATATGTATTATAAAGGTAGTTCCATTAAAAATGGAATTCAGATAGAAAATCTAGATTTCTAGGATATTGTTATACTATGTATTTGTATAAAATATCCATATATTCTATTCTTTACATTTTTACTCTTCTTATATTTTTAAATAATTGTATATATTATTTGAAATATATTAAAAATATAAATACAAAATAAAAACATGAAAATATACTTAAAATTAATAATACATTAATATATATACTATACATGTAATGTATATACATATATTTATTTATGTATGTAAAAAAAATTATTAAAATTACACAAAAAATATATAAGTATGTATTAAAATATATTATAAATAAATTAAATAATTTAATATAGTATTATTTTAAAAATAATCAAATAAAAATGTAAATATGTAATATATATACTGATAAATAGTAAATAAAAAAATATTAATACCTAATATATATGGTTATAAAAAAAAATAAAAATCATAATAAATTAGTTTAGAAAATAATAAACATCTTTATATTTTGATTTTTTAGAAATAAAATCATTTTAAAATTATATTTGAATTAATTTCGATTTTTAGGTTTATATTTTTATCGTTCTGTGGATGATGTGAACCAATCAGGAGGAAGAGTTCGTTGACCTCGGGCCAACTATACCCGCTCCTATGTTTCTGTCTGCCAGATGCATGACCCCCCTCTGTTCTCCAAATTTTTAAGCGTGATATCTGGCTCAATGCCCTTCAATTTCTTCATGAAACATCTTTGCAACATGATCCTCCATTTCTCCCCATGCTTAGATCTACAGTACATACACACATTGATCTGTAAACTCGTGATCTTTGGACCCTCCTAGCCTATGTATAAATAAACATATCCACCATTTTTTGAGGTTTTGATCCTCTTTTGCGAGTTGTAACCTCAAAATGCACCACATGTATGCAGGCCCTAGTGATCGGAGGGACTCCATCGGATTCACATCGTGGATAAAAGCACCTGGAGGCGAATCTACCATCGCTGAAGTTTGCACCAGGTGGTTTCTCTACTCACTGGTCTTTTGATCAGGTATGAGTTGTTCTTACATGCTTTCTAGTGTAATTTTTATTTCAACATTTCATGTCGCATTTCATTTTACACACTTGCTGCTTATTTAGCTCTGAAATCCAACATTAGCATTCACCGAAGCACTAGGCTCCGACCACTGTTTCACTGTGGTCAAAGCCAATGTTAGCCTCCACCGACCATCTCATTTTAATGCTATCTGCTTCTACATTACGTAAGCCACCTCCGCTCACTTTGGTCCATTCCAAATCGAGCCATCGGGTCATCTTCCTCTATATTTGCTTGAGACCCATCACCCCCATTCCATTTCCCCTTCAACTCCACCCAATAAGGCCCTTGGTTTTGTCTCCCTTGTCCCCCAACCATCTTGTGTAGTTCGGATCTCCAAAGAACCCTATATATGGGCGCTTTGAACTAGCACACAACCCTTTAGGTGGCCCGAGTTCAACGAGCAGCTAGGCCTCCATCGATGAGGCTTGGACCATTTTGTGACCTTCAACCGTTGTGGATCATCATTAGGAACATATTGAGAATTTGAGTAGCAAAGGAGGTTGTCAGAGGTGCGAGATATTGCCGATTGAAGGAGACTCCCCCTCCTATTCTTCCATGTTCTTCGTGAACAACAACAATCACACGATCAAAGGGGATGCTCCAGTTTTGATTTACACCATCCATTCGCACAACATCTTAGTCGTTGGATTAAGCCAAAGATCTGATCAGGTTCATTGATCGGTGAAGCGATATTAGTGGATCACGACTGTTGATCCACTTAAGTGACACGCTATTGGCCATCGTTGATCCATGTACACATGGGGTAAATTGCCTCCAACCCTCGTTATTTTTATAATTTAATAATAGTACTTAAATATTAGAGGTAGTGTAATTTATTTTGTGAAATTGACAACAAGATCCGTTATATTATGTGTTGCAAAAGGGTACTCCTGCCTCATGTGTTGAACCGCATGAGGTGGTGTAAAAATTGCACTCATATCCATATACTTTTGGGACAAACTATTAAAAAAAATTAAAATTTTATAAAAATTGCAATAAGGTTCCTTTGAATGGCGCCTTCTATTTTTGTGTATATTGGTCGTTTTAATTAGGTTTATTGCTCTAAAAAATTGTAGGAAATTAATATAATTTCCTAATATGTTGTGTGTCCAGTCTTGATTTTTATTTTAACATTTTAGGTAATTTTACTATTTATTAAAAATAAAAAAATACTTTTATTCCCTATTTATCTATAAAATATAAACAAGTATAAAAAGTTATCCAAGAATTTCAAAAAAATATATTATCTATATTATAGTATTATCTACCATATATTCAAAAATCACCAAAAAAAATACAAAACCAAAGCCCTAAAAATCATAACACACAAAAAATCTTATAAAATTTAGCAAAAAATATTTAAAAATCTATAAATGTGTTCTCCTATCTATGAAATTTCTTTATTATATATGCTATATAATAGAAATAGGTTTAAGGAAATTTTGAAGCTATTTATATTTACTAAACTCAAAACAAACTCGGATATTTATTATATTCATTGTTTTATTATGTTTACTTTAAAAATATCTAAAAGTTAGAAAAAATCTGTAAAAATTATAAAAAATAGATAAAACATAAAAAATGTAAAAATATTTATTATTTGTAATTTAAGTATATTTTTTATATTTAAAATATAGTATCATATATATAATATATATGTTATATATTACCTATATTTTTTTATAATATTACTATAAATAAACATAATTATATATTTTATTTAAAAATAAAAAAGAAATTCACATTTTGCAAAATAAAAATATAAATCTAAAAAGTTAAAAATGTGATAATATATAAAATTTCACAAAAAATTAAAAATCAAAAGATAAAAATAAAATAATAATAATTTAATATTAATTAGAGATATTTAATATTAATTTTCAATCAATACAACTTGCTCGCTAAGTTTAACACTTTAGAATACTTTGCCATATACACAAATATAATAGAGTTATAATAATTTTTTACTCACATTCGCATTTAATGATTTATTTATCATATTCTGGTTAATTGTTGATTAATTTAGGGATTGGTCATCGCAATGATTATCAACCAATCTTGTTAGGTCGGTAGACTGATTCCCTGAGTTATCACCTAATAGGGAGTTCAATCATATATGTTCCTTTAATGGTTGAATGAAAGTATCAGTTCGAGGGATTTTTCCATCGATTAGGAATAAGCGACCAATATCAAAAGAGGCCAAGTGATCTTGGTTGTCGGTGGTGTGCTAAATTGTGGAAGGTTGTAGAGTCAAGAGACAAGGCAAGCTCTTCATCGTTCTTGAATGTATTCTTCATCCCCCTTCACTCCAAGCGCTTCTTCGAGTCTCAATCAACATATGATCTCAAGCTGATGCTTCTTACAGACCATGTGGCATGCCCACTGATAGAAAACCAAAGGTGGACCCTGGTGAAGGACTGCACATGTAGCAAGAGTGGGAAAAGCAAGGAGCGGAAAATGAAAAATATAAAAAATATAAATGGATTCAAATAAAAAATATTCAACATAATATTAGTAGATATCACTGAGATCTACAAGTATCATGAAGGATAAAAGTGCAAAAAAGGTTAAACACTAAGGGTTAAACACGAGAGGCATAGAACACATGATTTTGAAAGTTCTAAAATTTTCTACTATTTTTAAAACATATACATTATATTTTTTTGGAAATATATTAAAAAATAATATATATAAAATGATAGACCGGTTGTTATAGTTGTACAACATACAATATGGGCTTACAATCTTAGTTTTCACATATGAACACTCTATTCCCTTTGAAACTGACGTTGATTTAAAGGTTTTTTACAACAATATATTTTATAAATATAAACTATAAGATGCATAGTTATCTTTTTTATTTCTATGATATTAAGTTAAATATACAGAAAACGAGATAGGTGAAGAATACTCATGTATACTTGAATCTATTTTTAATTCTTTTCTATTTTTCATATTTTTATGTATTTTGTATTTTTAATGGTTAGGCGGATTATAGGTCATATTTGAAAAATTACCGAATTTGAAAATAGATAAAAAAAATGTACATAAAATGATAGATTGTTTGTTGTAATTGTACAAAATACAATATGGGCTCACAATCCTGGTTTTCACATATGAACTCTCCATTCCTGAAAAAGGATGTTGATTTAAAGGTTTTTGACTTTATTTACTTTAAAAGTGAGTTTGAATTTCATAAATGCTAGCATGCTTTAGATATTTACTTCATAACATATACCTTACCAAAATTAGGATTTAATTTTATTCCTCATGTGAATAGAGTATTTTTTGGTGTATTTTCTTAGGTTGAGTTTCTTTTTTTTCTAAATGATATAGATGATCTCATATCAATTAGGATTGATATAAAGTTATTCAGATTGTGAGAATATGGTACATGTTATATACATAAGAATATGTACAATTGTAAGTATAATTTTGACATATATACTTTTTCTTTTTTTATTGACTCGCTCAGTCTCTGTGAATCTCTAGAATCAGGTGTCATATCATAAATAATATATACATTTTGTTTATTTGGATTTGTACATACATATTTTGTATCATTCTTCATTTTTATTTGATTTCCTTTTTATTTGATCTTCTGATTTCCCCCTCTTTTGTGTTATTTCTATGTTAATAAGGTGTTATTATTCATACAAAAATATTTATAAGAACATGAAGTTAGCTTAAATTTATTGGAACTTTTAAAGCTTTTGAGCAGGAAATTTAACCAAGATGAAGCTATTGAGTAGACGAATCTAGGGTTTATTAGGCACAACTTGACTGGCAATCCTGTTTGAGACAAAAGCAATGTGATGCCTTCCACATTCATTTAGTGGTGGACTGGCATGGGGAGTTTTCTTAATAATGTTCCACGTGATGAAATATGCCCTTTTCGCTTTGATTCTCCACCATTAAGATTAAGGATATCATTAGCTATTGTGGTGATATCATTTAGATTTTATCTCTTTGATATGTTTTTGCATTTTGATCATGAATGCCACATTCTATCGTAAGAACAACAATGTTGTGCTAGTACATTTTAACCTCATGGTTACTTGCATCATCAGCTTATGAGGAGTACAATACTGTAGGTCTATCCCTGAAATGTCGAATTATCTACTTGTGGGGAAGTATAAAATGTCGAATTATTTTGATAGATAACCTTATCAAAATAAAATGCCATTTATATAACATTTGATGAGTAGTGATGATCCAACTGCTTTGAGAGAGAACTCTTCAACAATCCTCCCGATCAATATTAGTATTCATCATCTCAACAACCTTTAGGTTCACTAGCAACATAACAATTGTGAAGATCGTCTACCGGTATAGGGGACCAGTGAACCTATAACACTGTAATCGAAGTATATTCCTACTCACTCGAAGTGAAATATAGGATTCTCAAAGACGACAGAAAGAAAGATGCATGGATTTGGGATTTTTTTAAATAATTATTAAAAAAACCGTAATTAATTAAATAAACACGAAGTAAAAAAATTTAAAAATTTAGGCACCGATCGGCACCTGAGGTGCCGATTTGGGGCGCCCCCTCCAAATCGGCACCTGAGGTGCCGATTTGGGCGATGCCCGTTGGCCTCAACTCCAAATCGGCACCTCAGGTGCCGATTTGGGAGGGCGCCAACTGCTATGCCCCAAATCGGCACCTGAGGTGCCGATTTGGGAGAGGGCCGTTGGAAAATTTCCAACGGTCCCCTCCTCCCCCATTTGCTATATAAACCCCCCCCCCCCCTCATTCTCATCTTCTCACAATTGCCTCCTCTCCTTCTTCATCATCTCCTCTTCTTCATCCTCTCTTATTTCAGTCATTCTGATTTCTGAAGTGGGATTGCTTCTCTCGATCGCCTAATCTTATTCAAGTAAGAATAAGATATTTTTTGTAGATTTTGTTGTGTATTTTTTGCAGGGTTTTATCAGTGAGGACGCTATATACATCGGATATCGGAGTATATTATTATCTTTTGGATAACATTTCTTGTAGAAGACACGCATTTTTCAGGTAAATTTACTTATGATTTTTTTTAAATTTAACAAGTAATTAGATGCAAAATTGGTTCTTAGTTTAAAAATAGTAATTTTAAATGTAATATTATTTTTGTTAATGTCACTCAGATTAGTTGTAATTATTAGGAGACATTTTATTAGGAGATTTTTGTTGTAATTATTAGATAATTGAAATTAATTAAGTAGTGGACAGTTGACATTTTATTAGGATATTTTTGTTTGTAATAATTATTAAAAAAATCGAAATTAATTAAATAGGGGACAGTAGACATTACATTAGTATTTCATTCATTTATATTTAAAAGTGCACATATTAATGTTGAAATTACTGTCATTTTGATTTGGAATCGAGCGCCGAGAGGGTCTCTATACAGCGCTGGCAGGACTCACTGTGGTGAGCACCGATGAGACCCAAGATCGGACTTTTGGATTCTATTTCTGAGTGATTAGTATATCAATTAAATTATCGATTATTAAAGACAACATCTGACTGAAATGTTAATTAATCTAATTGTCACAGCCGATTAGTAAGTAATTGTTTTTTGTAATTAAACTAATTAAATCATTATTTTATTCGTATAGATGGCCTCCAACACTGCTCATGTCTTAATATATTGGGGAGGATTGATTGATGTATCTGATGACCACGTAGAATATATTGGGGGCAAGAAACGGATGGTTACATTACCATGCCAATTAACATACATTGGCTTACTGTCTCGAGTCTCTGAAGTCACTAATCTCCCGCTCGACCAGTATATACTTACATTAACTTGTAAGTGGTTGTATGAGGGATCCACTTTCTTTGCAGTACCGATTGACGATGATGAATCAACATTAGCAATGTTGAGTTCAATCGTCGATGTGAGATTTATCCATCTTTTTGTACAAGCTACTCTAGTGAGTACGGAAAATAGGCCGTCATCTTCGAGGTAAAATTAATTACATTCTAATTATAGAATAATTTCACCAATTATATTTAAACTAACAAAGATTTATATTAATTAGGCCAACAAATGAGACCATTTTTTAGGATATCGAAGGGTCATCACAAGTAAATGTAGAAGATGATTTAGAGACAGAAATATCCGAAGAAAATGAGGAGTCCGAAAATGATGAGACAGAAAATGATACTCAAACAGTAGAAGAAAATATTGGGGGTAATCCTTGTCATGATTTTGGATATGGTTCGCTGGTTCTAGCCGTAGGTAATGAGGAAAGGGGGAACTCATATTCTGCTAATAACGATGATGCTGAAGAAGAACCGATGGAGGAGTTGCCTCACGTTTTCGATCATGAAATTGCAGAGGCAGAAGATGTAGCATTTGTAGAGAGTCAATCAGAATCCACCGATGAATCCGGACTAAGTTATTGGTTAGGTAGGAGTTATAAGTCGAAAAGGGATCTACAGTACGATTTGCAGAAATGGAGCATGGAAAATCATGTGCAATATAAACCCAAAGCATCAAACAAGCAGATCTTCACTGTTGTTTGTATCTACGAAAACTGCGGATGGCGTTTGCATGCATCGGAGAGGAAATCTCGAGGAGATTGGTATGTTTCAGGATACAGGGGAAAGCATACATGCAGAAATCCAGTCCTTTTATTAAAACATCGCCAGTGCACTTCTGTTTTTGTAGCGCAGTATATTTTATCTTCATTTAAAGCAAAAGTTAGTATGACCCCAGGAGCGATAATGTACAAGATTAAGGAGGAGTTGAAAACTGAAATCAACTACATGACAGCTTGGAATGCTAGACGTCGTGCACTGGATGTGGTTTACGGAAATGAGGTTGACTCATATCGTGATCTCCGGAGATTCATTCGTGCTTTGGAACGACATAACTGATGAATACCCATTCATCACTCTTTATTCTTATATTTTAGCTACAAAAACCTTTGCAAATACATGTAGATATATGTAAATATCAATAATTAGCAAAAGCATGCATTTTGTAAAAATATGTAATTAGCATGTTTTTGTGCAAAAATAAAAGAATAAAGAGGAAAAAGAAAAAGAGGGAAATATTTAGAATAAATATTGAGCAACCTAACCCAAGGGAGGGCTCAGCATGGGCCTGACCGCATAAAAGCCACAAGTAGAGGGAGATAGGGGCTCATGTGTATATATATTTATGTAAATAAATAAATAATATTTTCCTCAACCAAAAAAATATATTTGTACATATTTTGTATATATAGAAACTATGGAAAACAAAACAAAAATTAAAAATCAAAAATTCAAAAAGAACCCTTCATCATGTACATAGCTCATCATCTCTCTATTTATTTCACCTTGTAAATAAAGCTATTTATTTTCAAAACTTTGTGTAAATATTCCTTTTTGTGTTTTGTAAATAAATAAAATAAAAAGAATTAAACCAAAAATCAAATAAAAATTACAAAATTAAAACACAAAACTACCTTGTATATATACCATGTATATAAGTATAAATAAATAATTATTTGACCTATGTATATAAATAATAAAAATAAAATAAAAATAGCCTTTTATTCCTCATTTTATCCTATAAATAAATAAAATATAAAATGGGAATAAAAATGTATAAAAATAACTAATTAAAAATCAAAAATCAAAAATCTACTTAATGTATATATACCTATGTATAGCTAATATGTATATACCTTATTTTAAATTCCAAAAATTAATTAAAAATCACAAAAAAATAGAAAAAATTAAAACAAACATTTTTCATGTTTTAAGTTTTTGGAAATTCGGCCATTTAAGGCCTCAAAAAAATCAAATAAAATCCCAAATATTGGCGGGCTCTGATTGGTCCACGGGGGATTGTTGACCCCCGGTCAACACCTCCCCCAGGACCACCAGAGCCCGGGTTTGAGTATTCGACCCGCCTTCTCGGATATCCCCTTTGTTGACCCGATTCCCATTCACCCCAAATCCGGGTCCGTTATGACCTCAGCACATCCGAGAAGCTCGCCGGAGCTTCTGCCTCGAGATTCGCGCTTCGGCGCGCCCTACCCGCCACCTCCTTTCCGGACCTTCATGCGTATATAATTCGAGCTCCGCCGCTTTCTCGCGCCATCTTTGGCTAACCACTCTCTCTCCAGTGAGCTCCATTGAGACGAGCAAGGTGACAGCTTGCCCCCACCGGTGTTGCAGCGAGGAAGAGGTGCGTCGACCATCGATCCGGCCGCTTGAAGCAGCCGTGCTCCGACGACCATCCGGAGCTCGAGCCTCGGGAAGTGACGGCCCTTGAGGCGAGGACCAGGAGACAGCTGAGCTCCACCACAGTCTACCGCACCCATCAGGTAACCTTAGTTCTTTCTTGTTTAATCGTATTTCAAGCTACCCCCAAATCGACCCATCGCCATGCTTCCCTGATTCCGACTATCCTGAGTACCATTTCGATCATCGGAGCACCCCATCATCTCCGCCATCTCCCCACGCGCGTTCTTCACCCACTCGTTCAACCCAGCTCGCCCCGGAGCTGGGAGTCGAGCTCCACCGTCTCCGCCTCGCCGGAGCTCGTTCGCCCCACCGCACAGACCACCTTCACCCCGCTTCCTTGGGTCGAGGCACTTTGCCCTCGACCCGCGAAGCCTTCTGTCTACTTTGCAGGTCCAAAGGGAGGCATCTGAGCCCCCCCTTACAGTTCAGACCGGAGCTTCGCGCCGCCAGCCTCGCCGGAGCCCCTCCAGGGCTCGGCTGGGCCATCGGCCAAGACCATCAGCTGCGGGGCTGCACCAGGAACGTGTTCCGATCATTTGCAGCAGCTGAGGAGGACCGGAGCGCACGCAGGAGGCCGGCGAACTTCGTCGGCGTCGAGTTCTTCCTCCATCTTCCAGAGCCGTCCGATGACACCTTCGCTCCAGTTCTAATCCTAGCCGTCCGTCAGTTGAGGAGCAGCGACCGTTGATTCATCTGAGGAGTGCATCAGGACCGTTACAGCCGAGGAGAGAGGCCCGGAGCCCAGCGTCGTTGGATCACCTACGTGGCCTCACCTCAGCCGTCGATCGAGTCGAAGAGAAAAAGAGAGGAGTAGCGCCGCCCATCCTGACCGTCCATCCACCATGTGGCGCGCATCTGGCCGTCGACCAATAAAGGGGTAAATATCTTAGGGCCCCCTATTAGTTTGTCGTTTTATTTCCGAGTCCTGTAAATATTTTAGTACTTTTATTCACGTAGGGTAATTTGAGAGAGAGGACTACAGTTAGGAGGAGGAGGAGGAACCATACTTCAGAGATACATGTGCTGACGAAAGCCACGTGCTTCGCGATCCAGAACCGACTGCCAGCCAAGAGGCCAGATGCAGGGGCCCCGTATGTCAGTTGCCAGATTAGTGAGCAGAGGTTCGACCGTACTCTTTTAGATAGCGGATCGTCGATTAACCTTCTTCCGGCAGCCCTTCTCGACCGCTTCGAGTTGGGCACTCTTCGACAGAGCAGGACAATCCTTCAGTTCGCTGATCGATCTGTCAAGAGGCCGAAGGGGTTATTACGAGACGTTATCGTCACGATTCAGGGCCTGAAATTCCCCGTGGACTTCGTAGTGTTGGACATGGAGATCCCTGAGTCAGTGACTGATACCCCCATCATCCTTGGTCGTCCGTTCTTGGCCACAGCCAAGGCGGTGACTGATCATGATAGCGGGAAGGTGTACTTTCGCGTCGAGGGCGAGAGTATACAAATAGAGACGGTCGAGGACTACAGAGCCAGACTCAAAGCCCGCTCAGATGCGAGTACCGATTCAGAGCAGCTGACAGACGCAGAGCCAGACATCCACCAGGACTGCGATTTTGTGATTTCTGACGATGAGGCAGCTTGGGCAGATCTTGAGACACAGACCACCCTCTCACTTTCAGATACAGCTGATGCAGAGACGATAGCAGAGGAGAGTCTGGAGAGCACAGACCTGGTTCAGGATACCATAGAGACAGCAGAGCCGGTCCTCGATCGCAGCACGATGATTAGTGATGGTGGTGCTGATGCCACCTTGTTGTTCGGTGGTACTGATGCCACCGCTTCTGATACAGATCCCTCGGATTCAGAGTCTGATTGGGCCGATTGCTATGATCAGATGCCAGACATGAGTCCATTTGAGCCTACAGTTGAGGAGGAGGTAGAGGCAGAGCAGAGCAGAGACAGTGCAGTTGAGACGCCTTCTCCCGATCCAGTTTGCGAGAGTACGCTTTCACTTTCCCAGGCAGATTTGGCAGACCTTGCAGCTTTCACGCAGTTCCTTCCGCAGCCAGATTTGCCAGCACCCAGCATTCCAGAGCGAAAGTCGCTCCCTACTTCGCTGAAGTATCGATTCCTTGCGGGCGATCCAGAGATGTACCCAGTCATCATCTCAGCCGAGTTGACTGGAGAGCAAGAATCCCGTCTGATGGGGGTTCTTGAAAGGAACCGCAAGGCGATCGGATGGAGCGTAGCGGATCTCCATGGGATTAGTCCAGCAGTGTGCTCCCACCATATCTATCTTGAGGAAGGGGCGAAGCCGTCGCGTGAGTTCCAGCGGCGACTGAACCCCAACCTGAGAGAGGTCGTTATGAAGGAAATATCCAAATGGTGGAGCGCAGATTTTATTTATCCCATTTCCGACTCCAAGTGGGTCAGCCCCTTGCATGTGGTGCCCAAGAAGACGGGCATCACGACTGTGATCAGTGAGTCGGGAGAGGAGATCGCTACACGAGTACCCACTTCTTGGAGGGTTTGCGTTGACTACAGGAGACTCAACCAAGCCACCAAGAAGGATCATTTCCCCCTGCCCTTTATTGATCAGATCATTGAGAGACTGGCAGGGAAGAGCCATTATTGTTTCCTGGATGGGTACTCGGGCTACAACCAGGTGGCCATCGCTCCTGAAGATCAGGAGAAGACCACCTTTACCTGTCCCTTCGGCACATATGCTTTTCGACGCATGCCATTTGGGCTATGCAATGCCCCTGCGACTTTTCAGAGGTGCATGCTGTCGATCTTTTCGGACATGGTAGGGGAGTGTTTGGAGGTCTTCATGGACGATTTCTCGGTCTACGGCGACGGATTCGATTCTTGTCTTGACTGCCTAGACCGGGTACTCCAGCGATGTATTGAGTTCCATTTGGTGCTATCTTGGGAGAAGAGTCACTTCATGGTGACTCAAGGGACGGTGCTTGGCCACATCATCTCCAACATGGGCATGGAGGTTGATCCGGCCAAGGTTGATGTCATTAGAAAACTCACACCGCCGTCCAATTTGAGGCAGTTACGGTCATTCCTGGGGCATGTTGGATTTTATAGGAGGTTCATTCAGGATTTCAGCAAGATTGCCCGACCGTTGACTGACCTCTTGACGAAAGACACCGAGTTCCTTGTAGATGACAAGTGTCTCTCGTCTTTTGTGACTCTCCAGCAGCATGTTATAGAGGCTCCTGTCCTCCAGCCGCCTGATTGGTCTCTCCCATTCGAGATCATGACGGACGCCTCCGATTTTGCCGTGGGGGCAGTGCTGGGACAGAGGAGGGATGGAGTGCCATTTGCCATACACTATGCTAGCCGCACATTGGATTCCGCCCAGAGGAATTATACGGTCACAGAGAAGGAGATGCTAGCAGTAGTGTTTGCCTTAGATAAGTTCAGATCATATATCATTGGATCTAGGGTGACTTTGTTTACAGATCATACCGCCATCAGGTACCTTATGGCAAAGAAGGATTCCAAGGCCAGACTGACTAGATGGATCCTTCTACTCCAGGAGTTCGACATTGAGATTAAGGATAAGCCTGGAGTCAAGAATGTGGTGGCGGATCATCTCTCCCGATTAGAGCAGCCTGAGGATTCTGAGCAGATTGATCCTATTCGTGATACCTTCCCAGATGAGGCGATTCTTGCTATCGCCTCACTCCCGTGGTATGCCGATATTGTGAACTTTCTCGTTGCAGGGAAAGTCCCACAAGATTGGCCCAGGCAGAGGCTTGAGACCTTCCTTGCGAAGGCCAAGTCCTACCACTGGGAGGATCCCATCCTTTACCACGAAGGAGGGGATAGCGTTTGGCGTCGGTGTATTCCTCAGGAGGAACACCATAGCGTCCTCACTTACTGCCACAAGCTTGAGGCAGGAGGACATCATTCTGGGAGGAGAACGGCACAGAAAGTGCTCCAATCCGGCTTGTGGTGGCCTACCCTCTTCAAGGACTCGGATGAGTTCGTGAAGAGGTGTACTGACTGTCAGAGGATGGGCACTTGTGGACAGCGTGATATGATGCCGATGCAGCCCATTCACTTCTGTGAGGTTTTTGACGCATGGGGCATCGATTTCATGGGTCCATTCCCTAAGAGTCAGGGATTTGAGTACATTCTGTTGGCCGTTGATTATGTTAGTCGTTGGGTTGAGGCTATCCCCGCCCGAGCCGCTGATGCGAGGACAGTTTGCAGATTTTTGAGGAAACATATCATCACGCGGTTCGGGGTTCCACGAGTTCTTATTTCTGATGGGGGGTCTCATTTCATCAACGACCAGGTGAAGGCCCTTGCTAACGAGTTCAGCATAGACCATCGTGTTGCCACACCTTACCATCCACAGACAAATGGTCTAGCTGAGGTGTCGAATAGGGAGATCAAGAATATTTTGCAGAAAGTCGTCCGCCCTGACCGAAAGAATTGGTCACAGCTTTTGGACTCCGTCTTGTGGGCATATCGGACGTCTTTCAAGACTCCATTGGGTACATCTCCCTTTCGCCTCGTTTATGGCAAGCCGTGCCATTTACCTGTTGAGCTGAGGCACAAGTCACTTTGGGCAGTTACTGATATCTTGATGGATCCAGATGGTATAGGAGACCAGAGGAGGGCAGAGTTAGCTGCCCTGGAGGAGCTTAGAGATGCAGCTTTCTCAAGCAGCCTACATTATAAGGAAAAAGTGAAGGAGTGGCATGATTCTCATATCAGCCACAAGCATTTTGAGATTGGACAGAGAGTATGGCTGTTTGATGCGAGGCTTAGATTATTTCCAGGGAAGCTACAGAGCAAATGGAAGGGACCTTTTCTAGTCAGGAAGGTGCACGACAATGGTAGTATTGATATATCCGACTTGTCTTCTGAGAGCACCTTTCGAGTGAACGGCCAGCGGCTCAAGCCATTTCTAGATCATGAGCCGCAGGACGTTATCATCTGTGCCCCTATTCATTTTGCGTGAGATGTGGTCTTTTGACTCACATCTTTTGCATCTCACGCCTGATTTTCACTGTTCCTCCGCCTGTATAGATCCAGTTGTCCATATCATTCTATTCTTTAGTCCCACATCCCTTTTCTCATCTTATGATTTTGCTATACTTAGGGTGTACTTTACCCTAAGTATAGGGGGGATGTCGGACCTGCGAGTATTCTCTTCAGTCGTTTTGCCCCTGTTTTGCTGCCTATACTTAGGGATATTTTACCCTAAGTATAGGGGGGGCAGATCCTGTATCTTCTTCACTCGGCTTTCCCTTCATGTACAGCTTGCTATACTTAGGATTAGTTAATCCTAAGTATAGGGGGAAACCACCGAGTTCCTCTTATTCAATTCATTTATTCGTTCATGTACTTAGCCATTCCTTTTCACTTCCCTTTTACTAAGCACGAGTTATGTCTTCTTCATCGCTCTTGATCACTCTGAGGACATCGTTCGAGCTAAGTATAGGGGGGTGTGTATATATTTCATATATACTTTAGCCATAACTCGTACTTTGTGTGAGTGTGTTAATAAATAAAATGGCTAAAAATCACAAAAATTTAAAAATTTTCATGTACATAAACCTCTTTTATCCTTGCACATACATAGCTAGTGTACAAAGTATTTTTGTAAAAATGATTTCAAAAATCTTTTGTGTAAAGCTTGTGTAAATATGTTGTATCAAAATTATGTATATAGTACAAAATTTTTCCAAAATGTTTTGAAAATCAAAAGTTTGCAAAAATCTTGTGTAAATACTTGTGAATATCTTTTTGCAAAACTTGCACCTCATTCATCATCCATGATTTCAAAACATTTTTCAAAAATTTTGCATGATTGTAAAATACTTGTAAATAGCATCTTGTGTACAGATATGTATATAGTTTTTCCTGGATGAGAGTTGACATTTAAACTAAGCCTGGAATTAAATTGAGAAATGGAGCTTGAATAAGATCTTAATCCACCTAACTTTAAGAGGAACCTTATAGGACTTAGGGTTAAGGCTTTTCAGGTCCATAAGGACTTAATTCTTTGAGTCCACTAGGCTATGAGCATATGTCATCTTGATGAGCTTAAGTAGAACACTTAACAACACACGCATGACTCTTAGAGACAATGACTTGACTTGCACCTGCACTTTACACATGGCTCTCCACGGATGAGGTGGTGAGGAGGCAGTTTCCTTTGGCTTGGGGTAGCATATGAGGGTAGTACTTCTAGGCGGAACCTCTCTTCTTCTTCTAGTGAAGGAAGTGCACCTCAACTTGGTCTAGTGGTGATGAAGACTAAAGACAGAAGCCGTGGGTTGCAATAAAGCTTCAAAAGAGGGATAGTCTACTGGCTCAAGGGGAAATTTCTTATATGCTGCACCATGTAGATATGTTGTACAGAAGTTGTTGAAAAAAAAATGCAAAAATGCAAAAAGAAACTCCAAAAAAGTGGTGGGTCGGACTGAAAATTTAATAACCCCACCGGAGTGTACATAGTCAAATAAAGCAAAGCTTATGTTATCCATGTTACATCTCATGAAGCTTGCAGCGGGAGACCTAGCTACACTGGCTAGGCTTCCAAAACTCTATACTTCTACCCCCTCTTCTTGAGCCGGTTGCACTTGAACTTAGAAGGGAATACCCCGCTTCTCGAGGAAAGAGTTGCTAGACCGAGGCATTAGAGTTACCAGGTTGAGGGAGGGTGTTTCTTTGTTGCTTCTGAGGTGGAGAGCCACATATCACTTACACTGCTTGGAAAGATTCATGGTCATTAGAGTTTGTGTATGTAGACTTGTTCTGATCTGGTTTATTAAGGAGTCTTGTCCATAGATTGGTGGAACTTAGAGGCTGTTGAGTTTTAAGCTTAAGTCCAAATAAGGTTCCGACACATTAATAATCCAAAGATCTGATCGAGCTCCATATTTCAATTTAATGAAGGAAAGTTTAATAAATCAACCTTGATCCATGCACATTCTCTTTTTCTTTTTCTTTTTCTTTCTTTTTCACTTCTTTTTCAAATAAGTGTTTGCTAAGGGACTAGCAAAGTATAGTATAGGGGGGTGATGAATACCCATTCATCACTCTTTATTCTTATATTTTAGCTACAAAAACCTTTGCAAATACATGTAGATATATGTAAATATCAATAATTAGCAAAAGCATGCATTTTGTAAAAATATGTAATTAGCATGTTTTTGTGCAAAAATAAAAGAATAAAGAGGAAAAAGAAAAAGAGGGAAATATTTAGAATAAATATTGAGCAACCTAACCCAAGGGAGGGCTCAGCATGGGCCTGACCGCATAAAAGCCACAAGTAGAGGGAGATAGGGGCTCATGTGTATATATATTTATGTAAATAAATAAATAATATTTTCCTCAACCAAAAAAATATATTTGTACATATTTTGTATATATAGAAACTATGGAAAACAAAACAAAAATTAAAAATCAAAAATTCAAAAAGAACCCTTCATCATGTACATAGCTCATCATCTCTCTATTTATTTCACCTTGTAAATAAAGCTATTTATTTTCAAAACTTTGTGTAAATATTCCTTTTTGTGTTTTGTAAATAAATAAAATAAAAAGAATTAAACCAAAAATCAAATAAAAATTACAAAATTAAAACACAAAACTACCTTGTATATATACCATGTATATAAGTATAAATAAATAATTATTTGACCTATGTATATAAATAATAAAAATAAAATAAAAATAGCCTTTTATTCCTCATTTTATCCTATAAATAAATAAAATATAAAATGGGAATAAAAATGTATAAAAATAACTAATTAAAAATCAAAAATCAAAAATCTACTTAATGTATATATACCTATGTATAGCTAATATGTATATACCTTATTTTAAATTCCAAAAATTAATTAAAAATCACAAAAAAATAGAAAAAATTAAAACAAACATTTTTCATGTTTTAAGTTTTTGGAAATTCGGCCATTTAAGGCCTCAAAAAAATCAAATAAAATCCCAAATATTGGCGGGCTCTGATTGGTCCACGGGGGATTGTTGACCCCCGGTCAACACCTCCCCCAGGACCACCAGAGCCCGGGTTTGAGTATTCGACCCGCCTTCTCGGATATCCCCTTTGTTGACCCGATTCCCATTCACCCCAAATCCGGGTCCGTTATGACCTCAGCACATCCGAGAAGCTCGCCGGAGCTTCTGCCTCGAGATTCGCGCTTCGGCGCGCCCTACCCGCCACCTCCTTTCCGGACCTTCATGCGTATATAATTCGAGCTCCGCCGCTTTCTCGCGCCATCTTTGGCTAACCACTCTCTCTCCAGTGAGCTCCATTGAGACGAGCAAGGTGACAGCTTGCCCCCACCGGTGTTGCAGCGAGGAAGAGGTGCGTCGACCATCGATCCGGCCGCTTGAAGCAGCCGTGCTCCGACGACCATCCGGAGCTCGAGCCTCGGGAAGTGACGGCCCTTGAGGCGAGGACCAGGAGACAGCTGAGCTCCACCACAGTCTACCGCACCCATCAGGTAACCTTAGTTCTTTCTTGTTTAATCGTATTTCAAGCTACCCCCAAATCGACCCATCGCCATGCTTCCCTGATTCCGACTATCCTGAGTACCATTTCGATCATCGGAGCACCCCATCATCTCCGCCATCTCCCCACGCGCGTTCTTCACCCACTCGTTCAACCCAGCTCGCCCCGGAGCTGGGAGTCGAGCTCCACCGTCTCCGCCTCGCCGGAGCTCGTTCGCCCCACCGCACAGACCACCTTCACCCCGCTTCCTTGGGTCGAGGCACTTTGCCCTCGACCCGCGAAGCCTTCTGTCTACTTTGCAGGTCCAAAGGGAGGCATCTGAGCCCCCCCTTACAGTTCAGACCGGAGCTTCGCGCCGCCAGCCTCGCCGGAGCCCCTCCAGGGCTCGGCTGGGCCATCGGCCAAGACCATCAGCTGCGGGGCTGCACCAGGAACGTGTTCCGATCATTTGCAGCAGCTGAGGAGGACCGGAGCGCACGCAGGAGGCCGGCGAACTTCGCCGGCGTCGAGTTCTTCCTCCATCTTCCAGAGCCGTCCGATGACACCTTCGCTCCAGTTCTAATCCTAGCCGTCCGTCAGTTGAGGAGCAGCGACCGTTGATTCATCTGAGGAGTGCATCAGGACCGTTACAGCCGAGGAGAGAGGCCCGGAGCCCAGCGTCGTTGGATCACCTACGTGGCCTCACCTCAGCCGTCGATCGAGCCGAAGAGAAAAAGAGAGGAGTAGCGCCGCCCATCCTGACCGTCCATCCACCACGTGGCGCGCATCTGGCCGTCGACCAATAAAGGGGTAAATATCTTAGGGCCCCCTATTAGTTTGTCGTTTTATTTCCGAGTCCTGTAAATATTTTAGTACTTTTATTCACGTAGGGTAATTTGCGCTGTGGACCCTGTGCTTGTTTTTAATTGCATTTATGCCCCTGTGTGTATGAGACCACGTGCTTCGCCACGTGCTTTATTGGGCTTTTTACATCTTTTGTCCTGTAGAACTGGGTTGTTACGAAATGAATGAATATTTTTGAGTAATTGCAGTTATGCCCCTGTGAGTGTTTTTATTACGCATGTGCGAATTTTATTGGGCTTTTTGCAACCGAGTCCCTGGGCTTTTGATACGAGTTATCAAAAGGCCCTAAGACTTGGTTTTTATTACCATTTGGTCCCTGTGTTCCCCAGCCACGCGCCACGCGTGTGACTTGCTGGGTAATTTGCACCAGAGCCCCCAGATTCTCGGGTATTTGCACATTGGTCCTCGTGCACTGTGCCCTCTTTGCATTTTTGAATAAAATAGTAAATCACCTCCAAATCCAATGAGATTTCGACACATGGCTCCTGCCATGGTGTAGTAATTTCTGTGATTTTTGAGGACATTTTCGCTTTTATTTAGTATTTTTAAAAATTCAAAAATAGCCTTTTTAGCTACTGTCTAGGTTTAAAAATACCAAAAAAATATAAAATCACCCCCAAAAATTCTAAAAAATTTAGATACTGTAGTTTGCTTGTTGTGTGATTTTCCAGGCTATTTTGGCTATTTTTCATCACTTAAAAACCCTAAAAATTGAAAAACCCCTAAAAACTCATAAAAATTATAATAAATAAATTAAAAATCCAAAAACAATAATTAGGGTGCCTAAATTTTCCTTATTCTTTCTAGATTATAGGAAAATTACCTTCAGGGCGTTTTAAGATCCTTAAGTATTTTATTTTTGGGTCTTAAGCCTTGCTGGACAGTACCTTTCATTTTTTACACTGTTTGATTTTTAGAAAATAATTTGCCCATTAGAAAAATATCAAAAATTCACCAAAAACATTTAAAAACTTAAAAAACATAAAAACAATTTTTCAGGAATTTTTGCTTGATTTGTGATGCTTTAAATAAATTGCCCAAGTGTGCTTTGTCTTGCTTTTCTCATTTTCTTCATATATTAAAAATTTCCAAAAAAATCTAAAAATCATTAAAAATCACTAAAAATATTTTCCTTGTCTTTCTGATTTATTGACTACTTCGTAGGCTATTTAGCCAACCCGTGCTCCTTGTGACCGACCCTGGGAGCTATACCAGGTTAAACTCATAGCTAGACCGCTCGTATTTGTTTTGATTGATTTGATCTCTTTGAGTGGTTGATTTTTCTTGATATACCCATTCTGAGTGGCTGAGGTCGCAACGACCTATACTTCATACCTTCTACCTTAGTCACTCGGGGTTTTTGGGATATCAGAATGGCGCCGTTGCCAGGGAGCACGGCTTAGTAGTCTTTTAGATTTTTCCGCGGCTTTCGAGTTTCGCGGCTTTTTGTATAGATTTTTGTATACATATATTTTCTGATATTTCTGAATAATTCTGGACTGACCACTTTTCTTTCTATTTCTTGCGAGGGCCCGAGGAGCGAGGGCGGCATTCTTAGGAGCGCCGGAGCACCCGAGCGAGGCGGAGGCGGCTTCTTTCTTCACGAAGCCGCAGGAGAGAGCGAGAGAGAGAGAGTTGAGTGGGTGAGGTAGCTTAGGATTTTATTCATTCATCATTGTAATAATACAGGTTTCAGACTTGTGGACTTGGACTGTTTGGACTCCAGGGTCTGTTTCGCCGAGCACCGGTGTGCTCGGGGGACCCTTTAGACTTTAGCGGTTTTTCGCGGTTTTTTTCGCGGCTTTGATTTTCTTTTCCTTTTTTACTGCCTTTCCGGTGTTTACGCGGCTTTTTGATCGAGCCCCTAGCAGTAGGATTTTCTGGTGACTGTGCTGTAATAGTAGGATCCCCACACCTAATTGCTGATCTGTTCCTATAGATCGTTAATTGGACCTACTAAAAATAATTAATAAAAATAACCGATTCATCTTCCTTCGCAGCCTACGTGCCGCGAGCCTGCCCCACAAGCGCTAACTCCTGAACTCGACCTGTCGAGAAGAGGAGGGGTAAGCCAAGACCGGACTCCTTGGCTTGAGGGTCGGTGATCGGTTAGACGGTTCTACGCTAGCACTGCTGTTTAGGACTCGGTTTTTACCGCTTGCATCATTTAGGTAGTTTACTTTCCTGCCTTTAAATTTATGCGCGGATCATATAGCATGTAGAGTGCTGGAGTCAGGTACGCCTTCCTTACTTTGCATGCATCATTGATTTCATCGTGCATCGGCTTTTTCGTCTTCTCCCCCCTGTTTTCGGCTTAAATAATCAGGAGAACACGAAAAATTCGTTAGGCGTTTGTTTGATATTTTAAAAATATCTAAAAAAGAAAAACAATAAAATCGGGACTGCTAATCATACTTGATCATTAAAAACCGCTCACCCTAAAAATTCTGTCTTGGGGAGAGCAACCCCCTCATTGTCTGGTTTGGATGCGCGAGAGAGTGACCCGCACCCTAGGTAGAGCCTCCCGGTGCTAGACCCGACTGATTACCGACTTCTTAGTGCGGGCCAGTCGGTTGGGGCTAGTATCGGATATCCTAACAGGTTACGTAAGCGCTCTGATACTTTGTGTGTTCACCAAAATAAAATAGACAAGATAATTTGACCGAACTTTCACGGTCTTCAGCTCGTGTTGCGTTGGTGAACCGGGGGTTTGTTTTGTGATCATAGTTGATTCCAGATCTCATCCGCCTTACTCGCCCAGATCAAGATGATGGGTAGACGGTCTCTTAGGCAGCCTCTGGCTGCACCGCTTTCGGGCACGTCTACCCGATCATCTAGGTTGGCTCGTGAGAGCCTAGACCAGCTCTCCGAGCCCGAGTACGATTCCGCCCTGTTCCCCCTCGACCCCCTTTCTTCCGGTATTGAGAGACATGAGCCTGAGGAGAGATTATCAGATTTGACAGCACCTGAGTTGGGCTCATTTGATTTTGCAGACGTCGTTATGGCCGCCAGAGCAGACGATTCCCCCAGAGGTCGACAGGGAGACCATCATGTTGTATTTGACCAGGGGGCGATCAACTCCACCCTGATCGCATCACTCGAGACGGTACAGCAGTAGCTTCGTGATCAGGGGGCGTTTATGATTGAGATGAGGCGTGAGTTGGAGAGGCTCAGAGCAGAGCGAGGATCAGAGCAGAGCGAGCCTGAGGAGTTGCTTGATGCAGATGCCGCAGCCGCAGCAGCCGCAGCAGCAGCAGCAGCCGCCGCCGCCGCAGCGGCAGCCGCCGCGGCAGCGGGAGGACCACCACAGCCGATGCGGGCGTTACACAACCCCGGATCCACTCTGATGCATCACTGGGTGGTAGTGCCAGCTATCGTGGGGGACTTCAAGTTCCCCCCGAACACCTTGCAGCTACTACCCCGATTCCACGGGCTAGCCACCGAGGAGCCCCACCTCCACCTCCAGGAGTTTCTTATGATCTGCAGCACTGTCCACGATCGCCACGTGGACCAGGACACTATACGGATGATTGCCTTCCCGTTTTCACTGGCAGACAGAGCAGCCAACTGGCTGAAGCACTTAGGGAAGTTTGTGTATACCTGGGAGCAGCTCCGCACCGAGTACTTGAAGAAGTACTATCCACTCGGGCGGACGAATGCAGCGAGAGCCCTGATCAGCAACTTCTCCATGTTCCCCAACGAGCAGTTCCACGAGGCTTGGGAGAGGTTCAGAGAGCTCTTAGACAGATGCCCGCACCACGACATATCGAAGCCGAACCTAGTTCAGAGCTTTTTCAGCGGGTTGACGCCAGAGCTTCAGGGTCTGGTGAACGCTTCTTGCGGCGGGTCCTACTTCGCCAAGGACCACGAGCAGGTCTGGGCCATTTACGAGGAGATGTCAGAGAACTACATGGCGATGTCTCAGACCAGGCTCTATACGCAGAAGACCCAGCCACATCAGCCAGGACCCGTGCAGTACCAGAGGATAGCACGGGTAGATGCAGGTCCATCCAGTTCGTCCGCAATAGCAGCAACACAGGCCGAGTCGTCCGCTGCGGACATGGGCATTATCAGCGAGAAGTTGGACCGCATGGAGCTGATAGAGAAGAAGCAGTGCCAGAGTATCACGCAGATGGAGCAGATGGCACAGGTCTTGAGCGACATGAAGACACAGCTCATGTGTCTCCAGGAGACACAGACGGCTTCACAGCCCCGTCTTCTGTCGCGAGGCGATACCGGCGGCAGCAGCAGCTCGTCCCAGCGCTCCAGCTCCTCAGAGCAGCCTAGACAGGTTCACTTTGTACAGGCGGAGCCGTACCAGCAGCCGCAGCCCACCTACCAGTCTCCACCATCTCCAGAGATGCAGATGGTGCTCTACCAGCCGGACCAGCCGTTGGCAGTACTACCCCCAGCCCCCTTGGATGCAGAGCCGTTGATGGATGTCAACGGGATCTGGTACGACCGTCCCCAGCCTGGGATCCGACGAGACCATCCCGGATTCAGGTGGGGGAGTGGTGGTGCCCAGCCCCAGCAGCAGCCGTCAGGTCAGGGAGGGCAGTACTCCCATCAGAGAGACCAGCACCAGTCGCAGCAGCAGCCCCCAGTGTATCAGCAGCAGCCATCCTACGGTCCTCGTCCCTATCAGCAGCAGGGACAGTCTGGGAGACGTGAGCAGCAAGCTCACCCGGGATACCAGCACCAGCAGCACCCTCCTTCCTACCCCTCTCACCCACAGCAGTACCAGCAGCCTCACCCACAGAGAGGCTACCCGTCGGGCTCCCACGAGAGCCCTGCCTTGGATGATATCGCCCGCCTCCTCACGGACCAGCAGGCGACCTTCAGACGGGAGATGGATGAGTTCCGCCAGGAGATGCGGGACTTGGTGAGAGGGAAGGCCGCCATACCTGCACAGATAGAGCCCAATCCGAACAACCTGAAGCGGAAGTCTGAGCAGGTAGTACATACTGAGTTAGCCACTCCTAGCGATCCATTTGATGATACTTCTTCAGATCTGTTTGATGTTGATTTTGCCACGCTTAGGAGCGGTAGGACCCCAGCCGGCGGCGGCGCCTCAGCTGAGCACCATCCAGAGGCGCCCCAGGAGGAGGAGGAGAGCGGTACTGAGGCCGCTCCAGTCGATGACGGTGGTACTGAGGCCACCACTTCACCAGATCGAGGAGGTGGTACTGATGCCACCCCAGCAGCAGCCGAGCCAGCGAGCGGTACTGATGCCGCCCGACGTCTACCTTCACCAGCAGCAGCAGAGCAGCCCGTCCGTGGTGGTACTGAGGCCACCGGTGTCTGTAGAGAGAGAGTTGTTGTTTTTCCTCATGGTCATGTATCTCAGGATTCTGTGATAAATAAAGGAAAAGGTTTACATTCTTTTGGTCCCACTATTGTGCATGATGTATGTGTGGATCCGGTCCTTGAACCGCGTAGATCTTCTCCTAGTCCTTCATCTGAGAAGGACCCAGTGATCCCCTTCCCTAGAGCCCTTCAGATGGGGAAGGGGAAGAAAAAAGAAAATACAAAAAAGAGAGAGTTCGAGGAGTTCAGCCAGAGCATGATAGATCGATTTCACATTCAGCTGACCCTCCAGGAGGCTTTGCAGCACATCCCCCTTCTCCAGAGATCTTTGAGAGAGAGGACTACAGTTAGGAGGAGGAGGAGGAACCATACTTCAGAGATACATGTGCTGACGAAAGCCACGTGCTTCGCGATCCAGAACCGACTGCCAGCCAAGAGGCCAGATGCAGGGGCCCCGTATGTCAGTTGCCAGATTAGTGAGCAGAGGTTCGACCGTACTCTTTTAGATAGCGGATCGTCGATTAACCTTCTTCCGGCAGCCCTTCTCGACCGCTTCGAGTTGGGCACTCTTCGACAGAGCAGGACAGTCCTTCAGTTCGCTGATCGATCTGTCAAGAGGCCGAAGGGGTTATTACGAGACGTTATCGTCACGATTCAGGGCCTGAAATTCCCCGTGGACTTCGTAGTGTTGGACATGGAGATCCCTGAGTCAGTGACTGATACCCCCATCATCCTTGGTCGTCCGTTCTTGGCCACAGCCAAGGCGGTGACTGATCATGATAGCGGGAAGGTGTACTTTCGCGTCGAGGGCGAGAGTATACAAATAGAGACGGTCGAGGACTACAGAGCCAGACTCAGAGCCCGCTCAGATGCGAGTACCGATTCAGAGCAGCTGACAGACGCAGAGCCAGACATCCACCAGGACTGCGATTTTGTGATTTCTGACGATGAGGCAGCTTGGGCAGATCTTGAGACACAGACCACCCTCTCACTTTCAGATACAGCTGATGCAGAGACGATAGCAGAGGAGAGTCTGGAGAGCACAGACCTGGTTCAGGATACCATAGAGACAGCAGAGCCGGTCCTCGATCGCAGCACGATGATTAGTGATGGTGGTGCTGATGCCACCTTGTTGTTCGGTGGTACTGATGCCACCGCTTCTGATACAGATCCCTCGGATTCAGAGTCTGATTGGGCCGATTGCTATGATCAGATGCCAGACATGAGTCCATTTGAGCCTACAGTTGAGGAGGAGGTAGAGGCAGAGCAGAGCAGAGACAGTGCAGTTGAGACGCCTTCTCCCGATCCAGTTTGCGAGAGTACGCTTTCACTTTCCCAGGCAGATTTGGCAGACCTTGCAGCTTTCACGCAGTTCCTTCCGCAGCCAGATTTGCCAGCACCCAGCATTCCAGAGCGAAAGCCGCTCCCTACTTCGCTGAAGTATCGATTCCTTGCGGGCGATCCAGAGATGTACCCAGTCATCATCTCAGCCGAGTTGACTGGAGAGCAAGAATCCCGTCTGATGGGGGTTCTTGAAAGGAACCGCAAGGCGATCGGATGGAGCGTAGCGGATCTCCATGGGATTAGTCCAGCAGTGTGCTCCCACCATATCTATCTTGAGGAAGGGGCGAAGCCGTCGCGTGAGTTCCAGCGGCGACTGAACCCCAACCTGAGAGAGGTCGTTATGAAGGAAATATCCAAATGGTGGAGCGCAGATTTTATTTATCCCATTTCCGACTCCAAGTGGGTCAGCCCCTTGCATGTGGTGCCCAAGAAGACGGGCATCACGACTGTGATCAGTGAGTCGGGAGAGGAGATCGCTACACGAGTACCCACTTCTTGGAGGGTTTGCGTTGACTACAGGAGACTCAACCAAGCCACCAAGAAGGATCATTTCCCCCTGCCCTTTATTGATCAGATCATTGAGAGACTGGCAGGGAAGAGCCATTATTGTTTCCTGGATGGGTACTCGGGCTACAACCAGGTGGCCATCGCTCCTGAAGATCAGGAGAAGACCACCTTTACCTGTCCCTTCGGCACATATGCTTTTCGACGCATGCCATTTGGGCTATGCAATGCCCCTGCGACTTTTCAGAGGTGCATGCTGTCGATCTTTTCGGACATGGTAGGGGAGTGTTTGGAGGTCTTCATGGACGATTTCTCGGTCTACGGCGACGGATTCGATTCTTGTCTTGACTGCCTAGACCGGGTACTCCAGCGATGTATTGAGTTCCATTTGGTGCTATCTTGGGAGAAGAGTCACTTCATGGTGACTCAAGGGACGGTGCTTGGCCACATCATCTCCAACAGGGGCATGGAGGTTGATCCGGCCAAGGTTGATGTCATTAGAAAACTCACACCGCCGTCCAATTTGAGGCAGTTACGGTCATTCCTGGGGCATGTTGGATTTTATAGGAGGTTCATTCAGGATTTCAGCAAGATTGCCCGACCGTTGACTAACCTCTTGACGAAAGACACCGAGTTCCTTGTAGATGACAAGTGTCTCTCGTCTTTTGCGACTCTCCAGCAGCATGTTATAGAGGCTCCTGTCCTCCAGCCGCCTGATTGGTCTCTCCCATTCGAGATCATGACGGACGCCTCCGATTTTGCCGTGGGGGCAGTGCTGGGACAGAGGAGGGATGGAGTGCCATTTGCCATACACTATGCTAGCCGCACATTGGATTCCGCCCAGAGGAATTATACGGTCACAGAGAAGGAGATGCTAGCAGTAGTGTTTGCCTTAGATAAGTTCAGATCATATATCATTGGATCTAGGGTGACTTTGTTTACAGATCATACCGCCATCAGGTACCTTATGGCAAAGAAGGATTCCAAGGCCAGACTGACTAGATGGATCCTTCTACTCCAGGAGTTCGACATTGAGATTAAGGATAAGCCTGGAGTCAAGAATGTGGTGGCGGATCATCTCTCCCGATTAGAGCAGCCTGAGGATTCTGAGCAGATTGATCCTATTCGTGATACCTTCCCAGATGAGGCGATTCTTGCTATCGCCTCACTCCCGTGGTATGCCGATATTGTGAACTTTCTCGTTGCAGGGAAAGTCCCACAAGATTGGCCCAGGCAGAGGCTTGAGACCTTCCTTGCGAAGGCCAAGTCCTACCACTGGGAGGATCCCATCATTTACCACGAAGGAGGGGATAGCGTCTGGCGTCGGTGTATTCCTCAGGAGGAACACCATAGCGTCCTCACTTACTGCCACAAGCTTGAGGCAGGAGGACATCATTCTGGGAGGAGAACGGCACAGAAAGTGCTCCAATCCGGCTTGTGGTGGCCTACCCTCTTCAAGGACTCGGATGAGTTCGTGAAGAGGTGTACTGACTGTCAGAGGATGGGCACTTGTGGACAGCGTGATATGATGCCGATGCAGCCCATTCACTTCTGTGAGGTTTTTGACGCATGGGGCATCGATTTCATGGGTCCATTCCCTAAGAGTCAGGGATTTGAGTACATTCTGTTGGCCGTTGATTATGTTAGTCGTTGGGTTGAGGCTATCCCCGCCCGAGCCGCTGATGCGAGGACAGTTTGCAGATTTTTGAGGAAACATATCATCACGCGGTTCGGGGTTCCACGAGTTCTTATTTCTGATGGGGGGTCTCATTTCATCAACGACCAGGTGAAGGCCCTTGCTAACGAGTTCAGCATAGACCATCGTGTTGCCACACCTTACCATCCACAGACAAATGGTCTAGCTGAGGTGTCGAATAGGGAGATCAAGAATATTTTGCAGAAAGTCGTCCGCCCTGACCGAAAGAATTGGTCACAGCTTTTGGACTCCGTCTTGTGGGCATATCGGACGTCTTTCAAGACTCCATTGGGTACATCTCCCTTTCGCCTCGTTTATGGCAAGCCGTGCCATTTACCTGTTGAGCTGAGGCACAAGTCACTTTGGGCAGTTACTGATATCTTGATGGATCCAGATGGTATAGGAGACCAGAGGAGGGCAGAGTTAGCTGCCCTGGAGGAGCTTAGAGATGCAGCTTTCTCAAGCAGCCTACATTATAAGGAAAAAGTGAAGGAGTGGCATGATTCTCATATCAGCCACAAGCATTTTGAGATTGGACAGAGAGTATGGCTGTTTGATGCGAGGCTTAGATTATTTCCAGGGAAGCTACAGAGCAAATGGAAGGGACCTTTTCTAGTCAGGAAGGTGCACGACAATGGTAGTATTGATATATCCGACTTGTCTTCTGAGAGCACCTTTCGAGTGAACGGCCAGCGGCTCAAGCCATTTCTAGATCATGAGCCGCAGGACGTTATCATCTGTGCCCCTATTCATTTTGCGTGAGATGTGGTCTTTTGACTCACATCTTTTGCATCTCACGCCTGATTTTCACTGTTCCTCCGCCTGTATAGATCCAGTTGTCCATATCATTCTATTCTTTAGTCCCACATCCCTTTTCTCATCTTATGATTTTGCTATACTTAGGGTGTACTTTACCCTAAGTATAGGGGGGATGTCGGACCTGCGAGTATTCTCTTCAGTCGTTTTGCCCCTGTTTTGCTGCCTATACTTAGGGATATTTTACCCTAAGTATAGGGGGGCAGATCCTGTATCTTCTTCACTCGGCTTTCCCTTCATGTACATCTTGCTATACTTAGGATTAGTTAATCCTAAGTATAGGGGGAAACCACCGAGTTCCTCTTATTCAATTCATTTATTCGTTCATGTACTTAGCCATTCCTTTTCACTTCCCTTTTACTAAGCACGAGTTATGTCTTCTTCATCGCTCTTGATCACTCTGAGGACATCGTTCGAGCTAAGTATAGGGGGGTGTGTATATATTTCATATATACTTTAGCCATAACTCGTACTTTGTGTGAGTGTGTTAATAAATAAAATGGCTAAAAATCACAAAAATTTAAAAATTTTCATGTACATAAACCTCTTTTATCCTTGCACATACATAGCTAGTGTACAAAGTATTTTTGTAAAAATGATTTCAAAAATCTTTTGTGTAAAGCTTGTGTAAATATGTTGTATCAAAATTATGTATATAGTACAAAATTTTTCCAAAATGTTTTGAAAATCAAAAGTTTGCAAAAATCTTGTGTAAATACTTGTGAATATCTTTTTGCAAAACTTGCACCTCATTCATCATCCATGATTTCAAAACATTTTTCAAAAATTTTGCATGATTGTAAAATACTTGTAAATAGCATCTTGTGTACAGATATGTATATAGTTTTTCCTGGATGAGAGTTGACATTTAAACTAAGCCTGGAATTAAATTGAGAAATGGAGCTTGAATAAGATCTTAATCCACCTAACTTTAAGAGGAACCTTATAGGACTTAGGGTTAAGGCTTTTCAGGTCCATAAGGACTTAATTCTTTGAGTCCACTAGGCTATGAGCATATGTCATCTTGATGAGCTTAAGTAGAACACTTAACAACACACGCATGACTCTTAGAGACAATGACTTGACTTGCACCTGCACTTTACACATGGCTCTCCACGGATGAGGTGGTGAGGAGGCAGTTTCCTTTGGCTTGGGGTAGCATATGAGGGTAGTACTTCTAGGCGGAACCTCTCTTCTTCTTCTAGTGAAGGAAGTGCACCTCAACTTGGTCTAGTGGTGATGAAGACTAAAGACAGAAGCCGTGGGTTGCAATAAAGCTTCAAAAGAGGGATAGTCTACTGGCTCAAGGGGAAATTTCTTATATGCTGCACCATGTAGATATGTTGTACAGAAGTTGTTGAAAAAAAAATGCAAAAATGCAAAAAGAAACTCCAAAAAAGTGGTGGGTCGGACTGAAAATTTAATAACCCCACCGGAGTGTACATAGTCAAATAAAGCAAAGCTTATGTTATCCATGTTACATCTCATGAAGCTTGCAGCGGGAGACCTAGCTACACTGGCTAGGCTTCCAAAACTCTATACTTCTACCCCCTCTTCTTGAGCCGGTTGCACTTGAACTTAGAAGGGAATACCCCGCTTCTCGAGGAAAGAGTTGCTAGACCGAGGCATTAGAGTTACCAGGTTGAGGGAGGGTGTTTCTTTGTTGCTTCTGAGGTGGAGAGCCACATATCACTTACACTGCTTGGAAAGATTCATGGTCATTAGAGTTTGTGTATGTAGACTTGTTCTGATCTGGTTTATTAAGGAGTCTTGTCCATAGATTGGTGGAACTTAGAGGCTGTTGAGTTTTAAGCTTAAGTCCAAATAAGGTTCCGACACATTAATAATCCAAAGATCTGATCGAGCTCCATATTTCAATTTAATGAAGGAAAGTTTAATAAATCAACCTTGATCCATGCACATTCTCTTTTTCTTTTTCTTTTTCTTTCTTTTTCACTTCTTTTTCAAATAAGTGTTTGCTAAGGGACTAGCAAAGTATAGTATAGGGGGGTGATGAATACCCATTCATCACTCTTTATTCTTATATTTTAGCTACAAAAACCTTTGCAAATACATGTAGATATATGTAAATATCAATAATTAGCAAAAGCATGCATTTTGTAAAAATATGTAATTATCATGTTTTTGTGCAAAAATAAAAGAATAAAGAGGAAAAAGAAAAAGAGGGAAATATTTAGAATAAATATTGAGCAACCTAACCCAAGGGAGGGCTCAGCATGGGCCTGACCGCATAAAAGCCACAAGTAGAGGGAGATAGGGGCTCATGTGTATATATATTTATGTAAATAAATAAATAATATTTTCCTCAACCAAAAAAATATATTTGTACATATTTTGTATATATAGAAACTATGGAAAACAAAACAAAAATTAAAAATCAAAAATTCAAAAAGAACCCTTCATCATGTACATAGCTCATCATCTCTCTATTTATTTCACCTTGTAAATAAAGCTATTTATTTTCAAAACTTTGTGTAAATATTCCTTTTTGTGTTTTGTAAATAAATAAAATAAAAAGAATTAAACCAAAAATCAAATAAAAATTACAAAATTAAAACACAAAACTACCTTGTATATATACCATGTATATAAGTATAAATAAATAATTATTTGACCTATGTATATAAATAATAAAAATAAAATAAAAATAGCCTTTTATTCCTCATTTTATCCTATAAATAAATAAAATATAAAATGGGAATAAAAATGTATAAAAATAACTAATTAAAAATCAAAAATCAAAAATCTACTTAATGTATATATACCTATGTATAGCTAATATGTATATACCTTATTTTAAATTCCAAAAATTAATTAAAAATCACAAAAAAATAGAAACAATTAAAACAAACATTTTTCATGTTTTAAGTTTTTGGAAATTCGGCCATTTAAGGCCTCAAAAAAATCAAATAAAATCCCAAATATTGGCGGGCTCTGATTGGTCCACGGGGGATTGTTGACCCCCGGTCAACACCTCCCCCAGGACCACCAGAGCCCGGGTTTGAGTATTCGACCCGCCTTCTCGGATATCCCCTTTGTTGACCCGATTCCCATTCACCCCAAATCCGGGTCCGTTATGACCTCAGCACATCCGAGAAGCTCGCCGGAGCTTCTGCCTCGAGATTCGCGCTTCGGCGCGCCCTACCCGCCACCTCCTTTCCGGACCTTCATGCGTATATAATTCGAGCTCCGCCGCTTTCTCGCGCCATCTTTGGCTAACCACTCTCTCTCCAGTGAGCTCCATTGAGACGAGCAAGGTGACAGCTTGCCCCCACCGGTGTTGCAGCGAGGAAGAGGTGCGTCGACCATCGATCCGGCCGCTTGAAGCAGCCGTGCTCCGACGACCATCCGGAGCTCGAGCCTCGGGAAGTGACGGCCCTTGAGGCGAGGACCAGGAGACAGCTGAGCTCCACCACAGTCTACCGCACCCATCAGGTAACCTTAGTTCTTTCTTGTTTAATCGTATTTCAAGCTACCCCCAAATCGACCCATCGCCATGCTTCCCTGATTCCGACTATCCTGAGTACCATTTCGATCATCGGAGCACCCCATCATCTCCGCCATCTCCCCACGCGCGTTCTTCACCCACTCGTTCAACCCAGCTCGCCCCGGAGCTGGGAGTCGAGCTCCACCGTCTCCGCCTCGCCGGAGCTCGTTCGCCCCACCGCACAGACCACCTTCACCCCGCTTCCTTGGGTCGAGGCACTTTGCCCTCGACCCGCGAAGCCTTCTGTCTACTTTGCAGGTCCAAAGGGAGGCATCTGAGCCCCCCCTTACAGTTCAGACCGGAGCTTCGCGCCGCCAGCCTCGCCGGAGCCCCTCCAGGGCTCGGCTGGGCCATCGGCCAAGACCATCAGCTGCGGGGCTGCACCAGGAACGTGTTCCGATCATTTGCAGCAGCTGAGGAGGACCGGAGCGCACGCAGGAGGCCGGCGAACTTCGCCGGCGTCGAGTTCTTCCTCCATCTTCCAGAGCCGTCCGATGACACCTTCGCTCCAGTTCTAATCCTAGCCGTCCGTCAGTTGAGGAGCAGCGACCGTTGATTCATCTGAGGAGTGCATCAGGACCGTTACAGCCGAGGAGAGAGGCCCGGAGCCCAGCGTCGTTGGATCACCTACGTGGCCTCACCTCAGCCGTCGATCGAGCCGAAGAGAAAAAGAGAGGAGTAGCGCCGCCCATCCTGACCGTCCATCCACCACGTGGCGCGCATCTGGCCGTCGACCAATAAAGGGGTAAATATCTTAGGGCCCCCTATTAGTTTGTCGTTTTATTTCCGAGTCCTGTAAATATTTTAGTACTTTTATTCACGTAGGGTAATTTGCGCTGTGGACCCTGTGTTTGTTTTTAATTGCATTTATGCCCCTGTGTGTATGAGACCACGTGCTTCGCCACGTGCTTTATTGTGCTTTTTACATCTTTTGTCCTGTAGAACTGGGTTGTTACGAAATGAATGAATATTTTTGAGTAATTGCAGTTATGCCCCTGTGAGTGTTTTTATTACGCATGTGCGAATTTTATTGGGCTTTTTGCAACCGAGTCCCTGGGCTTTTGATACGAGTTATCAAAAGGCCCTAAGACTTGGTTTTTATTACCATTTGGTCCCTGTGTGCCCCAGCCACGCGCCACGCGCGTGACTTGCTGGGTAATTTGCACCAGAGCCCCCAGATTCTCGGGTATTTGCACATTGGTCCTCGTGCACTGTGCCCTCTTTGCATTTTTGAATAAAATAGTAAATCACCTCCAAATCCAATGAGATTTCGACACATGGCTCCTGCCATGGTGTAGTAATTTCTGTGATTTTTGAGGACATTTTCGCTTTTATTTAGTATTTTTAAAAATTCAAAAATAGCCTTTTTAGCTACTGTCTAGGTTTAAAAATACCAAAAAAATATAAAATCACCCCCAAAAATTCTAAAAAATTTAGATACTGTAGTTTGCTTGTTGTGTGATTTTCCAGGCTATTTTGGCTATTTTTCATCACTTAAAAACCCTAAAAATTGAAAAACCCCTAAAAACTCATAAAAATTATAATAAATAAATTAAAAATCCAAAAACAATAATTAGGGTGCCTAAATTTTCCTTATTCTTTCTAGATTATAGGAAAATTACCTTCAGGGCGTTTTAAGATCCTTAAGTATTTTATTTTTGGGTCTTAAGCCTTGCTGGACAGTACCTTTTATTTTTTACACCGTTTGATTTTTAGAAAATAATTTGCCCATTAGAAAAATATCAAAAATTCACCAAAAACATTTAAAAACTTAAAAAACATAAAAACAATTTTTCAGGAATTTTTGCTTGATTTGTGATGCTTTAAATAAATTGCCCAAGTGTGCTTTGTCTTGCTTTTCTCATTTTCTTCATATATTAAAAATTTCCAAAAAAATCTAAAAATCATTAAAAATCACTAAAAATATTTTCCTTGTCTTTCTGATTTATTGACTACTTCGTAGGCTATTTAGCCAACCCGTGCTCCTTGTGACCGACCCTGGGAGCTATACCAGGTTAAACTCATAGCTAGACCGCCCGTATTTGTTTTGATTGATTTGATCTCTTTGAGTGGTTGATTTTTCTTGATATACCCATTCTGAGTGGCTGAGGTCGCAACGACCTATACTTCATACCTTCTACCTTAGTCACTCGGGGTTTTTGGGATATCAATAACCCTGGCACATATACGTGGTTCAAGACAGTAGAAGGCCAAAACGACAGTACTATACACTTTCAGAGAGTGTTTGTAGCGTTTTCAGCGTGCCGTAGAGCGTTTAGATTTTGTCGGCATGTTTTGTCTATTGACGGAACCCATCTATACGGGAGATACGCTGGTCACATGTACGTAGCCACAGCAATTGACGCCAATAATGGCCTATTTCCGTTGGCATTTGCAGTTGCTGAAAAGAACGAGAATATTTCGGCATGGGGCTGGGTTTTGAATTTATTAAAATAAATTATCGATCGTCGGGACATTTGTTTTATAAGTGATCGATTTCCTGGTCTACAGAACACTATACGTAGTTTATTTCCACCGGAAGAGGGATTCACACATCGTCACTGTCTTAGACACATGCGTGCAAACATGCAGAGAGCTGGTCATAGAAATCGTACAGTTCTAAGTCGATTCTACGCTGCTGGGCAAGAACCATGTCAGAACAAGTTCAACAGCATGATGCGTGACATTTTCATTCTAGATAGAAGTGCTTTCGAGTGGATTGTATCTCAGGATAATGGCGATCAGAGATATTGGGCATTAAGTTTAGATGATGGACATCGTTATGGTCATATGACAACCAACTTATCTGAAAGTTTTAACGGAGCTTTCAGAGGAGCACGTGGTTTGCCAATTATTTCTCTCATACTAACAGTATTCCTTAGAATAAATGGCTATTTCAATGATCGTCGTGAGGAGTCAGAAGGAATGACTACATATTTGACTAAGAAATATGAAGAGTTGTTAGAGAAACAAACAAGGGAGGCAAGAGCATGTCACGTTGAAAGATTTTCTTTAACTCAGTTTCAAGTCTGCGATCGTGATGGATTTGCACATGAAGTCAATCTAAATGGCCGGGAAAGTGAGTGCACGTGCGGGTTTATGCAGATGAAACACTTCGTATGTCCACATGTTATTGCCGCAGCTGCGAATACACGTACTCATGTAGATAACTACGATTTATGTTCGCAGTACTTCTCCAGCGATTACTACCGTCAGGCATAAAACTTCTACTTTCATCCCGTACCTGATAGACGTTATTGGGGAGAAGAAGATGCTACTGTTATGTTACCTCCAAAAATGGGAAAGAGAAATGTCGGAAGGCCTGTGGAGGGAAGAATTAGAAATGAAATGGACGAAGTGTGCGTCCGACCGAAATTATGTAAAATCTGCAAGCAACCATGACATAATAGATTAAGTTGTCCACGCAGAACTTAGGCACACTTGCATTTATAAGGGTAATTTAATTTCATTGTTAATATATCATTTTATTTACATATTCATAATTCTTTTCCATGACATTTGTATTTGTTAATATATCATTAGCGTTGAAGTGGGTAGGAGTGCGTAGCTTTAAAGAGAACGTGCATACGGCAACATTATCATTCTATCGCAACGAGCTCGATACACAAGAACCTCATCAGGTAAAAAACTTTAATGCTCATAATAATTTTAAATTATTGTAAAACACAGTATCTAATTTTTTTACCAAAATACAGATGATTTGGACACCATATGCTGAAGTTGAGATATCACAACTGCGTCCTATCTGCAGAAGTGGTCAGCCTGTATGGATGAGTCGAGTTCCACTTATTTGCTACGATCTTGTAGTGATGCATCTACCTGATCGTGTGATGCGATAATTTGGGATGCGTCAGCACATTCCTGTTTCCGTGGAGAGGATAAACGCTGTATCTAGACGTAACAAAACCCGAAGTGGGGACATCCTTAACTGGGCTACTATACATCGACAGTACGTGGATCGTTGGGAGACAGAGAAGCCGCAGTTGTTCATGAGCATCCGGAATGCAATACCGATATCTATATGCAATGGTATTGGAATATAACTAGAAGATGGATCCAAACACAGATTCCTCCTCCTGTAGTAGCTTACCGACCACACGGACCCATGGAACGACGTCTGGTATGTTCAAGAAGTCTATTTATTCAACTGAGATTCTTTTAAATTATGCTTACGATATTTGTAATTGGATTAGGTGGATACAATTGTACAAGGAAGAAACAATATGGAACAACTTAGACGATCGACGGACTTACCTACCAACATGAGGACAACAGTTGAAAATACAATTAACATGTTCGATGAAACACTCAACATGTTCTCCTTGATGTATCCCTTCCATCAATATGAGCATCAACAATTCATGCCATCACAGGAGCATCATACTTCTGGAGCATCAGGTTTTGTGATTTCTTTCTTATATATGTAAACTATTTTTTTATCTTAGAATCGTGAATAACTAAAATTATATGGTGTAAATTGTACAGGAAGGGAGTACACGGAATATGGTGGGGAGGGGACGCAACCACCCCCGACGTTTCCTACTTCAGGTTTTAGTTATTTATTTATGTATAGTCAACTCTTATTCATATATCGATTTTTAGACATATAAATACAACTCCACATAAAATATAGCAGGACTTGGTGAGCGGGCATTTTCTCAAGGTCAGACAATGGAGGAGTCAATATTTGGCACCTCAGGAATGACGTCTGCGGGATATGACGGCCAAGGGTACTCATCAGGTCATCAAGGACTCGCATCTCAATATGACCAAACCGGATTTGGAGCTTCAGGTAATAAAATGAAAAAATATAATAACTAATTTTTAACTTATGTATTATTTTCTAAAAAGATGAATATCTCATTCTTGCAGGATATGGAGAAGCTTTTAGTCAATCGCAATTTGCAGGATCATCATTTGCTGGTCCTTCGAGTCAGGGATACAGCAGGCAGGAGGTTCCACCAATTCAACCTGGATTCGTATCTACGGGTAAATTGCACTTAATTTATGATATTGCATTATCTCTTATTTATTAAGAAATTTATATGACATATAATGTAATTAACATCTTTCAGGTATGAACTATATCGAGTATGGCTTTGGAGGGTCTCAAATCGGTGAAACCGGATTTAGAGGTTCAGGTATTAATATATTATAGAATATACGAACTCATCTCAATATTTACGTTTAAATTTTGTGATACTTATAACAATGAAATTGTCTCAATCTTGTAGGACCATCGCTTGTGGGACCTTCGAGTCAATTTGACTCTGCTCCCTCTCAGCTCATACCGTCTACCCAATATAGTTCAGGAGATCTGCAGTCGCAGATATTTGATAGTGTTCGGCAAATGGAGGTAACGGATTTTGATAGACACTTGTTTGGTATATCCACGATACTACAACAACGCCCGGAGCTGCCTCGAAGACCTTCTCCCGGAGTCAGGATCACTGAGCCTCCTCAATCAGAGCCACCTCGCCATTCAACAAGCGTACGAACCGCCACAGAATCACAAACAATCGAACCACCACGGAAGTCATCAGCTAGACCACATCCTCCAGGGCACGTTCCAACGCATTCAGAACAAATGTCCAAGCAGAAGAAGAAGAAGACAACACATGAGGAGACTCACAAAAAATTGGGAGATGGAGGGAAAGGAAACGACAAGGGAGGTGGAGCAGGAGGTGGAGGAGGAGGTCTGAAGGGGTTTATGAAGATATGGAAACTTTAAGTTTTTGTAATTTTTTTTCTTATTATTTGTAAACTCGTATTTCTTCTCTTATGATTGTAATGAAATACTTGTAATTTTTTTAAATTAATTCATGTCAAGTTGTACCTTGTTGAGTTCACCTATATCAATGGTAAATGATGTTATTCAAACTCTCAATTTTTTCATATTTACTATAATTTGGTTGATATGTCAATCATAAGTACTCTAAGTATGTATCAATATTGAAGAATATAATAAAAAAATAGAGATTTACTTAACATTTTACAATAACGTTATCGGGAAGAAGATGAGACCACGAAGCTCTACTGACAGATCAAAAATATTGTGATGAAGGAAAATATTGATAGCCAATTAAATTTATTTTCTTTTTTATAATTATTTACATAGTTCCTCAAATGAACATAGATAGAATTCTAGAATATTATTTTGTAAAATTATTTACTTAATTCCTCAAAATATTTTTAAATTATTCAGATGTAATGAACATAATAATAATTTGTATGATTCCGAAATTGAATTACAGTGAGGGGTTGAGATGTGTAAAATGCCCATCCCAAATCGACACTTGAGGTGCCGATTTGGCGCCTCTGCCCAAATCGGCACCTCATGTGCCGATTTGGAGGGGGCACACCAAATCGGCACCTCAGGTGCCGATTTGGAGGGGGCGCCCCAAATCGGCACCTCAGGTGCCGATCGGTGCCTAAATTTTTAAATTTTTTTACTTCGTGTTTATTTAATTAATTACGGTTTTTTTAATAATTATTTAAAAAAAATCCCCATGGATTTTTTCAAAAGAGGGAGGTTTTGGACTTTCTTAATTTTAATTTGAGTTTTTATCACTTGTGCCCTTCTTAGGTTTTGTAATATCAGTTATGTCCTCTTTTTTGTAGTATGACTTGTGTTCCTATATTCTTACAACTTTCACTGTTATGTTCTTTTATAATATCAATTACGTCTTTACTTCACCTTTACAAAAAGGCATAACTGTGAATTTTGTAAGAAGGTGGAGGTACATCTGGTATAGTAAAAACAGAGAGGGACATAACTGATATCAAAGAAGTTAAGAAGGAAACAAGTGATAAAAACCTTTTAATTTTTAGATATAAGGTATTTGTTGTTAGATATGATTGGACATTAGACTTGCCTACAAATTATCATCAAATTGAGGATTTTGTGATATATTTTGCATTCTAAGCATGTAAAGGAAATGTATGCTGCAATTAATCTGTCAAAAAAATCGACATCAAAGTGTATAACAAGAGTGGAGATTAATGGAGAAACTCAATACAGGAATACATAAATACATACTGTATTTATTTACCAAAGTATATGTAAGTAAATATATACCCTCACACATATTTCGAATTTTCAGTTTGGAGAATTAATTTGCATTAAATACGTATCAGATGAAATACGTATCGAGAAAAAGTAAACAGTGGACAAATGTAGGATATATAATTGGGATTATTATATCCAATGTCAACACTTGAAGTATCCAACTGATATCCGATCTTAAATCGGTACTTCAAATATTGAAATAATGTTTTCAACTCGTTTCTTTGCTTAAGGCATAATTAAGTGCAAGGATCCTAATGCCCTCTATTAAGGGATTTTTACATCATGTTCCAATTATTGATATTTACTCCATGACCCATGTGATCTTAACATGTCTTACATCATGACTCCTACCGCCAATTTAACTCTACTATAATTATTGTCGAGTTGTTCAAAACATGGAAAATCCAATTGTAGATTTTGGCTTCCCTCTATACATTCTTCTCTTGTTCCTCCTTCTCGATCTCTATCTACCTTCATATCCTCTAGCAACCCAACTCAACACCGATGTCACCCTTGTGGTTAGCGCTACCCTGGACATCGTTGTCATAAGAGATGCCACTACCACGAGCGATGCTCCTCGACCTCGATGTCATCTACGTACCCTTGATGCTTGGTGATGACCTCAACTCCTTTACTTTCTAGCTAGTATCTAACTCCATTGATCGTTGTCACTGGTGTGATGCTCGTGGTCCTTGCTCCATCACCCTCTTCTCTCACCACATATTTGTGTACATGGAGATACAACCATCATCGGTCACAGTCATTGCTAGCTGCACTATCATCCCTAACATCTTCATCAGCTCCTTTCCTTCTGACTCTCCATGCGGATCTCCTCCACATGGAGGTTTGTTATCTTCTCCACATCCCTGAGGTCAGCACTACCCTTCGTTAACGATCCCGATCCATCTTTGTTGATCGCCACCACCTGATGGCACCTAATGTGAGGAAGGAGAGGTGACGATCGGGGTGATGTAGGGGAGGCAATGCAGGTGAGGCATAGGGGAGAGGATCATGGGGAAGGCACGAGGGAGTGGAGCACATTAGGAACGAAGGAAGGGTAGTGTGGAGAGGGATGGGTGGTGGTGAGGGGAGGGGGAGGGGGAGAGGTGATGGTCGGGCAGCATGGGAAGGAGATGAGGAGGTGGCGACATGAGAGGAAGGTCAGAGGAAGGAGAAGAGTATTGATTTTTAAATTTAATTTACTAGGAAGATAAATATGTCATATTTTTAAAAGATTCCATCGATTATAAGGTCAAGTGGATGGGAGTTATAATCACAATGGTAGTTGTGTAAGGATCAGCAAGTTTATAAGAGTCAAGAGGTATGTAATAAAGAAGTCAAGGGTTGTGGTGTGCTGCAAAATTTTACAGGAATCATCGGGTAAAAATCCTTTTTTTAATGCAAGTAAATTTTATATTCTTTCTCAACCATTTTTACACGTGTGACCTTCCAAGTTATTTAATAACATTTATGCTTCTAACTTTTTACAATTAAATCTATGCTTTTATGTTTCTACAAAAGTCATAATTTGCTCTTGTGCCACTACATTACAATAAGGATTTAATGAGGCTTCCCCCTTGGGGCAACCAATGTGACTGCTCTTCCCTTATTTTCAATGTCTTTTATTTTTTGACAATATCACCCATATATATATATATATTCATCTATATATCTCTCCTACATGTCATTCCAATTTCATTAGAAATAGAGACTTATATACCCTTCATCTAGAAATGTAATTTTAATGGTATTAGAATTACTGTAATCGATCTGTTCTAGATGTAGGAAATATGAGTATCTGTTTCTGACGAAATTGGAATGACATGTAGGAGAGATATATAGGTCAATATACATGTTGATATTTTTCAAAAAAAATAAAAAATATCAAAAATAGCGTGGGGCAACCATGTTGACTGCCCCAAGAGGGCAACTCCATTAAACTCTTACAAGAACACAAAGTAAATATTGTATAAAGCAAATATTGTGAATTTTGTAGAATATAAAAGCAAAAATTGTAATTGTAAAAAAAATAAATAAAAGAACCTGTTAGATCAGAATCTACGTTGTTTCATCTCTTTTTCTTTCGTCATCTTGACGTGTCCTGATGGAACGTAAATCATCCACATTCGTTCTTTCAAATTATTCACAAATTCGAGCCTAAAAGGAAAGACCAACCAACCGGTCTCACCTCACGAGAGGAAGTGTAAAAGTTCAACCTCGTGACTATTGGTAAAAATATCTAATATACTCTTGTGTCTATTTTCACACGTGGTCGTAGAAGGCGCCCGAATCCAATTATCTACCGTAAATAAGCACCTGATACTATCAATATTCACTTCTTGTATTAATAAGTAATAACATCTTGTTAACGGTTCGTTTGGTTGCAAGATTGGACATGGTTGAGTTGAGGTACTCCAGTGATTAGTAAACTGTGAGGAAGATTGAGATGTTTGGAAGGACGGATACGCAGGGTTGGACCAACCTAATCTTGCCAAGCCTACAACCAAACGAAGCCTAAATAACAGTAAAATCGAGCTTGGAAAAAAGTTACCGGAAAAGTTACATTAACCAAAGATTCATGGGATGGAACTGTAAAAAAAACATCTAGGTAAAAAGATCTAAGCGCAGCAGTGTATTTCTATTTTTTACACGCGGTGGTAAGCGGGGCCCACGCAGAATCCACCCACCGAGCCAATAACATCTCACTCGATTCCCCTCTTCCCACAAGCGCGTTATACTTGCAATCCATTACTTGTGGGTTAATTACTAACAGGCCCCGTTAAATAAGCAAGTGTTAACCCTACGGTCTTAAGATTTCCATTTCAGAGCTTTTCGTCCACCTATCACGCACACAAATTGCTATATTCCCATCAGCCCCCTCCCTCCCACACAACAACACTACATGCCAAGCCCACCACCTCCCTCCTTTCCACCTCCAACCTTTCCCACCTCTTTCTCCCTCCCTAGTCCCTACAGATCACCACCGCCACCCTCCTCTTCTCACCGCCCCTCCCTACACTAATGGGTAACTGCACGGCTTCCAAGCTCACAGGAGGAGGAGAGGAAGAGGAGGTGGTGGCCCTCTGCAGGGAGAGGAAGAAGCTCCTCAAGGCTGCAGTGGACGGCCGCTACTCCCTCGCAGTAGCCCACTCCAAGTACACCCACTCCCTCTGTGCAGTGGCGGCTGCCATCAACCTCTTCGTCACGAGGCATTCCACCCCGACCCCCATCCTCATCACTCTCCCTCCGCCTTCCCCTCCCACAGAACCCAAGACGGAGGAGAGAACCTCCCTCTCCTCCTCTTGCTCTTCGTCTTCCTCCTCCTCGCGTTGCTCTTGCGAGGTGAGGGGTGTGGAGGTGAGTGGAAACGGCGAGTTGGGTTGTGGGTACTTCTACAATGAGAACGTGGAGGAGCCGGTGGTGGAGAGCTTCGGTTGGGACTTCTTCAACCCGTTTGATGGGGTGATGGTGGGGTTGGAGAGGAGGAGCTCAGACGAGGAGCTGAGGGCTGTGAGGGAGGAGGAGGGGATTCCCGAGCTGGAGGAGGAGGAGGAGGAAGGTGGTGGTGGTGAAGGGAAGGAGGTGGCAGTGGAAGGTGAGGTGGGTGGTGATGAGGTGGTGAAGGTTGATGGGTGCAGTAGTGAGGATGGATTGGCTGTGGTTGAGGAAGCTCCCACGAAGGAGAGGGACCTTCTTGAGGCTCTAAGGGATGTGGAGGATCATCTAGTGAGGGCCTATGTTTCCGGGAAGGATGTGATGAGGATGCTGGAGGCCACCTGCATTGCCCCTGTTTTTGATGATGTCAAAGGTGGCTCTTTTTCTCCTCTTTTTTTTGATATCCTGCAAGTTGGGTTCTTTGTCTTTGACCACAGACTTGATTGATGAGGATGTTGGTTTTTCCCGTGCTCTTCTTCCTCTTCTACCCACTGTTGTATCTGTTTTGAGTGCGTGATCATTTCTTGTTCGTTTGGCCCACTTTTGCATCACAAGGCGTTCTACTGTTGGGGGTTGGGGGATTTGTTAATCCTCCCAGTTGTTTTATATTGTAAAGATGGGAGGTATCTTTGTCTCTTCGTCTTTGTCCTGCTGTCTCTATGTGGCTCTCGTCTTTGTTCTGGTTGCTTTGGTTGTTTCTGCTGTTCCTGTTTTATATACTTTCATGAAATTCCTGTGAAAGGAGATGGTTCCCATCAATGCAGAGACTGGCAGTTGGTTTGGTATGCTTGGAACTATTACGATGCTCTGATACCTTTCATTAATGTCGCTGTAATCTGCTAAAAATCATCTTCTTTGATCAAATCGACTGCTTTGATCGATCTTTGGACGTTAACGTTCGTAACGATATCTGTTTCTATGATTTTCTCTGCACAGAGAATTCGTCGAAGCTTGCTATAACATGGCATCGCTCATCGTCTTCAAGGTCCTCATCTCATAGGAGCTTTCTCGCGTCGAGCTCCAGGAGCACTTCGTATGCAGAGAGCAAGTGTGATCTGTTTGATGAATGCGTGGGTATGGCATCTGGGAGTCACTCCCAGACGCTCGGCCGATTGTATGCTTGGGAGAAGAAACTTTACGAGGAAGTGAAGGTTTTAAATATTCCCCTCTTCTAATCTTACCCTTGAGACCTCATTCAATGTATAAAAAAGTTATTGGTTTGATGTGATTTGCTCCTGATTGCATGTACAACCTTGGAATAGAGACGTAGAACATTATGCAAGTTTTGTTGAAGAAATATTTACTAGAAATTTTTAAACAGACTTCTGTCGTGTGTTTTGATTTCTTGGTATCTCTGTATGGCTATCCCATGCTAAAGTTTCTTATACACTTGCTCTTCCAGGCTGGAGATGATACAAGGAGGATGTACGAACGGAAGTGCTCGCAGTTGAGGAATCGGGATGCTAAAGGATCGGATTCACGATCCATGGACAAGGTTCGAGCTGCTGCAAAGGATCTGCATACCAGAATCTGGGTTGCCATCAGGAGCGCGGAGACAATTTCAGAGAAAATCCAAAAGCTGAGAGATGAAGAATTGCACCCACAGCTCGTCGAGCTGTTACAAGGGTAACTAAGTTGCAAACTGCTAATTTCTTTAGCAGATTATAATGACAAGCTTTACCATTGACATTCCCAAGTTTTACTTACCAGTTTGAAGAAAACATGGAAGGTAATGCTGGAATCACATGACACGCAAAACCAGATCATGAGCGAAGTAAACACATTTACTTGCCCATCTTACGGAAAATTCTGCAGCGATGCGCACCGCTTTGCAACGCTTCAGCTGGATGCTGAGCTCCAGAACTGGCGTGCGTGCTTTATGAGTTACATCACGTCGCAGAAAGAATACGTTGAAGCACTCGATGGTTGGTTATCGAAATTCCTCGTGCCAGAAGTTGAGCTCTTCTCCCATGGCAGATCCTCTTTACCCCCATACAGGCCTGGGGCACCTCCACTATTTCTCCTGTGCCACGACTGGCTAGCTGCACTCAAAAGACTGCCCGACAAGCCCGTTTCGAACTCGTTGAGGATGTTCAGCAGAGACGTGAGAGTTCTATGGATAAAGCAAGGTGAGGAGCAGCTGCAGAAGAGAAGAGTCGACAGCCTAGCGAAAGAGCTCGACAAGAAAGTCCTTTCCCTACAGAAGGCTGAGAACAGAATAATCGAATCCAAGCTCTCTGATAACATAAACGAGCTGGAAATGCGACGTCAGGTTGAACACTTGACCGGAAGAAAAGAGATGCTTGAGATGTTCAAGAAACGCTTAGACGTCGAAAAGACGAAGCATCACAGCTGCATGCAGGAGACACAGAGAATCACCTTGAATGGTTTCAAGACGGGATTCATGAATGTCTTCGAATCGCTCACGGAGTTCTCGAAGGATGCATTGAAAATGTACGATGATCTTGTGAACTACAACGAGAAGGTGGAAACCGGTGGTGTATCGAACGATAAGGCACCCTGCATCGAAGGTGGGCAGGTAGATGGGTGCAGGCAATTGCCAGAAGTGATGGAACCACCGTCATCGTAGCACACCGGCGATAACAGGTCTGAGAGTGGGGCTGTGTATATTGTTCATTTCAGCAATGTGGTATCAGCTCTGCATCTCTGCTCATGGAGATGCAGCAACCCTTTCCTTTTCTTCCCCATTCCACTAATTTTAGAACCCACTGTTGGTTTTTTTGTGTATAACCTTTGAAGGCATATGACTTTGACCTGTTCTTGGAGGAGTGGTTGCCTAACTATGTGTGTATATTGTTGGGGAATGGGTACTAAGATTTTGTAAGTATAGTTTGGTATCCGAGGCAATGGATGAATGCCATCTGTGCGACCATATGTCTCCAGATATTAAACTCCACTGGGAAATGGAAAGGAAACTCTGATCGCCATACAGCATCGGGAACAGAGGCCACCATGAAAGAGAATCAACCTTAAATTAAGGTGTAAATCTTACTTGCAGATGAATGGGTTGCACGCAAAGTATGAATTTTCAGCAAAATTACGATGGCTGGGCATCCTACTGTTGTTTTAAAAAGCAGATTAATTAATTAAACCAATTTTGCAGATTGCCGTTAAGATATCGACCTGCTGGAGTTTCTCTCTTCTGCTGACCTGCTGGAGTTTTGACGGGATTTTGTGGCTATATATGGTCAGTCTCAAGTCCGCGTAAATGAGGAGAGTTACGTGTTAGGTAGTTGATAGCCGGCACAAGAGAGAAAAATATCTAAATATTGTTCTTTTTTATAACATTATTTAGGAATTTATCTCAAAATAGTTCGGATCTTTTCATCGTGGATTTAAGCAAACATAGATTTCGTTGGGAATGTTCTTTACTAGTGATGTGTCGCATCATCCGAATACAATGAGAAGTTGGCAATGACCAACTACATCTCGTGGTCTCTCTTTCTGGGTCGTACTGTTGGAACAATTGGGGGGGACTTTAGGGTGGGGATTTGGGTCTTTCCTTAGCTTTTTGTCTAATTCCATTTAGATTTTGGTTGGAATAGTTTCACATTTTATATAAATATGTTATAAAAAATCTGGACCAGCATAGAAGATCGACAAGACTCCTTTCTTTGACTAACAAGGTTGGTCTTGTCCTTGTTAATAGTAGTGAATTCGAATTTTTTGGTATTCAATCATTTGCTTCGTTAGTTGCAACAGCGGCAATTGTGGAATCTGCTATTGGGTCAGTCATTTTCATTATTACTTTTTGAGTCCAAGGGATTGTTGCTTTAGAATCCATAAATTGCATTAAAGGTTAAACAAGACTGTTCGAATGTAGTTCAAAATTTACAAGGGTTCTCGCATGTGGAACACACGCGGGTAAATAAGCTAGTTATGATGCATCATTACCTCGATGCAGTCCAAAATTCGCAAGGGTTCTCACATGATGAACGCATGCGATTAAAGAAGTTAGTCTAAAAGAGGTTGCAAAGGAAGTTACGGTTGACATTTTGACTGGAAAATTAATGGAGATAGTAGATAGCATAGAAAGAAGGAAGATTCAGATACTATGTCTCCAAAAGACAACAAGAGTTGGTGAGAAAGCAAGAGAATCGAGAAGACATGTTGTAAACTTTGGTATTCATGTAAAGTTAAGGGCAAAAATGGTGCTAGAGTTGTTGTTCACAAGGATATTTTGCTAAACTGGTGCTTGGAGAAGAAATCCTGACTATCATTTCAGTTTATGCACCGCAAATTGGTTTAGATGAAAGGAATAAACTAACTTTTTGGGAGGATTTGGATAAGGATTATGCAAGGAATCCAACAAAGAGATATGATTTGCCTAGTGGAGATCTTAATGAACATGTGGGAAAGGATACTTCAGGGCATGTTGGTGTTCATGGAGTCCATGGCTTCGGGGATAGAAATGAAGAGAGAAAAATCATTCTACATTTAGTAATGGCTTATGATCTTTTCATAGTAAACATCTCTTCAGCAAGGGGGAGGAGCACTCAATTACTTATAAGAGTGGTCCAAAAAGAACATAGATATATTATTTTGTGTTGAGGAAAAGAGATCGGTTGTGTTGCAAAGATTGCAAAGTAATCTCAGGAGAGAGTTTGACAACCCAACATCATTTGCTAGTCACGTATGTGCAAACAAAAGGGCTGCTAAAGAAAAGGATGGTTTCCAAGATAACTAGAACTAGATGGTGGAATCTCCTATTGAAGAAATCAAGCTTCAGGGAGAAGGTGTTAGAAGACTTATCTTGGGATAGTAATGGATGTGCAAACGAGATGTGGGAGGTGGTATCAGCTTACATCCGAAGGGTAGCCAAAGAGATGTTTGACGAGTCAAAGGGAGGAGTCCCCATCCAAAAGGAGGCTTGGTGGTGGAATGGAGGGGTGCAAGAGAAGCTCAAAATTAAAAGAGGATGCTTTAAAGCTATGTCTACGGATAGAACAGAGGAATCTATCACAAACTACAAAATAGCGAAGAAGGAAGCAAAGACGGCTGTAAGCGAAACTAAGTCAAAAGCTTACGAAATTTTGTACAAAAATATCGACTCTAAGAGGTCAAAAGGATATGAACATATTGGCCAAAGCAAGAGAGAGAAAGACCAAGGAACTTTCTCAAGTGAGATGCATTAAGGATGAGGAAGGACACATGTTTATTACTCATAAGGATATAGAGACTAGATGGAATAAGTATTTCCATAAGTTTTTTATTGGAGAAGGAAATAGAGAGATCATTTCGATAGATCTTGGTAGCAGTGCTAGTTACTTGAATCGTGCAAGCTATAGACGAATACAAAGAAAGTAGAGGAGGCTTTGAATGTTATGAAACTTGGGAAAGGTGTATGATTTGATGACATTCCTATAGAAGTATAGAGAGTTTTAGGTGAGTGTGGTTTGACTTGGCTTACAAATTTAGTCAATGTTATTTGACAAAAAAAGAAAACGCCTGAAGATTGGAGGAGAAGCATCGCGATGCATCTTTATAAGAACAAAAGATATGTTCAAAATTGTGTGAATTATAGGTGTATCAAGCCGACGAGTAATACTATGAAAATTTGAGAATATGTGATCGAAAGGAGGTTGAGGTAAGTTTCCAAAATAAAAGAAAACCAATTCAGATTCATGTCTGTCGCTCAATTATTGAAGCCATCCACTTGCTGGGGAGAACAATGGAGATTTATAGAGCTAAAAAGAAGAATCTCCATATGATTTTTATTGATTTGGAGAAGGCATATGACCATGTCCCAAGTGAGATGTTGTGGAGAGTTTTGGAGAAGAGATAAGTACATGTTCTACACATTAACCTCATAAAGGATGTGTATGATAGGGCTTCATATTGTGTAAGGATTCAGTTTGGAAAGACTAACTATTTTGACATCAAAATTGAGTTGAATCAAGGTTCGGCTTTGAGTCAATTCTTTTTTACTTTGATTATAGACGAGTTGAACTATTCATATTTAGGATGAGGTACCTTGGTGTATGTTATTCGCTGATGAAATTGTGTTGATTGATGAGAGACTAGAGATGGAGTAAATTAGAAGCTGGATGTCTAGAGACATGCATTAGAGACTAAAGGATTTTGTATAAGTAGGGTTAGGACTGAATATAAGGAGTTCACTTTTGATGAAAGCAATGATGAAGTAATAGGGGTGAAGATTGGTGATGATAACATTCCGAAGAAGGATTCTTTTAGATACTTGGGATCTATGTTGCAACAAGATGGAGATTTTGCTCATAGAATAAATGCAGGTTGGCTAAAGTGAGAGGAGTCTCTACTATTCTTTGTGATAAGAAAATTCCTTTGAAAATTAAAGGAAAGTTTTACAAAGCAGTCGTGAGATCTGCTATGCTCTATGGATCTGGATGTTTACCTATGAACCATATACCTGTGTAGAGAATAACAATAGTAGAAATGAAAATGCTAAGGTACATGCATGGATATACACGTAAAAATCGGATTCGGAATAATGCGATCAAAAGGAAAGTTGATGGAACTCCAATCAATGATAAGATGCGAGAAACCCGTTTAAAATGATTTGGTCATTCGCAAAGGAGGTCGGTTGATATACCGGTTAGGAGATGCGAGTTTTGGGATGTTGAGCCGACTAAAAGAGAGAGAGAGAGGAAGTCCATAGAAGTGTTGGAATGAGACTATCCAAGGAATCTTAATTTTTTTTTGGATCAAAGCCCGATAATGACCCAATATAAATATGAATGGAGGTAAAAAATCCATGTATCTGACCCTACTTAATGTGGGAAAAGGTTTTGTTGTTGTTGAAATTTAGAGAGTTTGAAATGAAGAATTAAGTTATGAGCATGTTATTATCTGCCAAATCGTGGACAATTGATTGTGATATATTCAATCATAAGTTGCTTATATTTGAACTAAATTGACCCTTCACCGTATGGGTGATTTTAAGAAGTTATAGCAAGATAGGTCATAAACACATTCGGGTCACTTACAAGAAATGTATTGGCATCCGTATAATTAGAATGGGTATACGAAAGTTGAGGTCGTTCTTCACGGTCTGAGAAAATATTTGTTCAATTCCTCAAACACGGATGGAACCATTATTCCTTTGTCGATTCTATTCATGTGTTTGTTAGATCATATTAAGATATGAATAACGATTATAAAAGAAATCCGATTCTCTCATACATGGGAATCACCATTCCTAGGTACCCCATAGGAATTGGGATTCCATTCCTTAGAAATGCTAATTAATATGTTCTTCTTCATTTTTTTAGTTAATATATCATTGTTACAAATATATGGTTATCGACATGGATGTGTTTTTTTGGATATTTTTTAGACGCTGACGTGGATATGATTTTTTTACACGGATACAAATATATAGATGCAAAATGCCAGATAAGTTATAAATATATGCATATATGGATGCTGACATGGATATGAGATTTGTTGCGGATAAAAATATAGATACGGTTCATTTTTTTGGATATGGATACAAATATGATTACAAGATATTCAAGCAGATACACATACACATATATATTAAATATATGGGTAAAATGGGGCTGCCCCCAGGGAGTAGCCAACTTGGCTACTCCCACCCCTATTTTTCCCTCATTTTTTTATTTTTTGGAAAATAAAAATTTGTATATTCATCATTATATCCCTCTCACATTCTATTAAAATTTCGTCAGAAACAGAGACTCTTAAGCCCTCCATCCAGACGTCATTTTTTTAACGGTCGCAAGATTTTTTAAATCGACCATGTTTGGATGGAGGCCGTAGGAGTCTCTGTTTCTGACGAAATTTTAATAGAATGTGAGAGGGATATAATGATGAATATACAAATTTTTATTTTCCAAAAAAATAAAAAAATGAGGGAAAAATAGGGGTGGGAGTAGCCAAGTTGGCTACTCCCTGGGGGCAGCCCCATTTAAAAAATCCTGCGACCGTTAAAAAAATGACGTCTGGATGGAGACCGTAGGAGTCTCTGTTTCTGACGAAATTTTAATAGAATGTGAGAGGGATATAATGATGAATATACAAATTTTTATTTTCCAAAAAAATAAAAAATGAGGGAAAAATAGGGGTGGGAGTAGCCAAGTTGGCTACTCCCTGGGGGCAGCCCCATTTTACCCTATATATATATATATATATATATATGGGTAAAATGTGTATGCCCCCTAGGGGGAGCTAACTTAGCTCCCCCCGCCCTTTTTTTCACAATTTTTATATATTTTTTTGAAATCTAAAACCGTGTAAATTCATTATTAAATCCCTATATTATGTCATTCAAATTTTATGCGAAACAGAGACTCCTACGACCTCCATCCAAACGGGGTCGATTTAAAAAATCCTGTTACCGTTAAAAAACGACTGTCTGGATGGAGGCCGTAGGAGTCTCTGTTTCACATGAAATTTTAATGACACAATATAGGGATATAGTGATGAATATTCATGGAAGAAATTTTCAAAAAAAAATAAAAACATGGAGAAAATGGGGCGGGGGTAGCTAAGTTAGCTACCCCTGGGGGCAACCCCATTTTACCCTATATATATATATATGTATATATAATATGGATAAATATATCAGATACAATTTTTTTTGATATGAATACGAATATGAACATAGATATGCGTTTTTTATTATTTTTTTCCGGATATGGATATGGACATGATATGGGATTTTTTCTAATGTGAATATGATGCATATATAATTTTAATTTTTTTTTGTAAGATATGGATACTGACTATATTCTAGCAAATACATATACAAACATGGATATGTATTTTAATTTTTTTGTGGATACAGATACGACGGACATGTATTGGGATTTTTTTGTGTTTCAAAATTTTTAGGATATGGATACGGATATGATAATAAAATATTCTAGTGGATATGAAAGCCCGTTGGTCAAAAGGTTAAATTGGCCATAAATACTAAACTGTAATTATTATATTTTTATCAATTGGTCCTTCAAATTTTGTAATATGTTTTATCTATTCATTGTACTTTATCAGCTTCCTCCATCGAGGGATGAGCAGTTGCATCCAACGGGAAGGAAGGGAAGTAGAATTGGGATGGGCGGGAGGAGGGGTTGCACAAGGGGAGGGAGGCAGCATCCCTCCTCGCCAGCAGCTGCACCCTTCATCTTCTTCCTCGAGATGAAGGGCAGCTATTGCAACTTGTCCTATGCCGCATGTGATCGCTCACAGTTAGGAGTGGACATTCGATTGGTTTGGGTGGATTGGGTGAAATAATTTGGGTTGCATTCAATTTGGTTTAAGAAAGTAACCACCCATGACCTACCCAAATTAAATTGAGTGGAGTTATTTGGGTTGTGGATTTGGACCGATTGGTTTGGGTCAAAACCAAACTTCAAACGACATCTATGAAGTAAAAATTAATATATTTATAAGTAGATGTTCACATATAAAACTAAGGTTATGTGACAAATATATTCCTTACTCTCAAGTTTTATAGAAAGATTAACTGTTTCAAACTTATGTGTCAAGTGGAGTTATATCATTATGAACTATATATGAAATTATTGGATGCCCAAGCTTTAAGTTTGGGTTATTTGAGTGGAGTTTATTAGACCCATCTTCCAACCCAAAATCAATAACCAGATCCAAAACCCAAATAATACAATCTATTTCAACCATTTTTTCAATGTTTGGGTGGGCTATTTGGGTGAACCCAAATACTGCCCAGACCTACCCACAATATGACTCCAATGGCAATCTTCCTCGGGCAAAGGTGCTTTCACAAATCACATGCACCCATGCCTGCCACAGCGAGGCGAACACCTCTTCTCGACCTCGACCGCCATCACGGCCATAAATGAGCAAGCCATCGGGAAACCAAGCAAGCGAGAACAACCTTTAACCACTGCCACCATCCTTGCCCTCACCGCCGATCTATTTCGTGATGGAACACCAATTGCCATCACGATGGGCATTGTGGCCTTCCTCATGGCCTCAACCTGCTCATGTCCAACCTCCAAACCTTCGCCACCTAACATTGTAGCATGAGTTCGTCGCACTGAGCCTTCCTCATGTTGCAAGTCCTATTATGATTGATACCTCGACCAACCATTGTGTCCTCCCTATACAGTTATTGTGCTACCTGTAGTCACCCCATCATTGCCATGTTCATCTTGTATGCGACTGCACAACCCTACGCCTCCCTTTGTGGTGTTGCAACTGCTAACATCCACACCTCTGTGCTTCCTCGACCCCCTATCGATGAGCATTGCATTACCTCACTTCAGTGCACGTCGTGGTTGGCGTTACATATCCGTTGACTGATGCTTCCATCTGTAGGTACTGCAGCCAACTATTACAGATATCATACCACCATCAATCCCTAATGTGAGCCAGAGAAGACTACACATCTCTTGCCCCTTTCTAGAATGATCCCGCTCGACATGCTCCGTGTGGAGGGTGTCAGAGAGGAGGGCGATGCCTCCACACTCCTCTGGTGCATACCCACCTACCCCACCAAAGCTCTGCCTCCCTTCCTTATCGTTGGATGCAGTCGTTCATCCCATGAGCCAATGGGAGTGACAGCATGGAGGAAGGATGCAAGAGGAGGAAGAAGATAAAAACATATTACAAAATTTGAAAGAACTGGTGGCAAACAACAATTAACCATGATAGTCGCCATCATAGACTCATTTACAGGTAGATGTTTCAATATTCAGGGGCCTGACATGAAGCATAGTCCTCATCAATTTGAGAGGTCTTTTCCTATTTTCCAGAAAAGATGGCAGCCAATGTTTGCAAAGTTCAAGACTAGGCGCGAGTACATACGCACAACCAGATATAGATTTCATGCTAATTAAAACAGAAATCATTCTGTACACATTTCATTGCATATCATGACGTGCTCGCGTTCCTAAGAGAGCTTACACAGAAAGAAATACAACTATTCCCGAAAATGCCTACCTGAGGTACAGTGACACTAAGAACTGAGACAAGAGAACGAATTCGCTTACAACCACGGCAGGCGAGCGGATGCCAAAGAATGGAACTATATCTACCTGCAGCCAGCTTTCAACTGCTGATCCCATCGTTGCACCCATGACAAGGCCCCCAGCAGTTATCAATGCAGCCTTACCTGAAAAAAAAAAGGAAAAAAGAAACTTTCATACAAAAAAGGTACCCCCAAAGATTGGTTAAGGCCTCCTTGGATGGTCGCAGAAAAAGGGGGCAAAGATCAGTAATAAGTGGTTGATTTTCAGCTAATAGGACTACATGTATCCATCTCCGAGAATAAACAGACTGTCTTTGTTCTGCGTTCTGTTTAGGTGTAGGACACACATGCATCTCTAAGAATGCACCAAACTGCAACATTTCGTAAAAATCCAACTCCATCTTTTTTTTTGTCATTCTACATGGATTAGAATGTCCCTAACATGCACATCAGAGAAAATTTTTCCGGTGTACCAATTAAAAATTAGGAAATTTTGGCTACACCATTGGTATCCACTTGCAGTGTGCTTACCACCCAAAAGACCAGGGGTTTCTTGTGGGGATTGCGTTAGATAGTCGACAACCAGCGTAAAAAATAGTCAAATCTTTCAACATGGATTTGATCAAGAATCCATGTAGGCGACCTACATATAGTGGGAGAAGGCTTCGCAATTTTATTTCATTTACCATGAAAGAAATTCCATTTTCCAGATTAAATAAAAGTTGTATATCTGTGTACGACTTATTTTAAAAAAATAAAAAGACTACCATCTCGATTAGGGAATGTTATCATAGTAATCAATATAAAAATAAAGGTTTTTATCAGTTGTGCCCCTTCGAGATATTGCAATATCAGTTGTCCCTCCTTTTTTAGGAATATCTGTTGTGCCCTCAAATTCTTGTCGTTTTATCAATTGTGCCCCTCGAGTTGGTTGTAGTCCATCTCCAACGCAAATGGATGTTAACTTTGGAGATAAAAGCGAAAATAAATTAGAAAAAGGGGGACCGAATGGTCTTTGTTGACCATCATCACCCTCTCCCTCCTCCCTCCCCTCCTCCCCAAGCCGACCTCATCCTCCCTCCCCTCCTCCCCTGGCTGACCTCCTTCTAAACCGACCTTCCTACCCATGCCAACCTCCTCCCTCCTCATCCCCTTTCCGACTCCCTCCTCCCCCGAGGTCGACCCCAGCTTCTCGCCCCTCTCCCTCCTCCCATGGACGACACCCTCCTCCCTCCCTCCCCTCCTTCCCAAGTTGACCCCCTCCTCCTGTGGCCACCGCTTTCCTTCCTCTCCTCCTCATATGCAGGCTGATCCCCTCCTCCCCTTGTCGACGCCCTCTTCCTCCCTTCCCACTCCTCCCCTGGATGACGTCCTCCTCTCCTCCGTTCCCAACGGCGAGCACATCCTCCTCTCCAACCTCATCCTCCACAGCCCCGTCGAGGCCCTTACCTCTGGCATTGCCTGTTGTGCCATCCCCTCCTCCGCCCTTCACTGCCACACCAAGTCCACCTTCACGGCTCCTCCACCAGCTCAACGACGACTCCCCCCCCCTCCCTCTCCCCTCAGTCCATTGTCGCCCTGCACGACACCTTCGATGCTATCGTCCGCCTCAAGTCACTCCTAGAGACCTGCCTCCACGTCAGCAGGATCGTCGTGATGACCCTCACTGACGCCTTCACCATTGATTTCCATCACGCGATCGAGCAGATGTTCGATGCGCTCGTGTCCTTCTCTGGGAGCTCTTCGGTTCCCCAGAGCTCAAGGATCTCATTGAGATCGTATAACTCCTGTGTGCTTAGAAGTCAATCCAAGTCAACAAGTTTGACCCGGAGATACATGCAAAGATCGTGATCGACATCGATGAGATCGAGAGTAATGCATTTCCCGACGGATCGAAGGTCATGCGACTGTTCGAGAAGCTCGAGATCGACGAACCGTGAGGAGGAGGGTCAGAGATAACATTTATGCTAGTTCTCATTTTGAACACTTAGCAATAATCATTCTGTGGACAGAAACCTCTTTCATGTAGCTTGGCAAGTAAATTTTCAGTCATAGGCACATGACCCTTTACACATAAAACCCACTGCTCATGCAGTTTATGATCCCCATTTTGGTCAATCCGATGTAGAAACCTTTACTCGAGGGGGTGCTCTTAGACTAGTGAATATTGCTACTCTTAATATGTTAAATTAATGATTTTTCTCACTTGTACCCATCTTAACTTTTGCATAATCAATTATGCCCATACTTCTTGCAAATTTAACACTTATGCCCCTCGGGTTAGTTGTCGTCAATCCACGTCCCAAACGGACGTTAACTTTAGGATATATTAGTCATTAGAAACAATATCTAGAGGTAATCTTGTCCCTCACCACCTCCACCTATCAGTTATGCCCATACTTCTTGCAAATTTAACACTTACGCCCCTCGGGTTAGTTGTCGCCCATCCACGTCTCAAGCGGACGTTAACTTTTGGATATATTAGACATTAGAAACAATACCTAAAGGTAATCTCGTCCCTCACCACCTCCACCTATCACCTCTTCCCCACCCCAGCCTCCCTCCTCCGTCAACTCCCCCATATGCCCCTTCCAGTCCCTTCATCTCTAGCTACCTACTACCTCTGCGTCCACAGCCCCTTCCCCTTCAGTTCCCTTCATCCTCCGCTCCCACCTTTATTGCCTCTCCCCTTTGCCCCTCAAACTGCCTTTCTCCTTCACGTCCATCTCCTTTGTGCCCCCCCTTTGCCCCCTTTAGTTGCCTTCCTCCTTGCTCCCACCTACACCACATTCCTGCTAAAACATATGGGCATTAAAACTCTTGCCTTTTCTTCTCGTTTCCTACACTTACACTAGATTTAAGTTTTACTTTCGCATTTCATTTGATTTCTGTTTTAGATACTCATCATTTCCATTTCAAGTTCTTCTGATCATTTCCAATCGGAGGTCTTTCCAGTTCATTTACTCACAATTTTCAATCAATTCCCCATTGAATCTAATCGATTCCCTTCACTTCTCCTCACTTTCTTCCACATTTGATCAACTCACCCATGAGAATCTGGGTTGTTGATCCTATTCTATTACCTAATCGTGGATCATCCATCCACTCAATGTTTCCTTTCAGTTTTTCGTCGAGGACTCCTGACTCGAGCTGTTCTCCCTTTTGCAGGTATGTGACGGATAACATTGATGATTCGAGAACCTCGTCTAGAGCTTCAACGTGCATCCTTTTCAGATCTAATAAGTACCATCTACAGGAGGTGTGGACAAATGAGGAGGTGCAGGGGGATTTTATTTGATCGGAGGTGTGGGCATTGTCCGAGGAACCACCATCGCCTTCGATTTAGGCTCTGGTTCCCATGTATTTCTATTGTGAACGGAATTCCCATCTAACAAAGATAATGCACCAGTTATGAGCGTTCATTCACCATCGAAGAAACAGACGACACAGAAGAAAACTGAAGCCCAGGTTAGTCGAGCATTCCAGTTAGGTCCCCATGCCACTCACTACGGGGATTTATAGAGTGCCCAAGTTCAGAAACTTGAGTAGATGGATGTTAACAATACAAGACTAATTAGCAACTGATTATTTCTCGGTGCCCATTTTGGTTGCTCCTCACTGGAAACGGTTGGGGGGAGACACCACCAACTTCCAAAGGGATTACCCGATCCAAAAACAACATAAAAAACCACAACATAATACACAAAAACAGCAAGATGGCTTAAAAAGTAGCAATTCGCATTTCCCAAATTCGGCAACCCTCCATATCCATTCCAGTTCATCATGTCGTTCTCCAATCATTACACCCATATTCCCCAATCCATAACTCTGGGTCGAGTTTCGCAAACCTCGAGCTTCGTATTCCCTTGCCAGTTGTCGGATTTGGAGCATCAAGGATCATAAAGCCACCACTAAAGATCAGCAGCACCTGGAGGTGAAACTCCACCTAGAATGAACATTGTTGCATCGAGGAGCATCACCATCTAGAATTTCGCCCACACAGGAGCATTCCCACCGTGACATGAGGAGGACGGAGCAGCAGAGGAGGTCATGGGCTGTGAGGCTGAGCGACGAAGGAGGTCGGGCAGAGGGGTGGGGAGGAGGAATAAAGGGCATCTGGCCATTATACCCCTCTTAACCACCACATGGTTCGGATAAGCCATGATTTAGTTCATTTTTTGACGGTCGGAAGGGCACAAGTAATAACGGTGCAAGATGGCATGGGCGTAACTGATATCCAAAAAAAAGGAAGGGGCATAACTGATATTGCAGAAGTTAGGAACAACATAAATAATAAAAACATTTAAATTAACATCCTCACACTAAACATGGATTGTGGTAAAGTATGACGGTGAATTTATTGGTCAAAAGAATCAATAAAATAGAGATTTTTACACTCATAACCCTGAGTAATTTTGCAATTACAATCATAATCCTACATAATAGCAAATTACACGAAAAATCCTAAATAGTCACTCTGTCTCACACTCATAACCCTCCTTTAGTTTTCCCCTTAATCCAACTATATCATTGGGTTAATCTAACTCTTATCTATCCAACAGCTGCTAAAAAATTTAAAAAAAAAACAAAAACCCCAAATCCCCTCCCCTTCCTTCTTCAACACCCCCTTCCCTCCTTCCTCCTCCAGTTTGCCCCCCCCTCCCCTTTTTCCTCCTCCATCTCGCCCCCTTCCCCTTCTTTCTCCTCCATCTCGTCCCTGGCAACGCCACCACCTTCTCCGCCCTCAGATCCTTTGGTGTCCATCCCACCGCCCCCACCTCCCTCCAAACCAATCGTAGCCTCCTCCCCCCAACCTGACCTCACCTCCCCGTCCAACACACCCCTTCCCTCCTCTTCCCCGTCTCTTCCTATGCCTCATTGTTCTCCGATTCAGCCCTGCCATATCCCCCATGCATCCCGGGCAGTTGCGGTGGGGGGCAGATTTCTTGATGAACAGAGAAAAAGCTTGCGGTTGATGCAGAGGTTGCATCTTCTCTTGGAATACGTGCATAGTGAAGGGCGTGAGCGCGTCCCAGGCTACGTCCATGAGATCCCTCTAGAGCGACACACCGATCTTTCCCTCATTGTCCTGCGTCTGGTAAACGCACATGTAGGTGAGGTCCTCCACGCCGAGGTGTGTGCGCACCACGTAGTGAAGCTCTGGTTCGAGAGGAGGACCGCTGTGATGCCCACTTGGCGAAGCTCCGTGCTCACGACGATGGTGAGGGAGTTGTGGTGGACTGCAACAGGTCCTTGGCGAGGTCCACTGAGAGGAACCCGTCGAGCACCTCATCCCACCGAGGTTGAATAATCAGATGTTGTTGCGCATCTTATACTTGTTCATGATCATCGCTGATGGGGACGGTGTCGGTTTGAAGAGGGAGATTTCACGATGAGCACGTCCACGTCCTTGGGATTTGTCAACGTGGAGGCGAAAAGCATGTGATGCAATCATTCCCAAGTTGGCAGGGCAACCCGAATTGAAGAAAAGGTTGATTTGGAGATTTTTCAAATTAGAGATTTCCATTCCTAATTAGTTATTTTAATTAGCTTGCTTATTTTATCTAAATCAATTGAGAATGTAATCTCAACTTTTTTGGTAGATAAAATTAGTTAAAAGTCAATTAGAATCGGTTAGAGTCAATTAGGATCGAGTATGATTTATTTGAAATCGAATTTGATTCACTTTCTATTTTTGTAATTCTACCCCTCCTATATAAAGGGGTTGGTATTCTATTATAAGAGTAAGTCAGATTATATGAAAATTGAGTTTATCTCGGGTTTCTCTCTCTTTACTTTGGCGCAATCTTGCGATTGTTCTCCAAAATCTCACGCACCTGGCGTGTTCTTCTCTTCCCCCATTCTCTAATTTCTTCTCCACCGATATTTCCACCATTAAAATTATATTTCCACCGGACGCAAATGTCGTTTGCATCATTTGGAATCAGAGCATGGTAACAGAATCGTTCTTACGATTCGACGATCTGATCGCATATTGGAGGATGCAATTCAATCTTAGTCTTCTCTCCCATGGCTCACATGCACATTCGCGACAACAAAAGTTCAAGCGACGCCATATCTCAAGCCTCGAGGTTCAAGCATGGCTGGACATTTTAATCGATGAAACTTCGCCCATCGAGAACAAAAATCAGAGCACATAAGCTGTTATGCAACCTACTTTTGATCAAGAAAACAAAGTATTTTTATTCTATATGAAGATTTATTTGGTACAACTATTGTGCAAGAAGAAAAGGAGGACCAAGCAAGGAAGGAAATATCGATATCGATATCGTTTCGATACAATGTCGATACCGATATATCGCTGATATATCGGCGATATATCGACGCATATCGCCGAAACCCGGTATTTGGATAGGCATTTTCTCCTGTCGATACCCGATATCGTCCATATCGGCGATATATCGGTGACCTGTCGATACCGATATATCGCCGATATATCGACGATATATCGCGATATGGCGATCCCTGGGACCAAGGGCCCATCTTCGACGAAGACTGTGCGGATAGCGAGATCGAACACCTTGATCTATTCTTGGGTGAAGTTCCTGTGCAGGAGACCGCCGCAACATGGTTGCCAACCCAGCGCCGCCATCCCCTCTTGTCGAGCCCTCAACCCTGGGTCCGCCCACGACCTGAGCACTCGTACCCCCGGTTGCAGCCCCTTTCCATCCCCAAATCCAATTCTGAAGTTATTGTCCAGCCCCACATCTGCCTACAATCGCCATCACAAGTACCGACAACAACCCCAAAACCCTCTCCATCTCCATCGTTAAACCCCACCACCCGTGTCGCCACCCTCCCCCTACCTACCCGATGCTGCCTCACACTTCTTCTCATCCCACCAGCACACAGCCGAATCCGCCACCTCGACCATGCACCGCCACTGCAACTCCCGCTCGCCCCAACCCCGCTGCAGTCATGCCTCCATCTTCCGCACCTCCCTCTCATTTTGTTGCCACCGTCGTCGTTGAATGCGAAAGATGAAAATCATGTTTTTCTTTCCATCCCAAAGAAACTTGTATCCCATGAAAAGGGGGGATAATTGGTTCATTTGGAAATATTATTTTTACCCATTAAATTAAAGTCTAATTTTATTTACGTTTATTCGAGTTGATGCTTTTTTATTTAAATAAAAAAGATCGCTTGTGATCTCAAATTAGTTATTCGATTTTCAATTTGAATTTCGAATTTAAAATTAGAGTCGATTAGGATAATGTAGATTTGAATTTTGATTCAAATCAGTTAGAGTCAATTTGAACTTTATTTCTATCTTTGTAACCCACTCCTCCTATATAAAGGGGATTGTAGGCAATTGTTTTAGACAAGTCAGATTACAATTAAATTGAGATTTTATCTCTATCTCCCTCTCTTGTCTCTCTCTTCCCTACACGATCTCCGCGATTCTCTTCTCCAAAATCCCTCGTTCTCCGACGAGTTTTTTCCTTCTCAACCCCTCCATTTTCTTCTATCAAATAAATTTCCACCATCAATAACTATTTTCCCGTCGTCACAAAATTCTTTCTGCATCAATCAATTAGGATCGAGTATGATTTTATTTGAAATCAAATTTGGTTCACTTTCTATTTTTGTAATTCCACCCCTCCTATATAAAGGGGTTGGTAGTCTATTGTAAGAGTAAGTCAGATTATATGAAAATTGAGTTTATCTCTGATTTCTCTCTCTTTCCTTTAGCGCAATCTTGCGGTTCTTCTCCAAAATCCCACGCACCTAGCGTGTTCTTCTCTTCCCTCATCCTCTCATTTCTTCTCCACCAATATTTCCACCATTAAAATTATATTTCCACTGGTTGCAAATCTTGTTTGCATCAACATGTCCAGTGCATCGAACATCAACATCTCCCCCTCGAGCCAAACCGCCTACATCGACGGCTCCGGCGGGATCAAGTGCATTGACGTTGACATGTAGGTGTCGTTGCCGATGCCCGATTTCGCGAGGATTTTCCTGTGAAAATCAAGGGAGGATTCGTCAAAGAGGCTGCTGAGAATTACGTGCTTCACCAAGTCGACCATAGGTGCACGAAGCTCATCGAAGTACGGAAGCACGCGTAGTCAATGAGGTACACGGTGCGGGGGCGTGTGGTGAGGTAGAAAGGCGAAGAGGAGAGAGGTGACAGAGATGAGATGGCCTCGAGGTTGTCATGGAGGGTTTGGTGCATATGGTGGAGGTCGTTAGGAGTTGCGGTGAGGGCCTTGTGGAGGAGGATGGCGGCGGAAGGGACGAGGAGGATGGTAAGGAAGTTGGAGACGATGTGGTGGTAGATTAGCTTGTGGTACTTCGTTTTGGAGGTAGAATGGAAAGGAGGCATCGAGGGGGCATCCCGCAATGGTGGTCATGAGGGCGGAGAGGAGGAGATGGTAGCAACATTAGGAGGATTTGTGTCATGTGGTGGTAGTTGCGGCAGAGGGGCATCGTAGCGCAAGTAGAGCGGTGTCGCGCGAGGGCACTTGATCTTACAGCCAGAGCAGTGTCGTACGGTGCACTCGATGGACACGGCTACAACCACGGTGGAGGCGGCGGCGAGGGGAGAGCTAGACGGAGGAAGGAGGGGCATCATTTTATAAATATAAAATGTTTCAAAGGGCAAAATTGTTCACATCTAACTTTTTCCGTCTGAGTTAACGGAGATTCAAAACGAAACTTGATTAGGATTAAGAAAATTTTGTCGTTATTATTACAAGCATACCATTAACGGGAAAACATAAATAGATGTATTAGAACCGTGTGGATAACCCCTCTACATAGTAAAAATTCAAATAATAATATATATGTATATAATGTACGCAAATGAAAATACAAATGAAATCACTTCTAGTCCAATGTAAAATAAATGAAGAATAAATCATAGCTGAATCGAAACAAACTTTTATAAATCCAAGCAATCTTTTCATAGGTGTTTCCCCCAGTTTAGTCGGGGAATGCGATTGATTTCTCTCCAGTCTTTCCGCCATAAGATCAAAATCCACCGACATGTAGGACAAGCTCATCAAAGGAATGTCAAGATACAATGGCAGTTGCACCTGCTCAGTCTCCAACACCCTCCTACATGCCACAACCTCCCAATCCTCCATACCAAAAGTTGCAAAGGTGAACTCCCAAAAGTTGACCACTAGGCTTGAAGTCGCTCCAAACGATCTCCACCAAAGTATGCATCATATATACCTCCCACTATGTCCCCAATTGAAGAAAATCGTGTATGCATACGAGAGCAAAGATATTTGTACTGTCCAGCACCAAAGAAATTAGCCCTTCGTTGCACACTTACCACAGGCTCAACGTTGATACAACTGCCACTGCCACCAAAAAGAATAGCATGGGTGCTAATGTGTTTCCATGTCTCACCTTCTTGCCAGGTCGCATCGACCCAACTTTTGGTCTCCCATTCACCAAGACAAAGGATATTATCATGGTACACTTGTTCATCTAAGAAATCTCAAGTAACGAGAAGCCCTTGATCCTCAATGAGCTCCATAGAAAGACAACCAAAATATCATAGACATTTGCAAAGTCCACTATACACATGAAACCTTAGAAACCAATCCTCTCCCGAGCAAAAACCAACTCTATCTCTGCAACAAAGTTACAACAAGACATTTTCCCACAATTAAGTAGGGTCAGCTACATGGATTCTTTGCCTCCAATCAGATCTATTTTAGGTCATCCTCGGGCTTAAATCCAAAAAAATAGATCCTTTCGGATAGTCTCATTCCAACACTTCTTAGACCTTCCTCGCCTCTTTAAACCGGTTCAACATCCCAAATTTCGCATATTCTAACAGGTGAAATCAACCTCATTTGCAAATGATCAAACCATTTTAAGCAATTTTCTCTCATCTTATCCTTTATCGGAGCTACATTAACTTTTCTTCCGATTGCATCATTCTGAATTCCATCTTTTCATGTATAGCCAGACATCCACCTTAGCATTTTCATTTCTGTTACTGTCATTCTCTGCACAAGTTTATGGTTCATAGGCTAACATTCGATTCCACAGAGCATATCAGGTCTCGCAGCTGCTTTGTAATACTTTCATTTGATTTTGAAAGGAATTTTCTTAATACAGAAAAGTAAAGGCTCCTCTCCACTTTTTAGCCAACCTGCATGTATTATATGAGTAAAATCTACGTTCATTTCTCCATTATGTTGCAAAAAAGATCCCAAGTATATAAAAGAGTCTTTCTTCTGAATGTTATCATCTCCAATATTCACCTCGAGTCCTTCACCATTGTTTCCATCAAATGTGCACTCAATATATTCAGTCTTATCCCTATGTATAAGAAATCATTTAGTCTCTCTAAGGCATATCTCCATATCTCCATCTTCTCATTTACTCCATCTCTTGTATCATCAATCAACACAATATCATCGGCGAACAACTTACATCAAGGTATCTCATCCATAATGTGACTAGACAACTCATCCATAATCAAAGTAAAAAGAAATGGACTCAAAGCTGAACCTTGATGCAGACAGATGTTGATATTAAAATAATCAATCTTCTCATACTAGATCCTTAGACAAGATGAAGCCCCATCATACATATCCTTTATAAGGTTAATGAATAGGACATGCACTTCTCTTCTCCAAAACTCTCCACGAAATCTTCCTTAGGATTGAATCATAAGCCTTCTCCAAATCAATAAAAATCATATGGAGGTTCTTTTTAGCTCTATAATTCTCCATTGTTCTCCTTTACAAGTGGATAGCTTCAATAGTTGAGCGACCTGGCATGAATCCCAATTGATTTCCAGTTACTTTGAAAAACTCCAACCTTCTTTCGAACACGTTCCCAAATTTTCATAGTATGACTCATCGGGTTGATACCACTATAATTCAAACAATTTTTGTAGCGATATATTTATGTTTTATGTATTGTTTCTTTATTCTCTCTTTACTTATGTATGACTTCTGTAATTTACCCATAGGCTCCTCTCCTATATAAGAGAGCCTAGGGTTATGGAATAAAGCACGAAACATTTTTCTCCCAACATGGTATCAGAGTGGCTCAAAATTGTTCAAATTACAGAGGTATCAAGCTGATGAGTCACACTACGAAAATTTGGGAACGTGTGATCGAAAGAAGGTTGAGACAAGTTTCCCAAATAAAAGAAAACCAATTCGGATTCATGCCAGGTCGCTCAACTATTGAAGCCATCCATTTGCTGAGGAGAACAATGGAGATTTATAGAGCTAAAAGGAAGAATCTCCATATGCTCTTTATTGATTTGGAGAAGACTTATGATTCCGTCCCACGAGAGATACTGTGGAGAGTTTTGGAGAAGAGACAAGTACATGTCCTATACATTAATCTCATAAAGGATATGTATGATAGGGATTTATCTTGTGTAAGGACCCCGACGGGGAAGACTGACTATTTTGATATCAACATTGGTTTACATCAAGGTTCAGATTTGAGTCCATTTCTTTTTATTTTGATTATGGACGAGTTGACAAGTCACATTCAGGATGAGTTACCTTGGTGTATGTTATTTATTGATGATATTGTGTTGATTGACGAGACTAGAGATGGAGTACATGAGAAGCTTGAGGTTTGGAGACATAAATTGGAGACTAAAGGTTTTCGTATAAGTAGGGCTAAGACGGAATATTTGGAATGCACCTTTGATGGAAGCAATGGTGAGGGAATCAAGGTGAAGATTGGTGATGATAACATTCAGAAGAGAGATTCTTTTAGATATCTAGGATCTATTTTGCAACATGATGGGGAAAATTGATGGAGATGTTACTAATAGAATAAATGCAAGCTGGCTAAAGTGGAGAGGAGCCTCCACTGTTCTCTGTGATAAAAAAATTCCTTTAAAAATTAAAGGAAAGTTTTACAAAGCAACCGTGAGACCTGCTATGCTTTATGGTTCTGAATGTTGGCATGTGAACCATAGATATGTGCAGAGAATGGCTGTAGCAGAAATGAAAATGCTAAGATGGATGTGTGGACATACACGTAAAGATCGGATTCGGAATGATGCAATCAGAAAGAAAGTTGGTGTAGCTCCGATCGAGGATAAGATGCGAGAAAACTGCTTAAGATGGTTTGGTCATTTGCAAAGAAGGTCAACTGATGCACCGGTTAGGAGATGCTAGTGGTGGGATGTTGAGCCGACTAAGAGAGGGCGAGGACGGCCCAAGAAGTGTTGGAAAGAGACTATACGAAGGGATCTTAGTTTTTTGGATATAAGTCCGAGATTGACCCAAGATAGATCTGAATGGAGGCGAAGAATCCATGTAGCCGACCCTACTTAATTGTGGGAAAAGGCTTTGTTGTTGTTGTTGTATGGTATCAGAGTGGCGGTCCTAGACCGAAGCTCTGAAACCCTAACCCTAACCCTATCCCTCCTCTCTCTCAACCCCTTCCCCCTCAGCGCCGTCTGTCGTGGCTGCCGCCGCCTGCCACGGCTGCCGCTCGTGCCTCTCGCGACCACCAGTGCCTCCCGCCAGCGGACAACGCCGCCTCCAGCAGCCCCTGATTGCTGCTGCGGCCCTGTTGACCATGCAGCTCGGCCAACCACTGTCTATAGCGCTCTAGAGCCGATCTTGCGGCTCCACGTTGTCTCCTCGCTGCCCACTGATCGTCATCTAATCCAATATGGGATTGGTTGCATGAGTCTGCCTATGCAACCATATATCTCTATGTCATGGTAGACAACCTGGTGTTTAATCTTCATAACTAATCTTCTCGTGCCATCATGTCAGAAAACAAGGCCGACATTCCCTCTATGGGCGCCTTTAGAGGTCATGCGCCCATAGTGAAGATGGATGGGACCAACTATGAACTGTGGACTATGCAGTTCATGAGTATGATGAAGTCTCCCGGTAAGAAACACATTCTTACCGAGGAAGAACCAGCCGAGAAGATTGGAGTAAATGCCTCATGGGAGGCAGACGATGCCTATGCCAAGGTTTGGCTTTCAGGTACATTGGCACTGGAGATTGCCAATGATATATTACATCAATAACCTACAACCAAGGCAATGTGGGACATTCTTGCTGCTACCTATTCACAGGCCAAGAATGAGACAAAGATCTTGCAGCTACAACACGACATCTTCATTACGAAGCAGAATGGACGCCCACTTCACTCCTTATATACATCATTGTGTGGGATGTTCGAGAAGCTATATAGCTTCATGCCCCTCAACTCCACTCCTGAACAGCAGAAGTCTTATCGGAATGCTACCATGGTTGGTGTCTTCTTGACAGCACTTGATCCTGAATATGAGGCAGCCCGATCGCATATTTGGCAGATTCGACCATTCCTCCAATGGAGGAAGCGTTTTGTCGACTCAGCCGGATCACGGTTCCATCCTCTCTCACCAACCAGTCTTCTTCAGCAACGGCTGCCTCTTGAGGTCATGGAGGCTCTTATCACTCTCGTGGACGTGGACCTCGTGGCAGTGGTGGTCGTGTTCGTCAGCAATGCTCCTTCTGTCACTGCTCTGGGCACACCGAGGATACATGCTACTCCAAGCATGGATTTCCAGCTTCTGCTCGTGTGGCTGAGCAGATTGAGCTGCAGCTTCTTCTATGGATCAACGATTTGATGATTTTGTGGCCAGATTGAGAGGTATCATACCTCCAACTTCTCCTGCAACACCTTCTTCAGGTCCTGGAAGCCAATCCGATGTGGCTGCATCAGCCTCCTCCAGCAACTCAGGTAGTATCTCCGCATTCATTAACAGTTGTAGATCAGATGTAGGTAAATGGATTAAGGATTCTGGAGCCACACATCATCTATGTGGAGACAGGACTCAGCTTACAGAATATAGGTCTATTCATCTAGGACGTACAGTGGATATTGCAGATGGGACTCATTCCCCAATTACAGGACAGGGGGAGATTAGTTTGACATGCTCTATGCATTTACAGAATGTTCTACATGCACCTAACTTTTCTATAAATTTGTTGTCTATCAATCAGATTACAAAGGACTTACATTGTAGAACCATTTTTTACCCTTCCTCTCTTGTTTTTCAGGACATCCTTACGGGCAAGGTGATTGGATGTGGTCGTGAGCAAGGCGGTCTCTATCGCCTAATACAAGCTCCCTATGCTGGATACTCCTCTTTATCTACTGGATCTGCTTCACCATTCCTGTGGCATATGCGCTTTGGTCATCTCTAGACCTGGCCAACGGGCTGGGGGCCCGCCTGCCCAGCCCGCTCATGGGTCGGGCTTGGGCTTCGAGATTTAAGCATGGGCCGGCCCGGCCCGCAAGAAAATAAAAAATATATAAATATATGTCAAATTATACATGTATTAATATGATATGCTTTAAGTTTTTCATTTGTGACACTAGTTTTAAATAAAAATTCAATAGTTTACATGTTAAGTAACATGTAAACTATGTATATTAGTTATATAAAGTATAGTTGGTATTAATAAAATCATCTATATGTATTAAATACCATTAAAAAGTCAATGGAAAATGACCAAAATGGGCCATGGGCCGGCCCATGGGCGGGCCTTGGACAAAGGTTTTTTTACCTAGGCTCGTTCGGCCCGGCCCATGGGCCGGCCTGGCCCGCAATTTGGCCAGGTCTAGTCATCTCCCACTCCAGCAAATGTGTCGTGTTCTACCTCAAGTGTCGCCTTACACGTCCTTCCAATGTGAGGCATGTCAGTTGGGAAAGCACCATCGCTCCAACTTTCCCAGTCGTCAGAGTCAGAGCAGTAGCTCCAAGTTTGAGTTATTTCATATAGACATTTGGGGTCCCAGTCGTGCTCCCAATCACCAGGGACACAGGTTCTATATAGTTGTTGTTGATTTCGCTCGTCTGCCATGGGTCTTTTTACTAAAGAATAAATCTGAAGTTGGAGATGTTATCAAATGTTTCTTGTTTGAGATTAAAGATGTTTTTACCGCTATTGTGAAGATTGTGAGAACTGATAATGCCTTGGAATTTTGTACACATGATCTATCTAAATATTTTTCGTCATGGGATATCATTCATCAAACCTCGTGTGCTTATACGTCTCAACAAAATGGTATTGCGAAAAGAAAACACCGGCATTTGCTTGATGTTACGCGGACGCTTATAATTTAGAATCGTGCTCCCCATTCTTTTTGGGGTGATGATGTTCTTACGGCATGTTACCTTATTAATCGCATGCCTTCATCAGTCCAAGGCCCTAAATGTCGGTTTCGGTCACCATTTCGGTACTGACCAAAACAGAATTTCGATGGAATTTCGGTGGAATTTCGACCGAAATTTCGATCATTTCGGTCGTTTTTTGTACTAGGACCCCCATATTTCAGTCATTTCGGTCATTTCGGTGGAATTTCGATTTCGACTGGATATCGATATTCGACAGAAATTCGACCGAATTTCGCTGAAATTTGAGGCCATGCATCAGTCCTGGGTGAGAAAATTCCTTTCTCCCTTGCATTTCCTGACAAGGACTTGTTCTCACTCACTCCAGTGTTTAGCTCCACTGCATTCGTCCATCAGTTATCTCCGAGTGTTGACAAGCTCTCTCCTAGAGCTGTCAAGTATGTATTTGTTGGGTACTCCAAGACTCAAAAAGTATCATATTAGTGCCGATGTCACCTTCTTTGAGTCTGTGATGTATTTTTCTCCTACGAGTGATCGATTGACATCTTCCGATACTGATGACAACATATACATGCCACCACTACCTCCAGTAGCTGCCACATATTTGCCACCACCATCATCTTCGAGACCTACTCCGCCACCGAAGCCATCAGCACCTACTATATCGGTACCAGTTCCACCACTACCATACCACTATACCTGTCGACCGGCGTCTACTCATGGTCATCGCTCCTCATCAAGCCCACATGAGGTATGTTCTGATAACACAGTTTCTACTGATGGGTCTAATGGTATATCTGAGCAGGAGTATACAGATGAGATAGACGTGGAACATGCAGACTTGGACTTACCTATTGCTCTACAGAAGCAGAAACGGAGTTGTGCATCATATCCTATAACATCGGTGGTGTCATTTGATCGTTTGACTGGCGATTTCAGATCCTTTGCAGTGGCACTATCAGAGGTGGCAATTCCAAGAAACTACCATGAGGCTATAAGGGATAGTCGGTGGCGATTGGCTATGGAAGAGGAGATGGCTGCTCTTTGTTCTAGAGGGACATTGAGCCTTGTACCCGCACCTCCTGATGCGTCTACAGTTAGCTGTAAGTGGGTATCTACAGTTAAGCAAAATACCGATGGTAGCATTGATCGATAGAAGGCACGGCTGGTTGCTCGAGGGTTTACACAGACGTATGCAAGGTTCAGGAAAGCGGTATGCGTATGCGTTCGGTCAGGTCACTAAATAGCGATTAAGCGGTATGCGGGGGCATATGCGGGGTATATGCGGTTATACACGGTTTTCTAATTTTTTATTTAAAAATAAATAAATATATGCAAAAGTGACTACAACTGAACAAAAATTTGTTTAAAAATATTCAGAATCAAGCTGAATGCATATGAACTGATTCACAATCATAGAAGCGATCTGGTTACTAAAATTTACATACTCAATTTGTAGTGCGAAAATATTCGGTAACCGATATAGCATTGATCTAGTATAAAAACAACTTATATAGCAAAGAGGCATACAACAACAAAACATATCTCGATCCTTATCCATAAAACAATAACTGATAGAGCAACAGCATATAAAGAAATAATTGACTATAGTAAAAATTCAAGAGCAATAACCAATATGCTAAAAAAATTATTGGGCGCAATAACCAATATTGCTAAAAGAGTGATGGCATCTTTGAATTGCTGGTTGGATTTTTCCCAATCTAAAAGACACGAAAGCATAAAACAACTATGTGATTTGTTTCCAATATAACATACACAGAGTACAAAACAAAATTACCATATGATAATATTTAGACAATGTATTTCCAATATCTTCTAAATTTAAAAAGCCCAAACTTCAACTCATAGAAAGTAAAACCTACAATAGCAATACCTAATATAACAAAAGTCCATATAGAATCATTTCTTGCAACAAAAATCATATAGTAGCCACTAGCCACTGCTGTAGGACAAAGTCATACATCTGAAAATCATGTAACAGATGAAATTCGCAAGTCATACAAAACTGGATACCTTCCACGGAGGAGGCAGAGGTGGCGGAGTTCACAGGCCTCACAGTTGGCGGAGGAGCTTGGAGGAGGAGGCGGAGGAGGTGCACAAACTGGGACTGGGAGGCGATGTAGGACTGGGAGGAGGTGGAGTAGGCGGAGGAGCTTGGAGGAGGCGGCGGAGGAGCTTGGAGGAGGAAGCGGAGGAGCTTGGAGGAGGAGGCGATGGAGGCACCCGCAGGGAGGAGGCGATGGGTAGGGTATCGGGATGGGATTTTGGGTATCGGGGTAGGAGGGTTAGGGATTAGGGTAATCGGGATTGGGTATCGGGTTGGGGCCAAAGGGGTATCGGGTAATCGGGTCAGCAGCAAACCGCAAATGCGCGATGCGGCGCTTGGTCCGCATATGCGGCCGCACAGCCCGCATATGCGGGCCGCATATGCGCCAGACCCGCATAATGACAGGCTTCAGGAATGTGGTGCGCCTTAAGGCCTGCACACGCATATGCGACCGCATATGCGGCCGCTCCGACCGATTTCGTGAACACTGGACGTATGAAGTAGATTATCTTGACATTGTTCTAACATATTGCTCGTCATTCTACCTTACGAATCGTCGAATCCTTCTCTCTGTGGCTGTGATTCGTGATTGGCCATTGTTTCAATTGGATGTCAAGAATGCACTTCTTTATGGTGATCTTCAAGAAGAAGTCTACATGCAACAACTACCTGATTTTGCTGTTGAAGGGGAGTATTCACATGTGTGTAGACTTCATAAGGCGGTCTATGGCCTGAAGCAGAGCCCTAGAGCTTGGTTCCAGAAGTTCTCAGACTTGTTTAAGAAAAATGGATACAAACGCTCAAATGCATATCATTCTCTTTTTGTCATGGAAGGTCGTCTCCCGATATATCGGCGATATATCGGCGATATATCGGTATCGACAGGTCACTGATATATCGTCGATATGGTCGATATCGGTATCGACAGGCCATTTTATTCACAATCTCGGTCCGATGTCGGCGATATGGCGTCAATATATCATCGATATATCGACGATATATCATATCGACATGGTACCGATATCGATGTCCTTCCATGCTTTTTGTACAAAGAACATCCAAAGGTACGGTTGCTATTATGGTTTATGTTGATGATATTCTCATTACGGGAGATGACGTACAAGGACTAAAAGGAGCGAAAGAACTCCTGGGTCGTGAATTTGTCACCAAAGACCTTGGAACTCTTAGATATTTTCTGGGCTGGAGTTTGCCAGAAATCAAAGAGGATTTGTGATGACCCAAAGAAAATATGTCACTGATTTACTAAGTGATACAGGAATGCTTGGATGTCGACCATCTACCACACCTATGGATCCAAGCATGAAACTATATGATGATGACACTGACGAGGTTGACAGAAGGAGGTACAGAGAGTTGGTAGGAAAGCTCCTTTATATCACCATAACCAGACCCGACATCTCATTTGTTGTCAATCGGGTGAGTCAGTTCATGGAACAACCACGATAGGTCCACATGGATGCTATACAGATGATACTCAGGTACCTTAAATCATCCCCTGGCGCAGGACTACTGTTTAAAAAGGGGAAAGAGGCTACCATCTCAGCATGTGTGAATGCAGACTATGCAGGATGCCCAAAGGACAGGAAGTCCACTACTAGACTTGTTGTATACATTGGAGACTCTCTTGTCTCATGGAGAAGCAAGAAGCAAACTGTTGTAGCTAGATCTAGCGTTGAATCAGAATATAGGGCAATGGCCCAGGCTACTACAGAAATGATGTGGATCCGAGTTGTGCTTACAGATCTACATATAGAGGTACCCCTTCCTATGGTACTGGAATGTGACAATCAGGCTGCTATATTTATTGCAAATAATCCATCATTCCATAAACGCACCAAGCACATCGAAGTTGATTGTCAGTACATACGAGATATGATTCAGAAAGGTTTTATCTCTACATCTCATGTCAGCTCAGGGGACCAAATTGCAGATATCTTCACCAAGGCTCTACTCAGAGGGCTCTTTCAGAAATGCTCGTCCAAGCTGAGCATGATCGACATCTATGCTCCATCTTGAGGGGGAGTGTAGCGATATATTTATGTTTTATGTATTGTTTCTTTATTCTCTCTTTACTTATGTATGGCTTCTGTAATTTACCCATAGGCTCCTCTCCTATATAAAAGAGCCTAGGGTTATGGAATAAAGCACGAAACGTTTTTCTCCCAACAATTTTGAATGTCTCATTTATTCTTATAAAGAGGCACCACAATGCTTCTTCTCAATTCTTCAAGCATTTTCTTGCTTCGCCAAATAACATTGAATAAATTTGTGAAACAAGTCGAATCTCGTCCACCTAGAACTCTCCAAACTTCTATAAGAATGTTATCAGGTCCTACCACTTTCCCAGGTTTCATAACCTTTACACCTCCTCTACTTCCTTCGTATCCATCTATGGCTTACACGATTCAGGTAACACTTACCACTAGCAAGACCTTCCAAAGTAATCTCTTTAGTCCCTTCCCTTTATGAAAAGCTTATGGAAATATTGCATCCATCTAATATCTATATCGTGTTAAGTAACAAGCACATGTACTTCCTCATCCTTGATGCATCTCACTCGAGAAAGATTTATCTTTCTTTCTCTTGCTTTGGCCCATCTGAATATGTCCTTCTGACCCTTTTTCGAGTCAAGTTTTTTGTACAAAACTTCATAAGTTTTCGACTTGGTTTCACTTACAATCTTCTTTGCTTCCTTCTTCATTATTTTGTAGTTTGTGATAGTTTCCTCCGTTCTATCCTTATACATAGCTTTGAAGCAAGCTCTTTTAATTTTAAGCTTACTCATGTACCCCTTCACTCTACCACCAAGCCTCCTTTTGGAATGCAACTCATCCCTTAGACTCGCTTAACATCTCTTTGGCTACTCTTCGGATACAAGATGCTACCGTCTCTCACATCTCATTTGCACTTCCATCAAGATAAGTCTTGTAAAACCTTCTTGAAGCTTGATTACTTCAATTAAAGATTCAACCATTTAGTTCTAATGATCTTGGAAACCATTCTCTTCTTTTTCAACCCTTTTATTTACACACCAATGACTAGCAAGTAATGTTGAGATGTCAAGCTCTTTCCTGGGATTACTTTGCAGTCTCTGTAACACAATCAATCTCTTCTCCTCATCAGTAATCTATCCGTGTTTTAGTCAGGCCAGTCTTAAAAGTAATTAAATGCTTCTCCCTCTTCTTGAAGAGAGTGTTTGCTATGAAAAAGGTCATAAGCCGTTACAGAATTCAGGATGACATTTCCCTCTTCATTTCTATCCCCAAAGCCATGGCCTCCATGAACACTAGCATACCATGAATCATCCTTTCCCACATCCATTTATATCTCCACCTAGGCAAATCATCTCTCTTTGTGGGTTTCGTTGCATAATCTTATTCAAATCCTCCCAAAAAGTTTGTTTATTCCTTTCCTCTAAACCAACATGAGGTGCATAAACTGAAATTATATTCATAACTTCTTCCAGCATCAGTTTTAGCAAAATAATCTGATCTCTAAATCTTTGCACCTCAACCATGCTATCCTTCAAATCCTTATGAACAACCACTCAATACACGGTTTCAACCAAAAAATGGCATTTGACAATTTAATCCATGATGCAACTTTTCTTTAATCTCTTAAATTATGGCACCGTGTACCATTCTTCTATTAGATGTATTAGGGGAAACCCCATGAATGCTTCATAGAAGTCTCAGTAGCTAATAACCAGTGCACATCGTCATATTCATGCTTAAACACCACGGAACAAGAATACGTAAGTAGAGGTTTAAATACCATCTACACCATTAGGAACATATCAAGGTTCAAAAAAACAAAAAGTAAAATGAGGCATTTTTCCTATAAACGAGGCGAGACGTAGCCTTAAGGAGGTTGAGTCGTAAGCCTAACTTTATAGAGAAAATACACATAAAGGCTACAATAATATATATATATCAATGACATTATATATTATCTTACTATTATATAATATATAGCACTTTAATATACGATAAAATCATAGATATAAGAACACTAAATAAAAAGATATACAACTTTGTATACATGTCTTCTAAATTTTCATCCATTCAAAGAGGAAGTTATTGTCTATGATTGTCACTAAAGTATCAAAGATCGCATAGTTGTTACTAAAATATTTGTGGTGCATAAAAATTATGATAAAATATATTTCGATGAAATGTAAATGTTATGTGAAGTATATGACAACATTAAGATGCCTTGGAACTTCTATTTTGTTTGATCTGCTCAATACGATGCATAGATCATTATATGGCATCTCCTAACATTGGCTTGTGAAGCCTGCCATCCAGATGTGGGTTTCGTTGCCCGGTCACCGAGATTGGGATTCTAGGTGAGAGAAGGGCAGGTAGATTCCCTTTAGGGATGAGCATTGGGCCAGTTGGGCCCTGCCCAAGCCCAAATTGAAAGGGGGTTGGGCTCGAGCTACCAAATTAAGCTCAAATTTTATTTGGGTTGGGCTCGAGCTTGGTTCAGCCACGCCCGTATAGCTCGTGAGCCCTACCCGTGTCTAAGGCCTGCTTTATGGCTAGGATCCAACCTGAATAGGCCCACAAACTAAAGCCCTGGACCAAACACACCCAACCCTTATTTTCTTGATCCGCATAAAATGCAAAAAACCCAACCCGATTCCCCGACCTCAACAAGCACGTAAAACGCACCCAACCCGAACCGATTCCTCAACCCCAATAGGCACCCAAAACAAACCCAAACCAACCCAATTCCCTAACCCCGACAAGAACCCTCCTCTGAATCCCTAACTCTCCTGTGTCCAATGTCATTGTCATGTACCCACTAGCCGCCCCTCTCCACGCCATGGTCCACCATCTCTGTCGCCCCTCTCTGACTTCTTGACTACCCTTCTCCACCACCCTGCTCCAATCTTCACGATCCGATGTTTATGCCTTTTTGATGCCCTGTTAGTTTGAGATTTTATGGTATGATTCCTTATGATATACTGAAGCTTTTGCCCAGTGTTGTTTGGTCAGTGTTCTTCTCTTGCACTATTTGTGATGGTGCTCTTTAATGGGAGAAATAAAGTGGGATAACTTTAGTATGTATTGATCCTTATGGAAGCATGGCCTCAAATTCCATCAAATTTCTCTAAAATTTCCATTTCTCCATATCAATGAAATTGAAACGCTACCTTATTTATTTTTCAAAAATTTCGACATAATGTCTGTGAAATCGAGTATTTCTTTTTCGGGAATTTTGGCATAATGTCAACGAAATTCCAATGAAATTGCTTGTTGCTTTGGTGAAACGACAAAAACAAGGGAGTATGCCATTCGCTTTCATTGAATTTTTTCTATATCAATAATTTTTCACCTAATTCTTCGTCGATGTATTGAGTTCTTGGAGAGCGTTATATTTTTGGAAGAAGTTCCTTTAGTAGCCCTGAAATTTTAGGTTTGAATCCAAACTAAATCAATTGGAAACAGGCTTCAAGAGTTAAGTTCAAGTTTTAACTGAAGAGCCTTTGTTCTTTTTGTTCTTTCTTTATTTTGATATATCTTTTAATTAGTAGATATCGCATGAATCACTTTATTCTTGTTCAAGAGGTGATTATCATGGCTTTTGTTTCTGGTTTGAAATCTAGTTGACTCTAGACAGCATGATGCCACTACAAACCATGTGAGGTGATTATGATGGCAATATTATGTCAAAAACGTCAAAACTTTGTTTTCACTTCTACTTTAGAAATAAGTATGTATTTTCATTCTACTTTTTGATTTAAGAACATAAAAAACCTTAATTTTGGGGGGAAAACGAGTTTACAATCATTACCAATTTTTCTGACGATTTCAGCAAAATTCTTTGAAATACTTTTTCCAGGACTTGGCGAAATGAACCCAAAATCCGAAATATAAGACCTTGTATGAAAATGTTCATTTTTGTTAAATCAATAGTTTATCTTGCTGAGAGAAATTCCTAAGCAGTGTTCCCACAAAACAAAAATCCCTGAATATGGTCGAACTTTTAATTCCTCAAATAGTGTTGATCACATTTCAAAAATGCAACATTTGTGTTATAATAAAATGATTTGACTTCTAAAAATATGAAAATATGCAATGTCACATCTTTAGAATGCGACATCGAGCTTATAATGTCGTCTAAAGATGTGACATTGCCTATTTCTAGTTTTTAGAAGTCCAAGCAAATGTAATAACATTGATGTCGCATTTTCAAAATACGATTATGTATAGCGTATTTTAAAAATGCGATATTAGAACACTACTAAAGGAATTAAAAAGTTTACGACCATATTCATGGAATTTTATTTGTCGGGAACACTACTTAGGAATTTGCCTCTTATCTTGCTCATTAGAATAGTGAACTTTCCGGTATGCATTGATTATATGGGTCGGCCAGGTCAAAGATTGGTCCATGCTCATCCCTAATCCCCCCTCCCTATTGGGGATCGGGGGCAACATCCCGAAACGAAATTAAGTTTATTATTAATGTTTGCTATGAGATTTGTGGATATGTATGTTTAATGGTGTAATGCTAATAGTGTTCGCAATGTGAGACCGAGGCGAACCATTCCTACAATAAATGTTATTGTAATAAATGATTTATCAATAAAAGTTATTGATTATTTTCACTCCCTTTCTGAGATTGAATGAATGAATGCACTATAAGGTCCCTCTGTACAACAAGGGTTATGTACCATGGCCAGCTTGATGATCATAGAGGCTAATGCTTGGATGAATATCTAAGGAGTTAATTAGAGGACTCATCAAGCATCATCAAATGATTGTTAAGTGATGATCTCCAGTCTGAGTAGGAGATGGCAATCCTTTCTCATATGGCTGATATCTGACCGACCTCTTGATGCAGGTCCTCTGCCTGGGAATAGTGATTCGGAGGTGTCAGATTAGTTCAGTCGATGGGTTGACTTGACGAGATCGAGATAACCAAAGACCTATGTTGAATGCTGTCACAGCATAGGCATGCATCCTCTGACCAGAGACAAATGTGTTGTTATATGTCTGAGTGTGTACATTTGGCAGACCAATAGGTTGATGACCTAACCAAGGTCTATACACCGGCGAGCTGGTGTGCATGTAAGGACATATGAGTAATACGATCTCTCAAAGGGATCATACAGGTTCACTTGTGAACCGGGAGACATGAGCTCACTCATGAGGTATTGGGACTGATCAAATTCCATGCATGGTCGTCATGCTTTGGAAGCATGACATGAATTTGAAGGTAAGATATATGCTTTGGGACAGCATATGATCTATACCAATTCCCAATGACCAAGATTGAGAAACTTAATGATCAAACCCTGAAGATGACAGTGTAAAAGTGATCTATATCTCCAGGATGATCATAGGTCTTCCAGTATTCATGATGTGCAGGTATTGGGAATACCTGAGGGTGATGTGATCATAAATGATTGTATAACCATGATGCTTCCATACCGAGGGAGTGATGAAACAGGTTTGGATTTTAGTGACTCCTCTCAATAGAGAAGTGACATAATCTTAGTCCATGTATTGGACATTGATCTGAATGAGATTCAGATGCAATGAGAAGATTAGGTCTACGGTCTTGATTTGATCAAGCATCTGTGGGAGGTCCATAAGATCTGGATTTGAGATGTGATCTCAACATCCAAGTCACTATACGTGGAACAATATAATCGCCATGTCCTTATCTCCAAGTATCTGCGGAGAAATCGCATTATTCTTGAAAGGGTTCAAGAATAATTCCATAGATCTAAGCATTGAAGAATTGATGATTAAATGTGATTTAATCATCTTGATGTGTGTGGAAATTATCCAATATAATTAAATGTGATTTAATTATTATGGATAAGAATAATATGGATAGCAATATCAAATTATTCATAATATATTATAAATGTAATTTATAATGTATTAGAGAGAGCTAATTATAATTTATATTTGTTGATTAATTATTAATGTTTATTGGATACACATTGTGTAATTAATTGAAAATGTAAATTATATTTTGTTTTGGGTTGTGAATGTGATTCACAAATTTCCAATGGTAAGATTGCAATATTCTCAAAATTAATTATGAATTATTTTTGAAGAATAAATCACAACAAAAATTGTTGGAAATTATGGGAGAAATTCATGGAGATATGCAATCTCATGAGATTGCATGAGATTGCCTCCACCATGGGGACATGGTGGACGGCCACCAATTCCCACAAGGAATGTGGTGGTCGTCCCCACCATTCCTTATGGGGAGAGATCTACATGCTAATCTCTCCTTAATTGCTTGATCTAATTTAGGATTGAAATATATTTGGCATGTCAAATATATTTGATTTAAATTAGATTATTATTTGTTGGTTTTTACCAACAACAATCTTGACCATTGGATTGAACATAAATCAATCTCATCCATTGATTTTATATGTCACATGGATTGAGATACATGGATCCCAAAACCCTATAAATAGAGAGGCATACCATGCTCTCTAAGGGTATGCAATTTTGGAGCACATCTCTCTCTCTCATTTCTCTCACACGTCAACTCTCTCTCCCTCTCCTTGGTGGCCGTCCACCAAAACCCTAGAGGAGAGATTCGTCGTCGCCTACGCCACCGCGCCGCTGCTTCGACGTTCTTCGGTTCTCCGTCTTTTTGGAGTGCTACGCTCACGAAGAGGACGTTCGATCTCGTACGACGAGATCAGGAGTTCACAGTGCTTGGATCATCTTGTTGGATTGCGAGGATCACACGGTTCATCCCCGCGCTCGCAAGCGTCTTCTCCAACGATCGGACTTGAGACAGGAGGTCTCTTTTCGTAGAGACTCGATCAACCACGCTTTAAGAGGTATTCCTTCATACTTGATGTGGTTATAGATGAAACGATCCGAGAATCGTTCTTGGATCATGTGGTTTCATCGGATGAATTTTTTTTAAAATTCCGCTGCACAGAACAACTAGTATGACTAGTCGTTCTGCGTCGTATTCGATACGACGATCACGCTTCCGTGATGCGTTTGAGGATAATACCATATGCTTCAAATAGTTTACTGAAATAATTAGACATGTTTACTAGTTGAAATGAACATGAAAGAGATCAAATTCAAGCATTCCTCTTGTATAAATATATCCTAAATAATCGGACCTTTCTTATTATCATAAACTACCAATAGGACAACTGATATCCTTAAGAAGATGCTCCAACATCCTTAGCGCCTCATGCCTCGACCGAGCAAGTCACATGCCTCGCCAAAGGAGCCTGAGGTGTGTGCCTTGAGGCTAAAATGGGCCGCCTCGCCTAGAGGCGAGCCTTTTAATACAATGGAACAAATAGAAACTACAATACAAACATGGTTTTTGTTCAGAGTCGATGAGACTTTGCAACTGTCACCAAGTCTGCAAATTGACTAAAAGGTTATTTTGTACTCAATATGAGAGGACATTTGTCAATATGAGAGGATATTTGACAATGAACTCCAAAAGGTTACATTATACAAGAAGTTAGCATTTGAAGGTAAACGTATGAGATAAAGGATCATTCTACTCTTAAATACCGAGCAGCCACAAATAAGGATGAAAATAAATTGATCACTTAGCCGATTTTTAAACCAGCTATCATATGGATCAACAAAAAATCTAGTGTGCAGTCCTATGTGAACAAATTCGATTCCTCAATAAAAATCAGCATCAGGACTGAAAATCAAGACCATAGTATATATCAACATTAAAAAGGAATGTTCAGAAGACTTGCCTAGGTTGACATTCTTCTTACTCAAAAAATATAGTGACACTCCAAACCCTGTAGCCAATATTAAACCAGGAACATCTGCACCACCGTTTAAACCTGCTGCCGGTAGGGATCCATTAGAATAGGTCAGGACCATCAATGCTCCATAAACTCCAGCCTCTATACCCAAATTTTTGGCAGAAGGGTTGTCAATTGCAACAGGCAAGTTGTTAACTGTTGATTGCAGCCATCGAGGCAGAGAACTAGAGACAACAGTTTTTACTGGTTTCACATCTGCATAACGGACATTGCTGCTTGCAACTTTTCCTGCTCTGCGTTGTGTTAGGCTCTGCATCAGTAACATGTCATATGCAGCCTCCACCTAAAAAAGAATACAATAGATAGCCACATTGCTTAGAAACATAACATTGTATCTGCATTAAGTAATATACGGTCGACTAACTCTTAAATTAGATGCTTCCCTGTACAAGTGAAAATGAAGCCAAGAGAGTTGCAAAAAATTATAAGCATCGTATTGAAATTATCACAGCCAGCCATAGTGGAATATGTTGCAAGTGGCAAGTAGCAACAAGCCAATAGGTGAGACAAGAGCTTTTATATCCATTTAGCAAGAGAGGTTGGTAATTTGATCTAAAAAATATCAAAGAAATAAATACAATTTGACAAATAGTAAAATATCAAAACAGTGACTAGACGGAACATAACTTCCTTTTTTACAAATAAAACATATGTTCCGGAGCAAAAAAGGTAGCTACTAGAGAAGTCGTCGGTTGAATTAAAAAAATCAACTTTCTCCAGCATATCTTCCACCCATGTAGGCTCAAAGGCATGAGTTCAACACATTCTCTTAATGGAGCCAAAGAGTCCTACAAATAATGTCATTTCTTCACCCCTAAAATAGTCCAGACTATGACAAATGGCCGAGCTCTCTCCACATCATGATGATAAGTGGTACAACCTCCATGCACCCTTCTACCAGTAAACTTAAGATATGTTGCCAAGACGAGCAAGCCATCCGAAAAACAGCAATCTCCTGTCAAACTTGCAGTGAAAATGGGCACTAAAAGAAGAAACAGCCGATGTTTTCAAGCCTCAAACAGCAATCCATCAACACAACTGCTTATAAAACCTAAATAATTAAAATCATCGCTTCAACAGAGAGGCAGTTGCAGGACTTCCGAGAAACAGACAACAAAAAAACACCCTTCCATCTATTCCAAGAGGAACACCCCACTAGAACTCATCAAAGTGCTTGTAGAGGGCGATGATGAGAAATAAAATGTTGAACCCGATCGTGGCACCATACATCAGCCACTGAAAACTAAGTTGTTAGAAAATATGAAATGTGGAAGCTAATATCAGAGAAAAAGATAAAAGTATTAAGAAGATCGAGATTTTTAATGTGGAACCCTACTCCCTAAGGAGCGGAATGAAACTACGGGAGAAGGTCTCAAAGGGTCATATGTTGCATTCAACTTTCTCAATGGATACAGGAGATCTGGGGCTTCTTATATAGCCTCCACATACTCTCCAAGTCCCACAACTGGTAGATGTAGGACTAAATTCTGGATGTGGTAAATGGATCTTGGAAGGATCCATTTACCCATCTTACATATGCCGCATATACTTCGGCATTCCCCCTCAAGTTGGAGCATGTAATGCTCAGATTGGACAAACAGAAAGAAATCTCAAACTCACAATACAAGACACTACGGACAATATCAACTCAACGTGCACAACTATCAGTAGTTGTCGAGGACGTTGCTTCTCATACCGTGCATGTGAGGAGGAACAAATGGGTTGGAGTGTGAGTCAAACTGAATATCCTCGTCAGAGAGCATGTGCTCTGTACTGCGCCTATAGAATCACTGCAACTGAAAATGTGTCTCTACCTGGAGAACTCTGGCCCACCACAATACGTGGACAGCTGCTCTATTTTAGAAAGGGTCGAACTGAAAAGGCCGTGGAGACATCCTCATCGGAGTCCACGGTTGCTAGAGAATGGAGTCTGAAAAGTCTTCTTGTCAGACTGAGGACTCGGAATCTGATCGTCGAGTCTGAAACTGAACATTTGTAGAGTCTGGAAATCTGGCCATGCATCTGGAGTGGAGATCTAAATCTGAACTGGAATATGACAGTCTGGCCTCTTGTAGAACTCTACACAATACTCCCCTTTCTCACATGTTTGTCGAAAAACAATGGCGTCGATCAAGTTGGGAGAAGATAACAAAGATGGGGAAAACATGAATCGCATAAGCCGTCTCCATTTTTTGGCTTTCAAATCATCATTTTTCTACCAAATAAGCTGTTCATTTTTTTGTTACGACTTTTCTCCTTTTTTTAAGACATTTTTTCCGGCTATTTCATTCATCATTTTTACTAGCCGTCACATTTTTCAAATAAGCCTCGCATTTTTTCTCTTTGCGTACGATTTCTCTTTTGTACGCGCCTCCTTTTTTTTCCTAAATTGTCCGCGTCTTTTTTTCAAAACAACCCCTCCCTTTTTTTTGAAAAATGGCCCACATAGGGCCCAAAAAAATCTTAGTTCCCCCCTTTTTTTAAATTGTGCACCCATAGTTAGGGTTCTTACTTGGGAATCCTTTTTTCAAAAGATCCTGATCTCCACGAGGCTGTATCATGTCGTCGTCACCTGCAGGAGAAGAGGGAGGTGGGCGGTGGGATACACCGCTTGGGGAGGTACCTTCGCCTGGTGGAGTGAAGGAGGGACTTCCGCCTAGAGGTGCAAAGGGGAGGATGCTGCTTGCGCGTCTACGCTATGGTGGTGCTCTGCCGCAGGGAGCTCGAATGTGCGCTGCTCGGAAGCGAGGGGTGCAACGCCATGGCCTGAAGGGGTTGCGCACCGCCTGTGGAGGTGTGTTGCGTTGCCTCCTGGAGCTTCAAACAAGAGATGCGACGATCGCCTAAAATGGCCATGGTGTAACCATCGGCCTGGAGAAAGGGTGGCGTTGTCCTTTTTCCCCCTTTTATCTGAGATAACAAAGCCCCACTACGTGGGTTCTTCTTCGCCCCTCGCCTGGAAAGGTGTTGTAGAGACTTATATATGTTACGTTTTATTGTTCCGTAATTTCTATTTATCTTTTGTAAGACTCTGTAATTTACCCAAGGGTTTTCTCCCTATATAAGAGACCCGAGGGCTCTATGGAATAACACATCAGAGTATTGTTTTACTCTAACATGGTATCAGAGCCCTAACCCTAACCTAGGGTTTCCTCTACCCCCCCCCCCCCCCCCGCCGGCTTCTCCAAGTTCTCCCGCCGCCGCCAACCAGCCCTCAAGGCTCCCAGCCCCTCCGCCGGGTCTCCATCCCCTTCGACAGGCTTCCAGCCTCTCCGTCGGGCCTCCAACCCCTTCGCCGGGCCTCCAGCCCCTCCGCCAAGCCTTGCAGGCTCCAGCCCCTCCGCCAAGCCTTGCAGGCTCCAGCCCCATCGCCTGCGAGGCTCCAGGCGGTCCCACCAGGCCGCTGCCGGCTCCAGCCAGCCCCTGCAGGCCCCCGCCAGGTCCCCACAGGCCCCTCGCCAGGTCCCAGCCGAGCCGCTGCCGGCCCTCTCCCGTCGCCTCTTCACAACCGAGGCTTCATTAGCCTCCCTGCCATTCGTTTCGCCTCGGTCGGGCTCGGATTGATGATGGATTCAAGTGCATAGCGTCTACATGTGCACTTGAATCCTCACAAGTCGTGGTAGACACCTATCTCTTGGTCTATCATCCCTAGTTATTCTTCTCCGGCAGTATGTCAGATCAGAAGGTCGATATGCCCGCCATCGGAGCCTTCAAAGGTTCGGCACCTATCGTCAAAATGGACGGGACAAACTACGAACTGTGGTCTATGCAGTTCCTCAGTCTCATGAAGTCGTGTGGTAAGAAGCATATTCTTACCGAAGATGAACCGCCGGAGAAGACGGGAATATATGCCTCATGGGAGGCTGATGACGCGTACGCCAATGTCTGGTTGTCGGGTACGCTCACAACGGAGATAGCAAATGATGTCCTCCATCAACCGACCGCCAAGGAGATGTGGGATATTCTGGCCATGACGTACTCTCAGGTACGAAACGAGACCAAGATGCTGCAGTTGCAGCATGATATCTTTACCACGAGGCAAAATGGGAGGCCTCTTCATTCTCTGTACACGTCTCTTCGTGGAATGTTCGAAAAACTTTATAGCACAATTCCACTCACAGCCATGCCGGAACAGCAGAAGACGTTCCGCAACGCCACTATGGTTGGCGTCTTACTTGCTGCCCTTGATCCTGAATATGAGGCAGCACGGTCTCAGATCCTTGCTGATGCCACCATTCCACCGATGGAAGAAGTCTACAGACGGCTCAGTCGTGTTCCAGTTCCATCGAACACAACAACTACACCTCCCTCGGTAATGGCTGTCTCCAGAGGACGAGGTAGTTCCTCCTCATTTCGTGGCAGAGGAAATGGTGGACGTGGCCGTGGAGGTCGCATACGCTCTACGTGCTCATTCTGTCGTCGTACCGGTCATTCGGAGGATACATGCTATTCCAAGCATGGTTTTCCTCCCTCTGCACGTATCGCTGATCATGTTCAGGGTCCACCAGCATCTACTCCCGATCACAGGTTCGAGGAGCTAGCGGCACGGCTTCGTGATATCATGCCACAATCATCATCGGAGGGTGCCGATGCGTCTAATGTTGCGGCGTCGGCATCAGCTAGTACATCTGCCTCAGCCAGTGCCTCAGGTAGTCCTTCCGTTTCATATCATAATCATGATCTCACAGGATGGATTGTTGATTCTGGAGCCACCCATCATCTCTGTCGAGAGAAAGATATTCTGCAGTCCTATAGAGTTGTCCAGCCTGGTCGATCTGTACTCATTGTTGATGGTACTCATTCCCCTATCATCGGTCAGGGGGAGACGGATTTGCTGCCCTCTATGCACTTACAGAATGTTTTACGTGCACCAGAATTCTCTATGAATCTCTTATCCATTAGTCAGATTACACGAGATTTGCACTGTCGTGCCATTTTTGACCCATCGTCTGTTATTTTTCAGGACATACTAACGGGCAGGGTGATTGGCTGTGGTTCTGAGCACAATGGCCTCTATCGTCTTGTACGGAACTCTTATGCTGGCGTCTCACTCCATTCCCAGGGCTCCGTGTCTCCGTATACCTGACATCTTCGGTTCGGTCACCTGCCCCTACAGAAAATGCGTCACCTCCTGCCTCAGATTTCTCCAAGTTCATCCTTTCGTTGTGAAGCTTGTCAGTTAGGGAAGCACCATCGGTCCAGCTTCCCCAGTCGTCAGAGTCGGAGCAGTCGCTCCCCATTTGAGTTATTTCACATAGATATATGGGGTCTCAGTCGTGTCCCAGATCATCAGGGGCACAGGTTCTATTTAGTTGTGGTCGATGATTTTTCTAGAGTGTCTTGGACCTTTCTTCTTAAGAATAAATCCGAAGCAGGAAGTGTTATTCAAAATCTTATCAATGAAGTTCAAAATGTTTTTTCGTCTACGGTTAAGTATGTGCGTACTGATAATGCCTTGGAGTTCTGCACTCGTTCCCTTGCTAGTTTTCTTTCTTCTAAGGGCATTATCCACCAAACCACATGTGCATACACATCCCAACAAAATGGGGTTGCAGAACGAAAACATCGCCATTTCCTTGACATTGCTCGCACATTACTTATTCAGAGTTGTGCCCCATTATCTTTTTGGGGGGATGCTATTCTTACAGCATGCTATCTGGTCAACCGCATGCCTACAACTGTTCTTGGGGAAAAGTCTCCTATATCTGTTCTCTTTCCTGACAAAGATTTGTTTACTCTTACACCTCGGGTCTTTGGCACTGTTGCATTTGTCCACCGTTTGTCTCCAGGACTTGATAAGCTTTCCCCCAGGGCTATCAAGTGTGTTTTTGTGGGCTACTCCAGGACACAGAAAGGATGTCGTTGCTATGACCCAGTTCATGACAAGTACTATGTGAGCGCTGATGTTACATTTTTTGAACCCGTCATGTACTTCTCTCCTACAGGTGACAGATTGGTCTCCTCCACATCCACAGATTCTAGTGTCCATGTACCTCCACCTCCAAGCCTGGGTCAATCCTCTACTCCACCACCACCACCACCACCTCCACCTCCAATTGAACCTTTTCCTAAGTTCTATACAAGGCGTACAGGACCAGCTCAAGCTCCATGTCAACCATCCACCACGCCTCAGGTATGTTCTGATGATGGGTTAGAAAATGCATCTGTGCAGGAGCCCCTACAGCAGGACGAGGATCATTCGGTCGACACAACGATGGATGATCTGGATCGGCCCATAGCTCACAGGAAGCAGCGAAGACAATGTGCTTCGTATCCTCTTGCTTCTCAAGTCTCATTTCATCGTCTCAATGGGGACTTCCAGAAGTTTGTAGCTGTTGTCTCGTCTGTTGAGATCCCACGGACCCATCAAGATGCCATGAAGATTGATTGCTGACGTCTAGCCATGGAAGAGGAGATGCGTGCTCTGCAGTCTCGCGGGACTTGGTCTCTTGTCCCCATTCCTCCAGGTGCCTCCGTGGTGAGTTGCAAGTGGATCTTTACGGTAAAATATCATGCGGATGGACGTCTTGATAGATACAAGGCAAGACTTGTAGCACGGGGATTTACCCAGACATATGGGGTAGATTATTTGGATACTTTTTCACCAGTGGCTAGACACTCCACTCTTCATATCCTCCTATCTGTTGCTGTGGTACGTAACTGGACCATTTTTCAGCTTGACGTCAAGAATGCTTTCTTGTATGGAGACCTGCAGGAAGAAGTCTACATGCAGCAGCCACCAGGATTTGTTGCTGAGGGGGAGACTCAGATGGTGTGCAGACTTCATAAGGCTATCTATGGCCTCAAACAAAGTCCCCGAGCATGGTTCCAGAAGCTTTCTCAGATAATTGAACAACAGGGGTTCAGGAGATCAAATGCGGACCATTCATTGTTCATCCAGAAGACCCCTAGAGGTACAGTTGTTGTTATGATATATGTTGATGACATCTTGGTCACAGGAGATGATGCTCAGGGGATTGAGATGACCAAGTCCCTGCTGGGAAACCAATTCATTACGAAGGATCTGGGCACGATACGATATTTTCTGGGGATAGAGTTTGCACGAAATGCACAAGGAATGGTGATGACTCAAAGAAAATATGTCACGGACTTGCTAGCTGAAGCAGGAATGACTGGATGCAGACCTTCAAGTACACCTATGGACCCAAGCATGAAGTTGTACGATGATGATACCGAGGAGGTGGACAAAAGAAGGTACAGAGAGATGGTGGGTAAGCTCTTATATATTACTATAACTCGACCGGATATTGCCTTTGCAGTAAACCGGGTGAGTCAATTTGTGGAGCAGCCAAGGCAAGTTCATATGGATGCCTTGTATATGATATTGAGATATCTGAAGTCTTCCCCAGGCACAGGGTTGCTATTTAGGAAAGATACGGATCTGTCTATTTCAGCTTGTGCAGATGCAGATTATGCAGGATGTCCAAGGGATCGTAAATCCACTTCTGGATTTGCTATATTCATAGGAAGCTCTTTAGTTTCTTGGAAAAGCAAGAAACAGACTGTTGTGGCAAGATCCAATGCAGAATCCGAGTACAGAGCCATGGCACAAGCAACTGCAGAAATGATGTGGGTTAGAGGCTTAGAGCAGTCTTAGAAGATTTGACTGTAGATGTCCCCTTGCCTATGAATCTCCAATGTGACAATCAGGCAGCTTTGTTCATTGCCAATAATCCGGCTTTTCATGAGAGAACAAAGCACATCGAGGTGGATTGCCATTTTACTAGAGACATGATTCAGAAGGGTTTCATTTCCACCTCTCATGTCAGTTCAGAGGATCAGACTGCTGACATATTCACCAAGCCGCTGCTCAGAGGACCTTTCCAGAGATGTTCTTCCAAGCTGAGCATGATAGATATCTATGCTCCATCTTGAGGGGGAGTGTAGAGACTTATATATGTTACGTTTTATTGTTCCGTAATTTCTATTTATCTTTTGTAAGACTCTGTAATTTACCCAAGGGTTTTCTCCCTATATAAGAGGCCCGAGGGCTCTATGGAATAAGACATCAGAGTATTGTTTTACTCTAACAGGTGTTGCTGGAGAAAGTTGCGGAGAAGAGTGGCTCCACCTGGCTTGGACTGCGATGCATCACAGCACCGCATCAGGGCTCGTGCGATCTCGTATCGCCTGATGTTGCGAATCCTGGGGGCTCGTCTTGAGAATGAGGTAGCGCCACTGGAGGATGGCCTTCCTGGAGGTTGCACGAAGGAGGATCAATGATGGAGAGATCTTCAGCAACTGTAGATCTAGGATTTCAGAAAACCCTAGAGATCTTGAAAACTCCAGAACTTGAACAAGAATCTTGTGACCCCATAATTAGGGTTTCAGAAAGAAACCCTAGAACTTGATCTTGAACTTGATCTTGAACTTGAATGAACAACAATATTAATTTTCAAGATTAAAATACCGAAATCGAATCTCGAACAAACGATTAAAAATTACTCCTCGAGAATTGAACCCGCTCTGATACCATGTTAGAAATATAAAATGCGGAAACTAATATCAGAGAAAAAGAAAAAAGTATTAAGACGACCGGGATTTTTAACGTGGAACCCTTTACCCTAAGGAGCAAGATGAAACCATGGGAGAAAGTCTCAAACGGCCATATATTGCATTCAACTTTCTCGTTGGATACAAGAGGTCTAGGGTTCTTATATAGCCTCCACAAACTCTCCAAATCCCACCACTGGTAGATGTGGGACTAAACTCTGGATGTGGTAAATGGATCTTGGAAGGATCCATTTACCCATTGTATATATGACGCATATACTCCAACATAAATCTTAGTATACATATACATGAGCCTTAGAAAAAGGGTCTCTAACACACATTTCTTGAACCAAAATCAACCAAATACAGAAGTCATTGCTGCTTACCAACATTTATCGATGCCTAATGGATAGGATGGTATGATCGGATCGTTGCAAATAGAATATATTCTCAAACAACCACAATATTACGTAACACTTTTAAACACAAGATAAAAGAATAAGCAATCAAACCACAAATGACACGGTGATTTAACGTGGAAACACATCCTTGTAAAAATCATGACCGAAGCTCTCGACTCGGGCTTTCAACCAGACTCAAACGAGTCTTTCCGATAACTCAGATTGCTTACATGGCTAACCCAACTGTATTACAATAAGTTGTTTAACGCTGACAACTTACAACTGAATTACAATAATATGAAAACTTTCAAGCTCAATATCAAAATAAATATTCAAAAAATGTAAGGTAAACTAAAATAGATATTACCGAGCGAGGAGCATGCTCGTAAGATGAATGGAACAACTACAGAGTTGTAGGCGTGAAGAATAGAGCATAAAATAGCTATAGATTTCTCTAACATGGTAAAGATTGGGAAATAGAGAGAAGTGGAATTGTTGTATTGTTGTTAAGTGTCTTAGAATGAGGTTCAGGGTCATATTTATTTATAGGCTTTAGAATCACAAAGATGTAGGGGCTCAAAAATAACTGTTATGAACAAATCAAGAATGAAATTTCTTTCAAAAATATTCCTGAAATGGTAGTTGATCGATTAGATAAAAAAGTTGATCAATCAAAATTGAACATCATCGATCAGAAGATTATATTAATTGGTCAAAAGTTGTTATATAGTCATTGAGTTTGAATTTAGAACTTAATCGATCAGATCAAGAAGCAGATTGGTCGAGAATTAATCGATCAGTCAATAAAGGTAGATAAAGATTAGATGTTGATCAATCAATCAAGAGAACTCATCGAACATGAGTTGATCAATCAGTCAAAAGCAGTTGAATGATCAGTTTGACTTTCTGACATAAATGCAAGATGCATGATACTCTTGGAGTTTTTTTATAATATTAAGACACAAAAAGCAAAGCCTTCTTCCACTATAAGTAGGGCCAACTACATGGATTCTTGCTCAAATCCATGTTGAAAGATTCGACTATTTTATATGCTAGCTATTGACTACCTAATGCAATTCCCATAAGGGAGGATTTGAACACCCTTGTCTTTTGGGTGGTAGGCACACTGCATTACCACCAGACCATTTAAGTGGGTTCTTCTTGAGCTTGAATTCCTTTCTTGATCTTAAGCTCCTTATCCTTGAACTCCTTTGAGCTTCGCTTCTTCTTCATTGAGGCTTGAAGTTCATGTGCTTGAGCTTTTTCTTGATCGTATAACTTCCATTCATTTAGACCTAGATTCAAGCTAAGTACACAAGTTTTGATATCATCAAAATATGCATGCTTATGCATGAACTATTAACATCCTCCTTAGAAAAGATACTACCTCGGTAACTACCCTCAAGGCCACCACTAAAAAAATATGATGTGGTCTTCACCCTCTTCCAAATTGAGGATCAGTGTGGTAGAAGTCGATATTCGATATATAGTCGGAGGGGTCACTGGATAGAGAATAATCGGTATTGTTAGACATGTGAGCCCTGGGCGAACCATTCTTACAATAAATGTTATTGTAATATTTATGTCTATTAATAAAAGTTATTGATGTTTCACTCCCTTTCTGAAATTATATGGATGAATGCACTATAAGGTCCCTCTGTATAATTAGGGTTATATACCATGGCCAGCTTGATGATCATATAGCTGTTGATTCATTAAATGAATCATAGAGGATGGTGTTTGGATGAATATCTAAGGAGTTAGATAGAGGACTCATCAAGCACCGTCAAATGATTGTCAAGTGGAGAACTCCAGTCTGAGTAGGAGATGGCAATCCTTTCTCACATAGGCTGATATCTGACCGACCTCTTGATGCAGGTCCTCTGCATGGGAATAGTGATTCGGAGGTGTCAGATTAGTTAGGTCAATGGGTTGACCTGACGAGATCGAGATAACCTAAGTCCTATGTTGAATGCTGTCACAGCATAGGCACGCATCCTCTGACCGGAGACAGATATATTGCTATATGTCTGAGTATGTACATTTGGCAGACCAATAGGTTGATGACCTAACCAAGGTCTATACACCGGCGAGCTGGTGTGCATATAAGGGTATATGAGCAATATGATCTCTCAAAGGGATCATACAGGTTCACTTGTGAACCGGAAGACATGAGCTCACTCATGACGTATTGGGACCGGTCAAATTCCATGCATGGTCGTCGTGCTTTGGAAGCATGACATGAATTTGAAGGTATGATATATGCTTTGGGAAAGCATATGATCGATACCAATTCCCAATGACCAAGATTGAGAAACTTAATGATTAAACCCTGAAGAAGACAGTATAAAATTGATCTTGATCTTCGGGTTGATCATGGGTCTTCCAGTATGCAGGATGTACAGGTATTGGGAATACCTGAGGGTGATGTGATCATAAACGATTGTATATCCATGACGCTTCCATTCCGAGGGAGTGATGAAACAGGTCTGGATTTTAGTGACTCCTTTCAGTAGAGAAGCAATCTGATCTTAGTCCAAGTGTTGGACACTGGTCTGAATGAGATTCAGATTCAATGAGAAGATTAGATTTGCGGTCTTGATTTAATCAAGCATCTATGGGAGGTTCGTAAGATCTGGATTTGAGATAAGATCTCAATATCCAAGTCACTATACATGGAATAATACAATCGCCCTGTCCTTATCTCCAAGTATCTGCGGAGAAAGCACATTATTCTTGAAAGGGTTCAAGAATAATTCATTTGATGAAATGTATATCCAAGCAAGGACTTGATGATTAAATGAGATTTAATGATCAAGCATAATATGAATATGATTCATATTATTATCCAAGATAATTAAATGAGATTTAATTATTAAGGATTAGAGAATGTGGATAATACTATCCATGATATTTGTATATTGTAAATATGATTTATAATATACATATATTCAAGAGAGAGAATTTTAGTAAATAACATTTGTTAATTATTAAATGTGGATTGGATTCACATTTGTTAATTAACTGAAAATGCAATTTACTAATTAGTTTGGGTTGTGAATATGATTCACATAATTCAATGGCATGATTGAAATATTCACAAATTAATTTGGAATTAATTTGGTGAATATTTTTGTGATTACAAAATTAATTAAGGAATAATAAGATAAATAAAAAAGGAGCCAAAATAGCCACCAATTTCATAGGCGGCGTCACCTATGAATTGTTCATGGGTGACGCCCCCTATTTTCAAGGGTGGTTAGTTGACTCCATTTTTATTATCACATTATCTCTTAATTAGTTAATGTTGAATTAAATTATGTTGATAATATTGCAACATATTTTAATTTAAATTAATGTTGTTGGTTTTAACCAACAACAATCATAGCCATTGATTTTGCATGGACCAAGCATGGTTGTTGGATCCATGTGTCTCATGGATTGAGATCCATTGGATCCTAAACTAGTATAAAAGGAGGGCTAGGGTAGCCTTCCAAGTGACATAATCTAGAGTTGTAGAACACTACTCTCTCTCTCATTCTCGTGTGGCTCTCTCTTAATATCCAAGGGGCTGTCCACTTTGCATATTGAGAAGGAGAGCATCTTGCTTCGCCTTCGACGCTTGGATCTTCGTCAAAAGATTGCGGGAAGGACGCGACTCATCATCGCGCCTGCAAGTGCGTTCTTCGTGAGTCGAACTTGAGACAGGAGGATCTCTACTTTGGGATCTCGCGATCACAACCACACTTCAAGAGGTATTCCTTATACTTTGTGGTTTGATGAAACGATCCGAGAAGTGTTCTCGTGATCATGTGGTTTCATCTTTAAAGTTAAAAATTTTAATTTCCGCTGCATCTAGTACGACTAGTTGCTCCGATTGCATACGATGCGATCGACACGCTTCCGTGATGCGCTTAAGGATTCACAATATCCTTCAGGTATTCGGGTGACTATTCGAAATTATTCGATTTTGTATTTTTTAATTATTTTTAATATAAAAAAGATTCTTAATACATATATTCTTATATATTTATACATATATTATCATCAATCAATAAGAATCCAACAAAAAAGTATCCATTAACAACATACATATACAAAACTTTGACATTTTTGGTAAGACCATGACAAATGATAACTCTTGAGAAATAAAAAATTTAAAAATTAAAATTTTTCAATATTTAACTACCAGTCGGCCGAATAATCGGACCGACTCAGTCAGGCTAACTATTGGCTGACTAGAGGTTATTCAGTCGGGGAACCCCCGCTGCACCTCATAGTCGGACCAAATAGTCAGCCTAGTCGACTGACTCTTGCAACACTGTCAAGGATCCTATCATAGCATGTATAAACAACATGGTCATTTCATCACCACAAACCACTAATCTTGGGACCCAATTTGACGCTATATTCATAAACCACAAATTTCACACTCCAACCCCTTTTTCGAATTGGGCCCACAAGCCTCATCCTACTTAACCAGTAGAATCCACAACCTCTCCTATACATGGGTCGTTTAAAAAACGTCGTTTAAAAAAAACTCATCCTGACAGCATGCAATTCTTTTTTGCCAAGCCACCTGACAAGTAGACTAAAGTATCTTTCGCCTGAAGACTCTTTCACCCATATTAGTTATCAATTTGCAGCTGGTTTTCACCTATCGTCCCTATCATGCTTCTATTACCACATCAAGGTCGAATGGATAAGGTTGATACAATACCGAATGCTGCTCTATATATGTTTAACAGTGCCACTCTACAAGTGGCATTGACACAACCTCCCTGAATGTAAAAGATTGTCATCAGCATATATAAGTATATATAAAACTGTAAATAATTGATGCAGTGTAGAACTGAAAATTGGGGCTAATTGAGGCTCAATTAAGATTTCATTTGTCAATTTTATCCAATTATGTTTTTAAAATTATGATTTGTGTCCATAGCCGATAATTTAATTAGGGTTATGGTTAATTTTATTTTGCATCCCATTGAGTCCATCATAATTTCTATTTTTATTTAGATAATGAGATCGCATGTGATCTCCAATTAATTAGTCATTTAGTTAGAGATATTTTAGGAGTCAATTAGGATTTAGAATTGATTTTAATTTTATTCACTTTCTGTTTTTGTAATTATATCCCTCCTATATAAAGAGATGGTAGTCATTGTATTAGGGAGTTCAAGTTTAATTAAAAATTAGAATTTCTCCATATTCTTTCTCCATTCTCCTCCCTCCACACAAACCATGTTCTTCTTCGCCCAAACCCCTCGCAACCGGCGGGTTTCCTCCACTCCCTCCCATCCCCCAAATTTCTTTTCTACCATAAATTTGTTGTTTACATTAAAAATCATTACGAATCCGCTAGAGGAGTCCCAATAACTTTCTAGCCTCACATACACCAATTGCTCAAAATAGAGCATTTTACTCAAATAGAAGAGCATGAAGACATCCCTGTCCAACTTGCCTTAGTAGCTGGGCCCAATCCCCTGGTAGTCTCATTCACCAATGGAGTGGAAGATGTCGTGATGACAAAACACAACATCCAGGTCAGGCTATGCACTTCTCAGGAAACACTTCTTTTCATCGAAGACACCCATAAAAAAAGTTTCAGCTCACCTCATCATAAGTCTTACTTAAATCCACCTTTAACAAGGAGTTGGACTTCACCTCAAAAGACATTCAAAAACTTTAAAATGGTCCTTCAATAAAAGCATTTTTCAGACAAGAAATAATCTTCTCTGCCACTATTGTGAGTTTGCTGTTAGCACTTAGCATATAGTTAGATAGATGGAAGTTGACAAAGTAATTGGCCTATAGTCATCCACCCTAGATATCTAGATATTCAAGTCCTTGTAAGAAAAGGGTGGCCTTCAAAATAAATGAACCAGTTCAATCTGTTGACACCCAATTTGTATTTGAGACACTTAAGAACCACCTCCACAACCTCATCAGCAATGACCCAAAATTCACTATAAACGAACATTAGAATGCCATAAGGATCAAAAGACCCTTTGCATAGCGATGCACCGTCACTCTAACCCTCCTCCATCATGGTTTCACATACCAAGTTCTTAATGTCATCAAAACCTGAGGGACTACTCTACCCTTCCATCTTTAACCTTACAAACCATTCAATGCATGATGGACAAGTTAATTGAGAACACACTATTGCAAGCAAATATAAAAAAATCCTTTTAATATTGAATCTAATGTAGGGGAATCTGTCCTGGACTTTGTCTAAGGCTGACAAAGACTAAATTGCTCATGTATCTTATTAACAATGCATTAGGATGAAAAGGAGTCATTTTCCATATTGTACCTTAATTAAAATTTGATTCCTTAGATTATTGTCCTTCACAAGCTCTGGGCATCGAAACAATGACCATGGATTGAAAAAAAAACTGGAGGCCCATGAAATGGAAGGAATCAGCTGAACTTTTTCACTCCGGGATGAGATACCTTGTTGTATGTTGTTCGCCATGATATTGTGTTGATTGATGCGACTAGAGATGGAGTAAATGTGAAGTTTGATGTTTGGAAGCATGCCTTGGGAGTAAAGGATTTCGTAAAAGTAGGGCTTAAGAATGAATGTATGGAGTGCACATTTGATGAAAATAATGGTGAATGAATCGAGGTGAAGATTGGAGACAATAACATTCTGAAGAAAGATTCTTTTAGATACTTGAGATCTATTTTCCAACATGATGGAGAAAACGATGGAGATGTTACTCATAGAATAAATGCAGGTTGGCTAAAGTGGAGGGGAGCCTCTATTATTCGATGTGATAAGAAAATTCCTTTCAAAATCAATCGAATATATTACAAAGTAGTTGTAAGACCTTCTATGCTCTATGGATCTGAATGTTGGCATGTGAATCATTGACATGAGCAGACAATGACGGCATCATAGATGAAAATGCTAAGGTGGATGTGTGGTCATACACGAAAAGATTAGATTCGGAATGAAGCAATTAGTAGGAAAGTTGGTGTCGCTCAAATAGAGGATAAGATGAGAAAAAACTGCTTAAGATGGTCTGTCCATTTGCAAAGGAGGTCGATTGATGCGCATGTTAGAAGATGTGAGATTTAGGAAGTTGAGCTGGCTAAGAGAGGACGAGGAAGGCCCAAGAAGTGTTGGAATGAGACTATCGAAGGGATCTCAAATATTTGGATCTAAGCTCGAGAATGGCCCAAGATAGATCTCAACGGAGGCAAAGAATCCATGTAGGTGACCCTACTTAATGTGGAAAAAGGATTTGTTGTTATAGTTATTTTCTAACTTTTTTGATGTATAGTCATAAACGAAAAGATCAAATTCAGAACAATGCAATCAGGAGCAAAGTTGGTGTATCTCTAATATAAAATAAGATGAGAGAAAATCGCTTGAGATGGTTTGGATATTTCCAAAGGAGTTTGGCGGGTTCACCAATTAGAAGATATGATATTTGGGATGTTGAGCCGGCTATGAGAGGGCAGCGAAGGCCCACGAAGTGTTGGAAGGAGCTATCTGGAGGGATATTAGTTATTTGGATCTGAGCCCGAGAATGACCAAAAATTAGATCAAAATGGAGGTAAAGAATCCATGTAGAGAACTCTACTTAATGTGAGAAAAAGCTTTCTTGTTGTTATGTTATTGTTGTTTAGTTTACTTCCAACTCCAACTGACAACGCATTGCAAGTTCTAGATATGGACTATGAGACAATTTCCGTTATAGTATCCTTTCAACTTTTCTTATATCTTCCATGTTCTCTATTCCGGAGCTCTTCTTTTCACTTCGTGTTCCATCAAACTAAGCATGTGAAGTTGACCAACTGAATATCGAAGTTCATATATGTAAAAATGTAATAAGAATAAATGTACTAAACATAAAATTTACATTAAAATTAATATAATCGAATAATTATGCATAGTTACATGAATACCATTTATTTTTTATTTAGTGACACGTTCGACTAAATACCAGATACCGGCTTTCGCAACACTAGTAAATCCAAGAGGTACTACAAAGGATTGGAAGCCATTAACGCTCAATAAAAAAACAAGCAAATATCCCGATTATCAATGTAAAAGCCTCAACTTCCTCCAAGCCTTCCTCAATGAAGAATAAAGTATCATATGCATGTTATAGAATAGGAATGTAGCGGCCCCCTAACATAGAATCTATGGAAAAAATCATCATGCATCACCAACCTCGTAATAACGGTATGAATAATAAGGAGTTAGATGGAAACCCAATATGACCCCTTTCTGAGGTTGAAAGTAACCACCTTGAGGAAGTAAGTTGGTCAGAATCGAGAATAAGGACATGATACATCTTTTCGTCCATGATATCCAACGATCAACAAAGCACTTTTTATGCAATCTAGACTATAGTAATTTGCAATCTACACAATCATATGCTTTTGAGAAATCAACCTTTCATAACAATCTAGCCACTTTCTTTCATTTCCAATCTGTCATTATTTTTGAAGCCATCATCAACGAGCGAATCATGCACGTGCCAAGAAAAAAGCTTAATTGTAGCACATTGATGATCGAATCAAGTACCACCCTAATATGTTCGCAAATAATTTAGCTACAACCAGATAAACTAAATTAGATAGTGCAAAAGGCCTCAAATCTTCCACCCTTACAAGCGCATCCACCTTCAGCAACAAAAATACTTAGGCTTTGTTAATGCGATCAAAGCCTAGAGTTTCCAACCCAAAACTATACAATCATGCTCATAACATCCCCCATCACCACCTTTTAAATTCTTTGAAAAAATAATCATGAGATTGTCCAAGCATGACCCTCTCTTCATTCAAATCCAACACTTCTTTCAACGCTTCTTTTCGGTAACCTTTATGGGAAGTTCCTCCCCTTTCTCACAGTAATTCTAGGTTATTCTCTCTCCTCCAATCGAGACCCCTTCTTTTTGCTAAAATAGTGAAAGTAGTTTGCAAAAGCTTACCTTCATCTCGTATACGAGGTTTCTTCTCCTACTCCTCGTTGCCACCATACAGAAGAAAGAAGTGTTTGCATCTACTTATTTGAAGCATGTAACTCAATAACCTCGCCTCCAATTAAGTACACTCTTTTTCTCTTCTACCTCAACGGCCACTTGAAGTAATAGATTGAGATGGAATTACTTAGATATTAGGGGCATAAAGTCTTCGAGCAAATCTAGTTTATCTATCTCACTTTCTGCCTCTTGATATTGTTGCCATCTCTATTAATGAACTGTATTCGAAAGCTCCTTAAATATTCCATGAGATATTAATCATTTGAAGCTTTCTAGGGTTTCCTCCCCCTTCCATTGCCCAAAGGAACCTAGCACCTCATGTCGTCATGGGCCATCCACTGATAATCATCAGAGCCATGGGCCCCTCCTCCCCCTAAGGACCCTCCTCGTAATGATTGTTGTTTGCCTCCCTACCAACATTAGCGAGCTAATGTCACTCTCCCGCCCCCACTAGGCATTGAAACCTTTGCCTCCATCAAGAGCACTCCCATTGCCTTGCACAGCTAATGTCACATCCACCTTTATAGACTCATCTACCTCTAGTTAGTGTCGCCCCCACCGCATCCATCTCGACAGGTCTCCACTACCTCCACCACCTCCCGAAGGGGCCTCTGCTACTTGCCCTGCCCCTGCAACTCCCACTTACAATGCCCGCCACCTCCATCACCTCCAGGGCCATCATCTCTACATACAATGGTCTCCATGAAGCTCGTTGGAAGATCTCCACTTTTATGAATACCTTCCTATGGAACTTTCCATATCCTTCTCCATTAATAATATGACTTTGTTGAGCGTGTCGATCGGGCCCATCATGCATTGAAGTCAAGCTCTCATATATGATGCACGGGTTGATTGATGGTGTTGTTTTTCCTTTCATTTATCGTATGTTCATCAGATTGCCCCTCAAGAGTCAAGAGTGATCTCTCGAGCAATCATACCATTGTTAGCCAAGGTGGTTCAATACCAGTGATAGCATAGCAACGCTCTTTTTTGTAGTTATATTTGTTGTTGTTTGTTTCTACTGTCTTAAATCCCACTATCTGGTATGTATCACCTAGAGGGAGCTCATTGTACTCCCGTTATTGGGAACTTAATCTTGTATGTCCCTACTCATTTTTAATGAACGAATGGTTCTCATCAAAAAAATCTTCCTAGAGGTGTTGGAGTTTCTAAACCACTTGCTTCGTAGCCGACCCCTCCCACTTTTCAGCAATCCATCTATACACTGCCCAATCTTTAAAACCCAGACTGGAAGATGCATCTAGAATTTGATCCTGTTATAAGCAATTGTATTTTTTAGGCAAGTCCATTAGTATTTTTTAATGAACAAGCCCGTTAGTATTTCTTTATGAACAAGTCCATGGGCATTTTTCAATCCATTTATAAACAATTGTATTTATTTTTCTTAATAAGTTCATTGCTATTTTTTACGAGCAATTGTATTTGTTTGTTTACAAACAAGTTCATTAGTTTCAGGATTTTATCCAGTTATGTGTTTTAGCCAAGGCCTTTTAAAGACTCTTTGGAGTATTTACAACAAAACCAAACCAAACATGTGAGCCCTGTTATGAAAAAAAGGATAGAAACATCTGGCTTAATTTCTGTAGGAACCAAACCAACTTTAAGTCACTGTTCAAAAAAAACAACCATGGTGTAATTGACGAACAGGCAGGTCAATGGTTTTAAAGTTTAAAACCCCTCAAATAATTAAGCCATTACAATCCAACTAGCTGCCATGAACCAGTTGATTCCGATGTTGTAAAAGGCACCCGACTGGTCCGACTAGTCTACTCAGTGGGTGGTTGACCGAGTACTGATTAATTCCGACGGGACCCACTAGTCGACCAATTTTTGCTTGGAGATACCATATTTGTTTTTAGTTTTTTTTTTGCTTTTTTAAAAGCAAACTTATTCTAATATGCTTAATATTTTATTTAAATTCATATTTCTTTTATTTCATTATGATAGAAAAATATAGGGTAAATTACATAAAAAGGCCTGGTCTTTTCATGGATTCCCAAATCAGGGACTAGTTTTTTGAACGTAACAAACAGGGGACTCGTTTTTGACATAACGGTGAAGTCCCCAACGACGTTAATGGGTTGGGCATTTTTTGCTGAAGTTGAACGAGTATACCCCCGCGTCAACGTGGTGGAGCTTGACATCCAAGTTGCAGAGCTCGCTGTTTCCATCCCCTCCTCCCTCCTCATCTCGCTCCCTTCTCTGAAGAAGCTAGTCGTCTCCGGCGCCAACCTCACTGGTACGATCCCCACCGTCGTCTCCTCTCTTGTCTCACTTGAAGTACTCGATCTTAGCTCGAACGCCTTGGTGGGATCGATTCCCTCCACCCTCTCTCGTTTACCTTCCCTATCCGTTCTCGACCTCAGCTCGAATTTGCTCTCCGGTGGCATCCCCCCACAGCTCGGCGATCCCCCTCATTGTGGGAGCTTCATGTCTACGACAACCGGCTCTCCAGCACGATTCCTCCGGAGATTGGAAGCCTCCGTAGCCTCGAAGTCTTTCGTGCCGGTGGGAACAAAGGCCTCGTCGGGCCGATACCCCCGGAGATCTCCGGTTGTGCTAATCTCACTGTTCTCGGCCTCGCCGACACCAGGGTCTCCGATCCGATACCCAGTTCCTTGGGTGGGCTCACGAAGCTCAAGACCCTGTCCGTCTACACGACCATGCTCTCCGGTGAAATCCCACCGGAGTTGGGTAGCTGCTTGGAGCTCGTGAACCTGTTCCTGTACGAGAATTCCCTGCCGAAAGAGCTTGGGAAGCTCAAGAAGCTCCAGAAGCTCTTGCTCTGGCGGAATGAGTTGACGGGGACGATACCAGAAGAGATCGGTAGCTGCACGAGCCTCCAGATGATCGATCTCTCGATCAATTCCATTTCCGGTGTGATACCCGAGACGTTCGGCAATCTTGTAAACCTTCAGGAGCTGATGCTCAGTGATTATAAATCTCCGATTCGATTCCGGCATCGCTGTCGAGATTGACGGAGCTCTCCTAGCTGCAGCTTGATACAAATCAAATATCCGGTCTCATACCGCCGGAGATCGGGTTGCTGAAGAACCTGAACGTGTTCTTGGCGTGGCAGAACCAACTGGAGGGGAGCATACCACCTTCTCTGTCGTCGTGCTCGCAACTCCAGTCACTGGATCTCTCTTACAATCACCTCACCGGGAGCATCCCTTCGGGGTTGTTCCTCCTTAAGAACCTGACGAAGCTCCTCCTCCTGTCTAACGACGTCTCTGGCACGATCCCACAGGAGATCGGGCAGTGCAATTCGCTCGTTCGCCTTCGTCTTGAAGGCAATCGGATTGGTGGGTCGATCCCAAAAGAGATTGGTGGGCTCGTCAACATCAACTTCCTCGATCTCTCGAACAACAGGATTGGTGGGCCGATACCCGTCGAGATTGGGAGCCTCTCGCAGCTCCAGCAACACGCTCTCCTATGACCTCCCCGTGGCTATGTCCTCCATAACCGGATTGCAAATCTTCGACGCCTCGTCTAACCATCTCACGGGACCGATACCGGAGAGCCGCCTTTCTGTGCATGTGAGGACGAAAGCCCCAAAACGAAATCCCTAATTGCCACGGGGGCATACTCGTCCAACTTCAGCAAAAAATGGCCAACTCATTCACGTCGTTGGGGACTTCACTGTTATGTCAAAGACGAGTCCCCTGTTTGTTACGTTCAAAAAACTAGTCCCTGATTTGGGAATCCATGAAAAAACCAGGCCCTTTTATGTAATTTACCCAAAAATATATACAAATCCATTTCATTATGATAGTATAAAAATATACAAATCTATGTAAATATATAAGAATATATGTATAAAAATGATTTATATATTTACAAATTTAAAGCCGATTAAAGGTTGACTAAATCCGATTAATCGCTCGACTGTAAATTAACCCTTAGTCAGTGATCCAACCGACCGAGTACCGACTACCGACTTTTACAACCTTGGTTGATTCTCATTAGAGTTGTTACATGAGCCTGCCAATGAGTCAATGACCCATTTTGAATCAGCTAAGCTATGAAATATACATTTGTTTCTATATTATGTTAAACTTGACTAATTATGAACTCTGAGGGAGCGTTTGGTACGCGGGTTAGGGTGAGTTAAACTGGTAGAGGGTAACCCGTTTTTGTGTTTTGATATTTGGATAGAGGGTTAAACTGGGGGTGGGTTAGAAGTGGGTTTGTTTTGATATGATTGTATTGAAGTTTGAAAAAGTGAGTAGTTATTGTGATATGATTGTATAGAAGTTTGGAAAAGTGTGTAGAAGTGAAGTAGTTTATAATTTTTATATGATATGATGGTATAATATATTATTTTTTGATGGGATTGATGATGAAGAATTGATTTATGTATTTTTTTAAAAAAAAGAAATAATGTGAGGCCCACATGGAGAGAGAGGGAGTGGGTTAGAGGGGGTAAACTCCTCCCAAAATCATTTAATAATATTAGGAAGTCTGCTATAAACTCTCATGGTTGAACAATCATGAATGTAAGAAATTATTTATACTTGAGTACCATGTAGTCGACCTAAACCAGTTGATTCTCAGGTCAAGCAAATTATCATGCATGAGTCATTTCAATTCCAATCCATAAAGCTTTGGAATTATCTCGATGCCAATGACGGTCAAACCCAGTTCCAACCTCCCTTGAACCTAATTAAGAAAGCATTTCTAAGTTTAGCTATTTCTGTTCCAATGTATATAATTTTGGAATTGTATCAATTTCAAGGATGGTTGAGCCTACTTCCAATCACCTTTTTACCGGTAAAAACCAATGTCAAAACGTTTCCAATTTGAGATCCTAGTAAAAAGTACTCAATTAGCCAAATCCGCCCCTTCCTTTAAAAAAAACAAATTTCGCCTCAGAATGTGTACGCTTTCACTGAAAATAGATGCACGCAATAGTCTCTTCTTCCATTTTTCGCCCTATCGTGCTTCCCAATACCAAGTTACCAACAACATGGCGATACTAATGCCACAGGGGGAGACGTCTACATTTTAATATGAGAAACTACGGAAACCCTCCTCAAGCTTAAGTCAAGTTTCACTTGACTCTAGAAAGATACATCTTCACTCCTCCATTCTCAAGCATTCCCATCTGTCTCACCTTTCCATTCTAGCATCACAACTCCAGATAACGTAATGGGACCATTTCTTTATAAAAAAATCATCTGCGATCCGTAAAAAATATGGATTTTCACAATCAAGTCGTAGCAAGATTCGACCCTTTTTCTCCTCACAGAATGAATACCACTGAATTGCAATCCAACAATTCAACGAAATTCGAAGTCCCAACTGACAATCACCAAACCACGTCACTCGCGTGCGTGCACACGCAACTGCCAATCATTCAGTAGAACTAGAATAAGATAGGAGGACAAAGACGAGCGGAAGTACCCGAGCAATAGCTTCCTGATCGTCGCCGCAGGCCGCAAGGATCGCGTTCTTCGCGCGGAGAACATCCTCGAAGGACGCACCCTCCGACACCCCGAGGACCTTCAACGCGCTTTCCATCGACATCTCGAAGGGCGCGGACGAGGAGTCGTCGGCCCGGGAACCGGCAGAAGGGGGCGGCGGCGCAGTGATCCGCCAGGCAGTGCGACCGCCTGGGGACGGGAGGGTGAACGCGCCCCACGGCCGTGTGGCGGGGAGCACCGTCCGGCGGGAGGCGGCGGAGAGGTGGTGGGGGACGGAGGCGTTGGGGGAGAGAGCGGACGCCATTTGCTTTCCCTCTTCGCCGCACTGCTCCTTCTGCTGTCTTCTCTTTTGCTTTGTGTTCTCTTTTGTTGCTTCGGCTTTGGGGCTCCCTCTGTGTTGCGTTTCTGATTCTCTCACCACTTGTGCTTGTGGTTCTGTGGCTCTCACGACGAACTGGAATTTATGTCATCTTTTGAGGAATTGTTTCCTTTTTCTCATGAGGTTTTTAAATATGTTCCTGTAGCCCTTTCTATTCCGGGGAAATTTTTCCATTTTTCCTGAATGCATCATTGGCTATCACCTATCTATGTTACATGGCCAAATTATGGATCGGGTCGAGCTCGAGCCCAAACCATGGATTGCGCTTGAATTGAGGTTTTAAAGTTCCTTGTCTATAATTCAAGTCGAAAAGATATATGAGTCATACTTCAAGATCTAAGCCTAGCTTAATTTTGAGTCAGTCTATGAGTATGCTTTAATTATTTTCTTGTCAAATATTTTTATATATTTTTGGTGGATAAATAATTTTTTAAGCATCACGAAACTTTCTATATTCTAACTACTATATGTATTACTTGAGATGAAAACTATTTAATAAGATGTGACAATAATAATGTGAAACAAAATCTTGAAGTAAATTATATTATGTATGTGAAATCTAATTTTTTTAATATTTATTTTTATTCTTATGAATAGGGATTTATAGTACATGTACATATCCTGTCTATTTGATAGACTGGTCAAAGAGCGAGCTACGTTGGGTCAGCCTATTTATAAATTTTCTTGAAAAAGACCTAAGCCCGAGTATGAGTGAGCTGGGCGGGAAGCCCTAGCCAAGTACTAGGTCTACATGTGAGATGAAGCTTGTTGTTGCATCAGAACTTGCCACTACTTGCAAGTAAGAATTAGCAAATCTTTATTTTGTATTTGTTTCAAAAAGTAATATTATGTGAATAAAACTTCGAGGTACCTTTAGATACTGGATAAATAATTCTTATCAATTATTCTTTATTTTGGTTGATTTGAGTTACAAGGAGTGGGTAAATGTTATATATAATGTATAATTGTGAAAACCCTGAAATCCGATCGTGGACGTAATTGCAAAAATTCGATTGAAACTGGGTTAGATTGTAAATCTTCTTCTATTTCAATATCCAAAAATTTTGTTTGATTATTCCATCGCGTAGTGTTCATCAAGTTCTTTCCAACGAGTTAAGAATGCGAAAATCCGAGTGTGGGAGCCCGAGCTACGGCTATTTTATCGAGGAGGGGTCCCAATCTTATTCGGACCCCTTAAAATCACCACATCTCCCCTAAAACCGCCCAAATCCCTAACCCTTCGACCAACAACCTCTTCCTCCTCCATTCTCCCTCATTGGAGCTCCGTCGAGCTCGTCGGAACGCCTCGGATCAACAATCCAAGACCACCTCCACATAGAGAACAATGATTTCATCCTCGTGGACTGTTTCATCTTGCGATCGGAGCACCAGTCACATTGTTCTTTGCTGGTGAAGAAAATGAGGTAGATCATTTTCTTCAGGTATGATATTTTTCCTTCCTCTTGTTGTAGGATTCATGCATTTTAGCCAAACATATGTGATCTCAAACCATGTATGGATGTTTTATTTTTCTTTGACCCATTCCCTTGTGATCGTTTGCTGCCCCTGACAGTATCAGCAAAGGCTTTTTTTTCTTGGGACTTGATGAATCTCAATTTCATCACCTTTATTCTATCATTTTGGTCTTAAAACCCCTAGTTAATGCATGTAAATAACATCAATTTGTGCATAATAGCATTCATTATTTATTGTACTATTTGTATATAAAATAAGATTTTTAATGCCAAAATTATAGAATAAAGAGAAGAAAAGAAAAAGGAATAAAATATTGAAAATATTTTATGACCCTAAACCTCGAGATCAAGTCAAGAATTGAGTTGGTCGATAAGGAATAAAGTAGGAGGAGATAATGGCCAAAAATATAATAAAAATATCATATATTCATTCTTTAATTGTGCATTTTTTACACCTATTTTATTCTTTATTATTTTTTCATCAAATAAAGAAACTTTGTACATAAAAGTTGTAGATAATAATGTGAATAAAAATACAAAATTGAGTTTGTACAAAAATAATACCCAGTGTTCATTTTATATACAAAATAAAAAGTCAAAAACGAAACTTCACAGACCCATGTATTTCAAATAAAAACTTAAATATATTGAAATCATCTCTAATTGTATATAACTTTCACAAGCTATTTAATGGTGGTGATTTTTATTTTTTGGAGTTACTATGTAAAAGTTAGGTTTTGAGCCCCTATTGTACATTCTACCGATTAAAATGTTCATTTTATTCATTATTTACTATTTTTATAATTTTGTAAACATTATTTATAACATATGTGTATATTAAAATTAGAATAAAACCAAAAGAAAAATGCAAAATAAAATAAATGTATGAGAAAACATAGATAAAATACATATGATTGTACTTGTACATAAATAAAAGGGAAATATATTCTTTTAGTTCTTTATTCTTTATATTTTTGTAATATTTTAAATATTATATAAATTATATTAAAAATACAAAATCAAAATAAAACTCAACAAAATACATTAAAATAAAAAGATGTATATAAAACATAGGTAAAATACATATAAAATAGACATATACAATATGCATATATATATATTTATTTAAGTGTACAAATAGCATCCTAAAAATAAAATAAAAATATATTTTATAATCACAAAAATGAGTTACAAATATATAAAATAAAATAATAAAATAATAAAATAAAATATGTAAAATAAAATAAAAATGCACAAAATATAGATGAATATACCTATAAATACAGTAATAAATATTAACTACTAATAAATAAAGCCAAAAATAAATAAAAATCATAATAAAATACTACATAAAATAATAAAAAATTTTATTTTATATGCAAAAATTAAAATCATTTACTATTTTAAAATAATTATTTTTGAATAAATTTATTATTTTGTCCTATAGCAGTCCCAGCTGGACCAATCCTAGAACGTCAAATGTTGACCGCGGTCAACTCCCCCTCTGCTTCCGATTTGACACGGACCTGTTAAACCCCACATTTTCTGCCATTTTTCATGGGCGTCTCGTTTATCTTTTGCGAACACTTCCTTCACAAGAAACACTCCCTGATCATTGTACACACATGCCCCTACCTTAGATCTAGTGTATATAGCCTAGATGCTTCACAACCACCAGGTCAATATAAGGGTGCCTATCATGTGAATAAATAAACTCTCCTTCTTCTATTCCAAATTTGGTCATTTTCCTACGTCCTAAAGCCCCTGAGCTTAACCTAGCATGCATCCCTGTGACAGGGGGAGGTCCCCTGAGCTCCACAGCGGCTTGCGGATGGCGGAGGTGCACCCAAGGCTGCCACGCTGGCGACCTCTGCTCCCTGCCCTCACCGGCAGGTAAGAGCTACGTATTTTACTTGTTTTAGATAGATCTTTGCATCTGCATTTTATCTATATCATTAGGTTAGACATTAGCTAATAGGTCAGCGTGAATCACCCATGTCGTAGTCCGCCGGAGCTCTGCTCCGGCGAATGGTTCACTGTCCAAACCCCCCGTGATACTATGTGAATAAAACTTCGGAGTATCTTCTGATATGGGATAAATAATTTTTATCAATTATTCTTATTTTGGTTGATTTGAGTGATAAGGAGTGGGTAAATGTTATATACAATGTAGAATAGTAAAAACTTCGAAATCCGATCATGGATAGTTGCAAAAATTCGATTGAATTTGGGCTAGATTGCAAATCTGCTTTTACTTCAGTATCCAAAAATTTTATTTGAATATTCCATCGCGTTGATCGTTCTTTCCAACGAGTGTAAGAACGTGAAAATCGGAATACGGGAGCCCGAGTTACGGCTATTTTAGCGAGGAGGGGTCTAAGTCTTATTCGGACTCCTTAAAATCATCACATCTCCCCTAAAAACACCCAAATCTCTAACCCTTCGAACATCTGCCTCTTCTTCCTCCATTCTTCATTGCCGGAGTTCCGTCGGAGCTCGTCGGAACGCATCGGATCAACGATCCAAGACCACCTCCACGTAGAGAAGAGCAAGACCATCCTCATATATGGTTTCATCTCGCGATTGAAGCATCCATCATGCCATTCTTTTGCGGGTGAAGAAAATGAGGTAGCTCATTTTCTTGAGGTACGTATTTTTCCTTCCTCATGCCGCCGGATTCACGGGTTTCAGCCAAACATATGCGATCTCAAACCCTATATGGATATTGTGTTTTCCTTTGACCCATTCCCTTTTGATCGATTGTTGCCCCCTAACAGTATCAGCAAAAGCTTTTTGTTGGTGTCAACAGGCTGAATATTCAATTTAATGGATCGTCTTTCAATAGGCTCATTTAGTAGATGTTTTCTTGATCTAACTGTATGCATGCTTCATTCATTCGTAGCTTTCCATCACACCTTCCTCTTCCGGAAGTCCTCTATTATGTATTGTAATGCTTACACTGTTGAAATCAAGCTAACCTCTTCTAAATTATTAAAATCCAATGGACGTATGATAGTAAATAGTACTCCATCAAAAGGGAAGCCTGATGCATAAGTTCCCCAATGTGGTAGGTTCTGGGTAGTTCCAACATTTATTAAGTTTATGGAGACCATTTAATATATTATATTTAGCAGGAGGTGATTGATACAACATAATCGCCTATCTTTATCTCTTGTTCACAATATTTACCATTGGGTGAAGGCCTCCATTCTCAATTAGGATGTCCTGAATTTTTAAGTTAAGAGATAATAAGGTAATTTTTTGACAGAGCATCCTTTAGTTAGTTCTTAAATTTATAAACCATAAATAAAATTTCAAGTTGTATTAGATAAATCAAAGGAAATGTCCAAAGAAATTGGTTCTTACATTTAAAATCATATCAATCATATGTAGCCATCCAAATAGGCTTGTGGACTCTTATTGAAAAACATTGATTGTGACGATGTGAGTGATGCAATTTCTCTACTCATATACAACACCATCACTATCATACCTTTATAGAAAGTTCGGATCCGTGCTATAAATATATAGAGTTTCGCAGAGATCAATAACCCTTCAACTAAATATCGAATATCGACACTATGCATGACATTCTAAAGGATCTCGCGCAAAAAGCTATGAATAAACACCGATTCCTTTACTGAATGTCGCACTGAAATAGGAAAAGATGTGCGCTTATAACTAATGATTGTAGAAGATTACCAAAAGGTTGTGTTGATGTTGAATGTATACATCATATCTGCTATAAGTTGCTTCAACTTCAAGCTTGTTTGTAATATTCGCATTACTCAATAAAAATAAAGAAATGAAATGCTTCTACATGCCTTCCTTTAAAACCAGGAAACATGATTCATGTGTTATACTACATTGCTCCATCTATATACGATCTTTTGTTTTAGTTATTTTTATCTATGTTTAACACTTTCCATGTTATTTTTAGAGATTTCGTAAGGAGCGGGTATAGGGAATTAGTTAGGTACCACCAAGGGAGGGGCATGCACCCTTGGAGTTCCGAGTAGAAGCTTAGAGAGTCGCGACCCCAACTGCTACTATGTAGCTGTGACAGTTGGGGGACATGTTGCTTGACACACCGAGGAGTCACCATGTGGTGTTCAACCTCAGCACTTATGTGTTTTTATCCCATTGCTTCGAGTGTGGGTCAAGTACTCATATGGTTGGTGGTCTATTGTTTCGCTTGTCCGCTTGGAGTTAACACCCGTGTACAGACTATTCTAGGCCATATTGGTTAGTATTTCAAGTAAGAGTGCTAAGAGGGGAGTTTCCAAGACATGTGGTTAATAAAGTTGAGATTGAAATAAAAATCTCATGTGCATAAGGAGGATTGGGTTAGTCGTAATGATTTGCAGGTTGGAATCTAAATTGTAAATCGGAGGTACAATTGTAAATTGAGGCTATGTGGATATGCTGGGAACTTAGTTAGGATGCATTGTACCCCATCGCATGCCTATGGAGGTACCCCAACCCTAAGGCTTTCTTTTGCCTTAGAGACATAGTGTGAGGGCTCATCTATACCAAGACCACAGACTATCTACGAAACTTGATTACTCGTATCCATATCTAATAATAATAATTAAATGTAATTCTTTGTGATATCAGCTACTCAGTTGTTTCTTTATCATACATTTAAATTAAATCTTGCTTGTTGTTGTATATATCGTATTGAGCAACTTCGCTCATATCGTACCTTTGTGTGGATCCGCAAATTCGCAACAGTGAGCGACTTGATGTTATTTCTTTTGTGCAGCTACATAGACTTTTTGTGGTATAATACTTGTTGTAGCCTTTTTTGGTTTACTTTACTTGTAGATTTTTTTAGAGACATGTGATGTATACTGTATATATGGACACACTTTTTGATGCATATATGTTATATATTTTGTGGGCACAGATGGAATTGTAATGGAAAGTAATGATGGATATGTTATGAAGAGACTGGAAATGAAAAATGGAATTTATACGCAAGCAAACTGGTTGAATGAGAAGCAAATTTTAAATTCCAATGCTTTGTGTTATTTTTCTCCTGCTATATGTATAATGTGATTCGAATGTGGAATAGATGTGCGTGGAATCGGTTTGCCGACCACCCGGATCATAGAGGGACGGACGTCACAATAATGAATGTTATAATCATGACATGACTACTTTATTTAGTATAGCTTATTTTGGAATAAAGTCATTTTATCACAGGATAAATCAACATCATCCCACATTCGAATGGGACTAAATGCATTGGATCCAAAAAAAGGTAGGTTCATTTTGATTAGGTTTTATTAATTACATACACATGCACATGTATGCATATATTAAGTTTATCTAAAGTCGGATGATTCTATGGATATTCTAATATTTTATAAAATAAAAACTACTTTCTCACAATACCCTTCCCACTCCATGTCTCGGTGTTTCCCCTCCAAAGAAATTCCCAACTATAGGAAACAATCTTAAAAGAAAACAAATAGTCAACAAGTTACAACAAACTTATTAACAATTGCTTATTTCCCTTTTCCCTTAGCTAGCATTTTCTTGCCTTAAAAAGTGTATTAAGCAGAATAGGATAGGGTCGATGGATGAGTGTTTTAAACTTCTACCTAACATGTTATGATTTTGAATGCTCTCCCATCGGACTGTTTATGTGGCCAAAAGAATGGAGATAAACTATGCATGATAAAATCCACTCGTCACATGTCATCAATATTATAGGCTAAGAATCAAAGAAGATCAACTAAATACGCCAAGATCGCAAAAGAGATCATGTCTCTTTAAGAACCGAGTTCAAGCAACCATCAAGATCTAAGATTAGTCAAATCCTCAAAAATTCCATCACCAACAATGACCGAACATATAGGAAAGTTGATCTCACAAGTCTCTAAGGTCCAGGGACTGAGGGAGGGGGAACGGGAAGGGGCCAGGCCTCCCCGTCCCTCCTAAACTTCCTATAATAGATGGGCCTATTATCTCCATTGGCCTTCTTGTAATTTTCAAATTTGCATATTTACTATAAATAGAAATAAAAATCAACTTAGTTAGTTATTCAATAAGAGTAACTCCTATTAATATGTGTATATATGTATGTATATATATATATATTAGTCAATCTATTTCTCTCTCAAACATCCCCCCTCTCTCCAACGTGTATTATGTATTTCTCATAAAATTAAATATTACTTGATTGCTATCATTTATGTGTTTTATAATAATTTGAAATCATACAGCATCTATTATATATGTCTATAAAAGTTTATCAATGAACTTAATATTTATTAGAAAAACTCATTATATGATCTCGAGCAGTTGTAGATTTTAACAAAAAGAAAATTTATAATACTTCTATTTTATGAACCACGTGAAATCATAAAGGAATACTTATGCAAATATATAGATTTTTTTATAAAAGATATTGGTATGAAAATTATATTTTTATAATTTCTAATCAAATCAAAATTGAATTATGATAACAAAAAATATAATTTTAATTATCATATTATTAGTTATACTTTATAATAATTAATATTTGTCATTTGTATTACATATTTATAATTCACAAAATCATTAAAGGTATGTATTACTTCAATTATATGCTGATGTTTTCGATAACTTTTTGCTAATCACTATATCCATTGCTATAAACATAACACAAAAGATATGAGAATGCATATTATAGTATGTGATTTTTGCAAATGTACCTTATAAATTTTTCCGATAATAATTATGCCGATAAGTTTTTTGCAATTACACTTGCTCATATATATTCTTATTAATGTCCTTTTATTGTTACACTTACATCATTATACTATGGTAATGAAATGAAAACATTGTGAAGTTTGTAAAAATATTGAGACAAAAGCATACTTGTAAAAAAATAACAATGTAATTGATAATGGAAAAACTCGTAAATGCACAAGTGTAAAAATTCCTTGGCTTACTTGTTGCATGTATTGTTATCGTTATAATACTTTGTGTATGCAATGGTTACATTAGTATATTTAGACCTAGCATACATGAATATAGTGAAGGATATTGTGGAATCGTTAAGCGCATCACGGAAGCGTTTCGATCGCATCGTATGCAATCGGAGTAACTAGTCGTACTAGATGCTAGATGCAGCGGAAATTAAAATTTTTAACATTAAAGATGAAACCACATGATCACGAGAACATTTCTCGGATCGTTTCATCAAACCACAAAGTATAAGGAATACCTCTTGAAGCGTGGTTGTGATCGTGAGATCCCAAAGTAGAGATCATCCTGTCTCAAGTCCGACCCACAGAGAATGCACTTGCGGGCACGATGATGAGTCGCGTCCTTCCCGCAATCCTTTGACGAAGATCCAAGCGTCGAAGCGAAGCCAAAATGCTCTCCTTCCTAATACACAAAGTGGATGGCCGCTTGAATATTAGGGAGAGCCCACACGAGAATGAGAGAGAGGGAGAGAGAGAGAATAGAGTTCTTCAACTCTAGATGATGTAACTTGGAAGGCTACCCTAGCCCTCCTTTTATACTAGTTTGGGATCCAATGGATCTCAATCCATGGGACACGTGGATCCAACGGTCATGCTTGGTCCATGCTAAATCAATGGCTATGATTGTTGTTGGTTAAAACCAACAACATTAATTTAAATCAAAATATGTTGCAACATTATCAACATAATTTAATGTAACACTAACTAATTAAGAGATAATGTGATAATTAAAATGGAGTCAACCAACCACCCCTAAAATCAGGGGGCGTCACCCATGAACAATTCATGCGTGACGCCACCTATGAATGGTGGTTATTTGGCTCCTTTTTATTTATCTTATTATTCTTTAATTAATTTTGTAATCACAAAAATATTCACCAAATTAATTCCCAATTAATTTGTGAATATTTCAATCATGCCATTGAATATTATGTGAATCATATTCACAACCCAAACTAGTTAGTAAATTGCATTTCCAATTAATTAATAAATGTGAATCTAATCCACATTATTAATTAACAAATGCTATTCACATAAATTCTCTCTCTTATATATGTATATTATAAATCATATTTATAATATACATATATCATGGATAGTGTTATCCACATTCTCTTAATCCTTGATAATTAAATCCCATTTAATTATCTTAGATAATCATTTTCACAATATGAATTATATTCATATTAAGCTTGATAATTAAATCTCATTTAAGCATCAAGTCCTTGCTTGGATATTTCATCAAATGAATTATTCTTGAACTCTTTCAAGAATAATATGCTCTCTCCGTAGATACTTGGAGATAAGGACAGGGCGATTGTATTATTTCATGTATAGTGACTTGGATATTGAGATCTTATCTCAAATCCAGATCTTACGAACCTCGCACAGATGCTTGATTAAATCAAAACCGCAAATCCAAACTTCTCATTGAATCTGAATCTTATTCAAACCAATGTCCAACACTTGGACTAAGATCGGATTGCTTCTCTACTGAAAGGAGTCACTAAAATCCAGACCTGTTTCATCACTCCCTCGGAATAGAAGCGTCATGGATATACAGTCGTTTATGATCACATCACCCTTCAGGTATTCCCAATACCTGTACATCCTGCATACTGGAAGACCCATGATCAACCCGAAGATCAAGATCATTTTACACTGTCTTCTTCAGGGTTTAATCATTAAGTTTCTCAATCTTGGTCATTGGGATTTGGTATCGATCATATGCTTTCCCAAAGCATATATCATACCTTCAAATTCATGTCATGCTTCCAAAGCATGACGACCATGCATGGAATTTGATCGGTCCCAATACCTCATGAGTGAGCTCATGTCTTCTGGTTCACAAGTGAACCTATATGATCCCTTTGAGAGATCATATTGCTCATATACCCTTATATGTACACCAGCTCACCGGTGTATAGACCTTGGTTAGGTCATCAACCTATTGGTCTGCCAAATGTACATACTCAGACATATAGCAATATATCTGTCTCCGATCAGAGGATGCGTGCCTATGCTGTGACAGCATTCAACATAGGACTTAGGTTATCTCGATCTCGTCAGGTCAACCCATTGACCTAACTAATCTGACACCTCCGAATCAATATTCCCATGCATAGGACCTGCATCAAGAGGTCGGTTAGATATCAGCCTATGTGAGAAAGGATTGCCATCTCCTGCTCAGGCTGGAGATCTCCACTTGACAATCATTTGACGGTGCTTGATGGGTCCTCTATCTAACTCCTTAGATATTCACCCAAACACCAGCCTCTATGATTCATTTAATGAATCAACAGCTATATGATCATCAAGCTGGCCATGGTACATAACCCTAATTGTACAAAGGGACCTTATAGTGCATTCATTCATATAATTTCAGAAAGGGAGTGAAACATCAATAACTTTTATTGATAAACATAAATATTACAATAACATTTATTGTAAGAATGGTTCGCCCAGGGCTCACATGTCTAACAATCTCCCACTAGCCCTCAGAACCATTCAGGTACAATCCGCAAACCCATACTCATTACATGCTGGTCAAAAACCTTCTGTGTTAGAGGTTTGGTAAGAGGATCAGCAATGTTGTCGGCAGAGGCTACCTTTGTGATGATGATATCACCACGCTTTTGAATCTCCCGAATGATGTGGTATTTCCTTTCCACGTGCTTGCTCTTTTGATGGCATCTGGGCTCCTTTGCTTGGGCAATGGCTCCAGTGTTATCACAGAGTAACGGGACGGGAGTATCTGAGGAAACTACACCAAACTCCAAGATGAACTTGCGCAACCACACCGCCTCCTTTGCAGCATCCGACGCGGCAATGTATTCGGCTTCTGTTGTTGAATCCGTCGTAGTGTCCTGCTTCTTGCTTCTCCAGCTCACAGCACCACCGTTCAACAGGAATACAAACCCTGATGTCGACTTTCGATCATCAATATCTGACTGGAAGTCTGAATCTGTATATCCCAATACTTGGAGATCACCATCCCCATAGACCAAGATGTAATCTTGCGTCCGTCTTAGATATTCGAATATGTTCTTTACTACACTCCAGTGTTTTTCTCCATAGCAGGATTGGTAACGACTTACCACTCCCACTGCATGGTAGATGTCTGGCCTAGTACACATCATAGCATACATCAAGCTTCCTATAGTTGATGCGTAAGGGCATCCAGCTATGGGCTTCCTTTCCTCAACACTTTGAGGAGCCATCCCTTTGGACAGATGGATACCATGTCCTAAGGGGAGGAATCCTTTCTTCGAACTATCCATACGGAATCTTTCAAGAATCTTCTTGATGTATCCATGTTGTGATAATCCCAATATTCTCTTTTCTCAGTTTCTGAACAACTTCAGGCCTAAGATGTAAGAGGCTTCTCCAAGATCTTTCATCTCGAAGGTATGTGATAGCCAAATCTTCACACTGGTCATCATTCCTGTATCATTTCTAATGATAATGATATCATCTACGTAAAGTACGATGAACACAATGACACTCCCACTAAGCTTCTTGCATACACAAGGTTCATCAGGATTCTGCACAAAATCATAACTCTTTATGGTTTCGTCGAATCTGATGTTCCAGCTACGAGAAGCTTGTTTGAGCCCATAGATGGGTTTCTTCAGCTTGCATACTTTGCCATCCTCAGCTATGAAGCCCTGGGGCTGCTCCATATAGATATCCTCCTCGAGGTATCCATTGAGGAAAGCCGTCTTGACGTCCATCTGCCAGATGTCGTAGTCAAGATATGCAGCTATAGCTAGCAATGTCCTGATGGACTTAAGCATGGCCACAGGAGAGAATGTCTCATCGTAGTCGATGCCTTCTCTCTGTGTGTAGCCCTTGGCTACGAGCCGTGCCATGAAAGTCTCTACTTTCCCATCAGGTCCCCTTTTTCTCTTGAAGATCCATTTACACCCAATGGGTTTACCCCTTTAGGTGGATCCTCTAGGGTCCATACACCATTCTTATGCATGGAGTCAATCTCTGACTTCATTGCTAGCATCCATTTATCCATGTCATGATCCGCAAGCGCTTCATCATATGAAGAAGGATCATTGTCAGTTTCTCTTGACACATGGAATCCATACCTTTCAGGTGGTGCGACCACCCTCGAACTCCTTCGAAGAGGTATGGGTGTTTCATCTTCATTTATCTCTTCAGTTTCTGTTTCAGGAATCTCAGAATCCTCAGGAGATTCAATGAGTTCCTCTACTTCATTCTTGTCTTGACCTTTAAGGAAATCATCCTCTAGAAATTTCACATCCCTAGAGACAAAAATCTTTTGGGTCTCAGGGTCATAAAGCTGGTATCCAATACCATCTTTAACATACCCAATGAAGTAGCACTCACGAGTGCGAGATTCTAGTTTACTTGCGTCCACGTTCTTCGCATGGACCAAGCATCCCCAAACCCTCAAGTGATTGACACTAGGTTTGGTTCCATACCAGAGCTCGTGAGGAGTCTTTGGTATAGACTTGCTAGGAATCTTGTTCAGGATATATATTGCAGTCTCTACTGCATATCCCCAGAAACTAAGAGGCAAATGTGCTTTGCTCATCATTGAACGGACCATGTCCATGATGGTCCTGTTGCGTCTTTCAGCAACACCATTAAGTTGGGGAGTTCCAGGAGGAGTGAGATTGGAGACAATTCCATTCTCTTTAAGATATTCCTTGAATTCATCTGAGAGGTATTCACCACCTCGGTCAGATCGAATCCGTTTGATCTTCCTGTCGGCTTGGTTCTCAACCAAAACCTTAAACTCTTTGAACTTTTCAAAGGTTTCAGACTTATGACGTAGCAGGAAGATAAACCTGTATCGCGAATGGTCATCGATAAACGTCAAATAGTATCGATATCCATTTCTAGTCGCGGTACTGAAGGGACCGCATACATCAGTATGTATTAGGTCAAGAATACCTTCACATCGTGTAACCTTGTTACGGAAAGGTATCCTGGTCATTTTACCTCGAATGCAATGTTCACAGGTAGGTAAAGATTGTACCTGTAGAAAATCTAAAGGTCCATCCTTTATCAATCTATTGATCCTATCAACAGATAAATGACCGAGCCTTTGATGCCAAATCACATTCAAATGATTTCCATTCTCCCTGGATCTCTTAAGGTTTTTATTATCAGTGGTAGTGACATTTATGACATATTCATTAATGCACAATTCATAGAGTCCACCAGAAGTCAGAACACCTTCCGCAACAAATTTATCATATTGATTAATGACAAATTTATTATAGAACAGGAAGGAGTACCCATATCTAACAAGCTTAGACACATGTATCAAATTCCTCCTGACGTCAGGTACATAAAGACATTCTATAAGTACTAGGACTCGACCACTAGATAATGACAGTTTGCATGTCCCGATGGCGACTGCTGCAATACTTGCATCAGATCCCATCTGGATAACTATCTCCCCTTGCTCCAGATTCCTAGTTTCCTGAAACAAATGCAACTAATTGCATACGTGAACAGAAGCACCAGAATCTATAACCCAACTTCCTTCTCGTCCAACGAGAAAACTAGTTTCAATGATGAAAGTAGATTTCATACCTGCTGGGGCTTTACCTTTGTCGGTAGACTTCAGGTAATCCGGGCAGTTACGCCGCCAGTGCCCCGGCTTCTTGCAGTGGTGACAGACATCGGTCTTTTTCGATGTCATTAGTGTGGAAGCACTAGAAGATGAACCAACTCCTTGATTTTTCTTCTTTCTCTTCGAGGCTGGGCCCTTCTGAGAACCTTGCTTCCGCTTGCGCTTTCCTCTCACCTGTGCAACCATTGCACTAGCAGAGGAGCCGTCCTTTTTCATGATGTCTTCTGCAGACTTCAATGCAGCTAACAGCCCAGCATTTGTGAAATCACCTTTGTTCATGTGGTAAGACACAACAAAGTTGTTGAAAGACTTAGGGAGCGACAAGAGAATGAAATCAGCTTGCATTTCAGAATCCAAGTAGGCCCCCAGGGTTTCCAGCTCAGAGAGGTACCCAAACATTTTGAGTACATGTTCTCTGACAGAGGTCCCTTCCTGCATCTTGCAGCGAATAAGCTCTTTCATCACATTGTAATGCTGTGTGCGGTTTATGTCACCGAACATCTCCCTCAGATTCAGCATAATCTCTTGGCAATTGTTCATTTCCACATGTTGCTTCTGAAGCACATTGGATAATGACCCAAGGATGTAACACCTTGCCAGATTATGGTCTTCATCATATTTATCATTATATGATTTATCTTCATCAGTCAGAGGGTTTGATATCTTGTCCTTGCTAAGCACGTAGGAGATGCGCTCTGCAGAGAGGACAAGATCCAAATTTCGGATCCAATCCGAATAATTTGGTCCGGTCCTGGTTGACCTCAAGGAGCCTGCTAAGTGGGTTCATGGAATTCATTTTCTGAAATTAAGAATGCACTATATTAGAATATATAGATAAATATGTATTCATTTTAAGAATAATTTGATTAAGGCATTTTAAATCAAATTTGTCTTGCCGTGTCGACTTTGAAAGATTATTCCCTTATTTTTTCTTTCAAAGTAAGAGATATACTTACCGCTATATCTCAAGTAAGATCTGGGATCTCCTCTCTATCCTTATCACATCCCAATAATATGTAAACCTGTGACTCGAATAAGAGAAGCGGGAACACATTCCGCATTGCAAGTCTAACTTGCATTTCCCAATTCGGTCTTTAACACCCGAGCCCACCACCCATAAGATGATGTTGACCCATTGTTAATTGAACAAACCGTCAACAGGCTTAATACTCGCTATACGCAATCCAATATCGCCCCAATAATATGAGGACCCGATATTGGGGTCACTACGTATACGGCCTTACTCTTTCGAGAAGCAAAGAACCCGATCTAATTAAATCATGCACAGGATCTGTCACTTCGGACAGGCGTCTCCCATACACAACAACTGGCGACGAAATCCTTTGCCTTGACGGGAGACCATGGATGTCACTTATGTGATCCTCCACCTCTTATTCAAATTTTATAATTAATTATCGTGAATCATATTCACATAATTAATTCTTCCAAGGGAAATACACATCTATTCATAATAGAGTGTTTATTGGATATAATTAATTTAATCACATTAAATTAATCATTAATCCAATCATCAACAAACATGTCTTTTACTTGAATAGTAGGTATATTCTCAAAATACGTATTATTCGAATCTTAATAATTAGAAAAATACACATTGACTTTCTCCGGCATTATACAGTCCCCACACGCTGTCATGGCCAGTACCGACGAGAGTGGGACGGATCACATACGTTGCAATCCGCGACCCCAATGCTCTCCGACTAGGCACCACATCCGCCTCGGGAAAGGATAATACCGGATAGATCATCATGTACTTTGAGATGCTCATCGGTTTTTCAACCGAAATTATACCATATAATATACATCAAAACATACTTGATTATATTATAAGGAGATTTTCTAGACAAATCCCCAATCCTATTAAAGCAAGAGGGTTTTTCATGTAAATGTTGTCCTACAACTATTGTAGGATAAACTATGGTTTTCATGAAAGCAATGTTTGTTGATGAACGAATGATCAAGATCTAATTTCTCATCATTGTGGTTTAGGCAACTGTCGTTCAATGAAATAATTATTTCTTTAAATATTTCACAAATACTTATCACTAATTATTCCAGAAAATTAACAATTAGTTTTCATCATGATAGTTGAATGACATATCACAAGGTTCAAGATCAAAGAATGTTAATTTCCAGCAGTGACCCCCAATCACTAAAATTAACTTATTTTGATCAATTTAAATACAAAAATTGCAAACTCAGTTTCCAAAGATTGTCTATTTGATTTATTAAAGAACTCAAGTGATACTTCACGCATTTCGAGGCGGATTAAAACCGTAATTATCTCATTAATCACGTTTAAATCCGCAGTTCCCGCAACTGTGAATATAGGCATATTCAAAAATCCATATCTTGAGCAAATGAAGTCCAAATTTTAAAAACTCAAATCCTATGGTTTCCTTAATTAATGGGGAAAAAATCCAATTAAAAATTTCGTGTTTAAACATTTTAAACAGTACAGAAAAATTTAATTAGACAGAGGTGCGAAAATTGAAATGCAGTAAAAATTTCGCAACCCTTTCAAGAACCAAATCGTCTAAGGTCTATGGATCATATCCAAACCCTTATTCAACCTGGCTCTGGTACCACTTGAAGGATATTGTGGAATCCTTAAGCGCATCACGGAAGCGTTTCGATCGCATCGTATGCAATCGGAGCAACTAGTCGTACTAGATGCTAGATGCAGCGGAAATTAAAATTTTTAACATTAAAGATGAAACCACATGATCACGAGAACATTTCTCAGATCGTTTCATCAAACCACAAATTATAAGGAATACCTCTTGAAGCGTGGTTGTGATCGCGAGATCCCAAAGTAGAGATCCTCCTGTCTCAAGTCCGACCCACGGAGAATGCACTTGCGGGTACGATGATGAGTCGCGTCCTTCCAGCAATCCTTTGACGAAGATCCAAGCGTCGAAGCGAAGCCAAAATGCTCTCCTTCCTGATACACAAAGTGGACGACCACTTGAATATTAGGGAGAGCCCACACGAGAATGAGAGAGAGAGAGAGAGAATAGAGTTCTTCAACTCTAGATGATGTAACTTGGAAGGCTACCCTAACCCTCCTTTTATACTAGTTTGGGATCCAATGGATCTCTATCCATGGGACACATGGATCCAACGGCCATGCTTGGTCCATGCTAAATCAATGGCTATGATTGTTGTTGGTTAAAACCAACAACATTAATTTAAATCAAAATATGTTGCAACATTATCAACATAATTTAATTTAACACTAACTAATTAAGAGATAATGTGATAATTAAAATGGAGTCAACCAACCACCCCTAAAATCAGGGGGCGTCACCCATGAACAATTCATAAGAGACGCCACCTATGAATGATGGTTATTTGGCTCCTTTTTATTTATCTTATTATTCCTTAATTAATTTTGTAATCAAAAAAATATTCACCAAATTAATTCTCAATTAATTTGTGAATATTTCAATCATGCCATTGAATATTATGTGAATCATATTCACAACCCAAACTAGTTAGTAAATTGCATTTCTAATTAATTAATAAATGTGAATCTAATCCACATTATTAATTAGCAAATGCTATTCACATAAATTCTCTCTCTTATATATGTATATTATAAATCATATTTATAATACACATATATCATGGATAGTGTTATCCACATTCTCTTAATCCTTGATAATTAAATCCCATTTAATTATCTTAGATAATCATTTTCACAATATGAATTATATTCATATTAAGCTTGATAATTAAATCTCATTTAATCATCAAGTCCTTGCTTGGATATTTCATCAAATGAATTATTCTTGAACTCTTTCAAGAATAATATGCCCTCTCCGCAGATACTTGGAGATAAGGACAGGGCGATTGTATTATTCCATGTATAGTGACTTGGATATTGAGATCTTATCTCAAATCCAGATCTTAAGAACCTCGCACAGATGCTTGATTAAATCAAGACCGCAAATCCAATCTTCTCATTGAATCTGAATCTCATTCAAACCAATGTCCAACACTTGTACTAATATCGGATTGCTTCTCTACTGAAAGGAGTCACTAAAATCCAGACCTGTTTCATCACTCCCTCGGAATGGAAGCGTCATGGATATACAATCGTTTATGATCACATCATCCTTCAGGTATTCCCAATACCTGTACATCCTGCATACTGGAAGACCCATGATCAACCCGAAGATCAAGATCATTTTACACTGTCTTCTTCAGGGTTTAATCATTAAGTTTCTCAATATTGGTCATTGGGATTTGGTATCGATCATATGCTTTCCCAAAGCATATGTCATACCTTCAAATTCATGTCATGTTTCCAAAGCATGACGACCATGCATCGAATTTGATCGGTCCCAATACCTCATGAGTGAGCTCATGTCTTCTGGTTCACAAGTGAACCTGTATGATCCCTTTGAGAGATCATATTGCTCATATACCCTTATATGTACACCAGCTCGCCGGTGTATAGACCTTGGTTAGGTCATCAACCTATTGGTCTGCCAATGTACATACTCAGACATATAGCAATATATCTGTCTCCGGTCAGAGGATGCGTGCCTATGCTGTGACAGCATTCAACATAGGACTTAGGTTATCTCGATCTTGTCAGGTCAACCCATTGACCTAACTAATATGACACCTCCGAATCACTATTCCCATGCAGAGGACCTGCATCAAGAGGTCGGTCAGATATCAGCCTATGTGAGAAAGGATTGCCATCTCCTGCTTAGGCTGGAGATCTCCACTTGACAATCATTTGACGGTGCTTGATGAGTCCTCTATCTAACTCCTTAGATATTCATCCGAACACCAGCCTCTATGATTCATTTAATGAATCAACAGCTATATGATCATCAAGCTGGCCATGGTACATAACCCTAATTGTACAAAGGGACCTTATAGTGCATTCATTCATATAATTTCAAAAAGGGAGTGAAACATCAATAACTTTTATTGATAAACATAAATATTACAATAACGTTTATTGTAAGAATGGTTCACCCAGAGCTCATATGTCTAACATTTAGTTTTGATTCATATAATATAAAAGCGTACTTTTCTTAATTCATTTGGCCTCCCCAGATTGAAAATCATGGCTTTGTCCCTGCTAAGGTCATTGCATAATTTTATGGGATCACCAACAAATCAGGTACATTAAATGTTTGAGCACATTATCGATGATCATGTGAATCTCAGTGTTTTGCCTACTAGAAGCCAATGATTATCCTTGATGATAAAAAGCTTGAAAAATACCAACCATCATCTTAGTTGTATAAGAATGTTCCTTTTTAATCATAAATAACGTAATCAAGTGTTATATAAACCGAGGTCCCCATGACCAGAAGTATCGAGTCATTCTTCCTAATCCTCCACCAAATACTTGTAGTCCTTCTATTGAGAGGTTTTTTAATCATAAGCCCGATAATTTCTGGGTCCGGGTATTTGATGAATCTGCGATTCGTCATCTTTATTCATTTATTTTAGCTTAAAATCCCTTATAAAACACCTGCATATAACGCTAACTCCATATTCTTACTAACTTGCATTTGTGTGTAAATATTGTACATTTTTACTAATTTTAACCTAAAATAAATAAATAAAGAAAGAAAGGAAAAATAAAGAAAATAAAATAAAAAAAGGGAAGACTGTATACAGGTTGACCCGAACCCCGAGAGGAGGTCAAGACTTGACCTGATCGACCAGGAATAAAGTAGGGGGAGATAGGGTCCTCAACCAGAAAATAAAAAAAAATGCGTTTCTCACTTATTTTGTGTACATCTGTATAAAACTGACACTAATGTATTTGTACCTTAATTGACCCCAAATCAAATAACATTCAAAACCAAAGTTGTAAATAAAAATGCATCCTAATTAATAAAAATGATTGCGCAATTAAATCATGTACATAATAAAAGTAGCCACACTTGGAAAAAGCCACTAAGCACTAATTGAAAGATCAATTCCGGCTCCATATGATATTAAATTAAACCAATTTCACTTCCATTGAGTTCTAAATCAAATTATCTTCAAAATGGCTGTGATTTTATAATTTTTTGGAGTTACGGTTGAAAAGTCAGTTTTCTGGGGTGGTTTGTGCAATTTTCCCTTGTATTTTGTGTATATTGTATTTGTATATATATTTGTAAATATTTTTACTAATTACTTAAAACAAAATTAAAAATAAAAAAATTAATTAATAAAATTATTAAAACAAAAAAAGAGGCTAATTTCCCCATTTATCCTTGTATATAATGTCATATATGTATATAGTACATGTATATAGTTGCTATTTTTAACTAACCATCATAAAAAAAATAAAAAAATACATATTTTAATTCAAATAAATAAAGTGACGAAAATTCAAAAAAAAATAGATAATTTTGTAAATAATTTTATCTTTCTATTTTATCTCTCATGTTATCTCTTCCACCAAAAAAATCTCTCTTATCTTCTTATCCAAAAATTCAAAAATTCAAATGTCTCTCTTTTCTATTTATATGGCTCCATCTCCCTCATTCCAACCTGATCAATCTTTAGAGAGAGGAGCCCGATCTCCGAGAGAAAATTTCATCGAGAATTGTGCCTAGCCTCCGAGCCGTCCGGTGACAGCGAGTCGGCCTTGTCGAGGTGATCACGGTCTATTTTCCACTCCTAAGGTGAGATCCAATTTTTCTTCGCATTTTATCTAGTTTAATCGTAGTATAATTTATCGCAATTTTTTTTCCTTCGTCATTTTTTTTCTCTAGATCTTAAAAATCTCCATCTCGATTTTATCCGCCACCGACTCGATTTTCATCTCATCTTCTCGATCACTCCGCCTTCGATTTCTATCTCCCACGATCTATCAACTCTGACCACGCACGGTGGTCGGAGAATCGGATTCAATCTTCCATTTTCGTCGAATCCCCGTTCATTTTCCGATTTGTAAATAAATAAAAAGAATAAAATTTTTGTTTCTTGTTATGCCCTAACATTTGTTTTGCAGGGAAACATTAAAAAGATTACAAAAAAAAGAAATTTTTTATCTTTTCATCTCCTGTTTTTTCGGATTTAAAAAAAATAAAAAAATAATAAAAAAGTTTTCCTTTATCTGCTATTTACATCACATACATAAGAATAAAAAAAATTAAAAAAAAACAAAAAAAACAAAAAAAAACAAAGAAGGGACGGCAGCCCCCAGGCGCCGCCACCCTCCACGCGTCGCCGCACACCTCCCTTCGGCCATCAACGCCCAGCGGCGCTGCCCCGCTTCCCTGAAGTCGCCCGGCCGCGCAAAGCTGCCCCTCCGTCAAGGGCGGTGCCCCTCCCCTCCAGAATTGCTGCACGCGCGCGGCGCCGCGCGTGTCGCGCCTTCAGCACAGCGTCCAACTCCAGACGCGTGGGGCAGCGCTCGACTCCCACCGGTACCCCCGCGGCAGCCAGACGCCCCGCTCCAGTTCGCCCGCGAGATCGCCGACGCGACCTCCCTCCTGTAGCCGCCTCTCCTGACGCCCGCCCTTGCTTGGAGAAGAAGCAAGGGGCGGCGGGCATCCCCTGTAGCTTTTGAGATCGAAGAAGACAAGCCCTAGGGTTCTCAAGATTATATTGGAAATTTTTAAAACAAGCCCTGGAAGTTGTTGCAAACTACAGAAAGGTCCCTGCCAGAATCCAGAAGAAAAAAATTAGGGCAAATTACATATACGCCCCTGAAGATTCCTGATTTTACAAAGAAGCCCCTGCCTCCAAGTCAGAGCACGTGCACAGCACGTGAACATTGGGTAAATTGCACCTTCTCGCTCCATATTTATTTTTATTATTCATTCAGTACAAGAACCTTGACTATTTACATTTTGGTCCCTGAACCGCAGAACAATCATTTGCTTGATCTTTTTGAATGAAATAAATGTTATTTGTGATCCAAAAATTTTGAGAAAATTAAGCAATGCTCCTGATGTGATTATCTTTTTAGCATAAAATTTTCATTGCATTCTGACTTCATTTGGTATTATTAATCAAAAACACTGTCTTTTTCATTGTTGGAAATTCGAAAATTCATAAAAATTCGAAAATAGCTCCAAAAATTCTAAAAAAATTAGAGTAACTGTATTTCATTGTCTTTTAATTTCTGGCCAATTTTCACGTATTAATTTTTTATAAAACCCAAAAAAATTGAAAAATATCAAAAATCTTCTGAAAATCATAAAAAATTCTATAAAAATCCAAAAATTGTGATTTCAGTTTCTGTTTGTAGATAATTGTTTCTAGTTTATCTTAAAATTAGTAGCCAAGAGTTTTGGGCATTTAAAAGATTTTTAAATTGCAAATTACTCTAGGCTGTCCACATTTTCTTGTTTCCTCATTGTCTGATTTTTAGAAAAATATAAAAATATCTGAAAATTCCACAAAAATTCTCAAAAACATTTCAAAACTTTTAAAACCCAAAAATATTTTCTTTGATTTTTTCTGAGCATTTTTTGACTAATTGAAAAATTGCAAAAAGAGTTGGTGTGCGTATTTTTGACCTTGTTTATATTGCTTCGCATTATTTTTGAAAATAAAAAAAATTGCAAAATCAAAATCACTAAAAAATTGAAAATCAGAAAAAAATAAAAAAATTAGAAATAAAAAAATAAAAAAATAAAAAAATTAAAAAAAATCACAAAAACCAAGGATAGTTGTCCTTTGAGATTCTTGTTTTCTTTTAATTTGTTTCTAATTAATTGAATAACCCTCGGGAATTGTAGCCTCCCTGAGTTTGACCCTGTCCGCTATACAGGTTAATAAGTAGCAAAAATAAAAAAAAGTAACAAACTTTTGTCACCGGACGGCTTGGAGGCTAGGCACAATTCTCGACGAAATTTTCTCTCGGAGATCGGGCTCCTCTCTCTAAAGATTGATCAGGTTGGAATGAGGGAGATGGAGCCATATAAATAGAAAAGAGAGACATTTGAATTTTTGAATTTTTGGATAAGAAGATAAGAGAGATTTTTTTGGTGGAAGAGATAACATGAGAGATAAAATAGAAAGATAAAATTATTTACAAAATTATCTAATTTTTTTGAATTTTCGTCACTTTATTTATTTGAATTAAAAAATGTTATTTTTTTATTTTTTTATGATGGTTAGTTAAAAATAGCAACTATATACATGTACTATATACATATATGACATTATATACAAGGATAAATGGGGAAATTAGCCTCTTTTTTGTTTTAATAATTTTATTAATTAATTTTTTTATTTTTATTTTTGTTTTAAGTAATTAGTAAAAATATTTACAAATATATATACAAATACAATATACACAAAATACAAGGGAAAATTGCACAAACCACCCCAGAAAATCGACTTTTCAACCGTAACTCCAAAAATTATAAAATCACAGCCATTTTGAAGATAATTTGATTTAGAACTCAATGGAAGTGAAATTGGTTTAATTTAATATCATATGGAGCCGGAATTGATCTTTCAATTAGTGCTTAGTGGCTTTTTCCAAGTGTGGCTACTTTTATTATGTACATGATTTAATTGCGCAATCATTTTTATTAATTAGGATGCATTTTTATTTACAACTTTGGTTTTGAATGTTATTTGATTTGGGGTCAATTAAGGTACAAATACATTAGTGTCAGTTTTATACAGATGTACACAAAATAAGTGAGAAACGCATTTTTTTTGATTTTCTGGTTGAGGACCCTATCTCCCCCTACTTTATTCTTGGTCGATCAGGTCAAGTCTTGACCTTCTCTCGGGGTTCGGGTCAGCCTGTATACAGTCTTCCCTTTTTTTAATTTTATTTTCTTTATTTTTCCTTTCTTTCTTTCTTTATTTATTTTAGGTTAAAATTAGTAAAAACGTACAATATTTACACACAAATGCAAGTTAGTAAGAATATGGAGTTAGCGTTATATGCAGGTGTTTTATAAGGGATTTTAAGCTAAAATAAATGAATAAAGATGACGAATCGCAGATTCATCATCCCCATATGCTTTACCTTTGCTAGTCCCTTAGCAAACACTTATTTGAAAGAATAAGTGAAGAAGAAAATGAAAGGGAAAATAAAGAAAGTAGGACAATATTGAGTATTAAACTTATCTTCATAAAATTGTAGTTTGGAGCTCTGTCGGACCTTTGGATTATTTGTGTGTCGGAACTTCTGTGAGACTTAGAATTTTAAAACCAACAGCCTTCAAGTTCTACACATCATTGTCACAGTTTTGGCCCAGAAGTCATCTTAGATCGATCCTCTTCCCAAAGCATACCCTATGAACATTGAACAATCGACTCATGTGTGTGAAAAAGTTTAGCTCTTCCCATCCAGAATGCCGGACTACCATGCAAATCTCCTCTCCAAGAACTCGTCCTCGGGGAGTCAGGTATTTCCTTCTAAGGTCTGTCGTGCTGTGTTCACAATTGAATTGGGGGAGAAGTTAGAAGAATGAGAAAAGAACTGGAGGGTGGTTTGGTGTAGTCACCTCTCCTTGTGAAGCTGGCCAGTGTAGCCGAGTCTCCACCAAGATCTGCAGGTTTTCTTGAAGCTTGGACCTTTTTGGTCAGATTTTTATTTGGTAGTAGCTTCTTTATATTTGGAGTTTTGGTGGTTCTGCTTGGATCTTGTTGTGCCGCTCGGATATAGAATCTTTTTTTTCCGTACATGTTTTGGGGTCTTAGAAAAAATTATGCCCAGCCGTCCATCCCTTTTCCGAAGCTTTATTTCAACCCGTACTCCGGTCTTTAGATTTCCACGCTACCAGAAAAGAAACTCATACAGTCTTCCAACATCCCGTCTGAGTTGAGCTAAGTGCATAGTGCAGGAGTACAAATTAATTCACTATTCCAGAGTTGTACCCAGAATGAAGAGACCAGGTTAGACACTAAGAGTCAAATGCTGCACATTGTCATGTGGAACTCAAAGAATTAAGTCAAAGACCTGAAGCTTCTAAAATCCTATTTCTCGGTGAAGTTCCTCTAAGAATTAGGTGGATTAAGGTCCAACTAAGCTCCATTCTTCAATTTTATTCCAGACATAGTTTAAATATCAATACTATCCAGAAAAATGCACATGCAGTATTCCCTTTTATTAAGAACAAAATATTTACAAGAGGTGACAAAGGACAAGTCCTTCTTACCCAAGGTGGCCAACATGGCCTCAAGTGCTAAAAAAGGGAAACGGCCAACATGGCCTAAGAAAACTGATGAAGTAAAAGGTATTGGTCTACATGACCTTAGAAAGAGTGGTAAAAGGAACTTAATCAAAATGGAAGAAGTTCCTAAGGTATGGGGAAGAGGACTTCCCCTTCTTATTCCTCATTTTAAATGCTTTGAGATCCAAAGTCCGACACTCAATGTAAGCATCTTCCTTGTTTCTTCTTGGTAACTTTCTCTTGAATTCAACATGTTCTTCTTTGGTCCATCTTGAACATAAAACTGCATACTTCCCTGTATCTCCAAGAGTCCTGATAGAGTCCCAAATTCTTACCACCCAATCATTTACAACCCAAAAGTCTGGAGTTTTGTTTTTTCTTTTTCCGACTTTTTGAAATCCACTGCATTAGATGCTTCAATTTGCTTCTTCCTCACCTCTGTTAGTTCTGTATCCGCTGAAAGATAAATATCATCAAATTCAAACTCATTCACTCTCACCTCGTTTATCTTTAGCATTGAAAAACCATCCTGCCAGTCTTTCAATACTTCAGGCTTCTTTTTAAATAACCCATCATAAATATGCTCCCTACTCGCAAGGATATCCAGGTTCAAGCCTTCTAAGAGCGGGTTATCTTCTAAACATGGTTTCTTTTTTAAAATAAACCTCTTCTCTGATTGTGCTGACGAGTTCTTCTGAGGTGTCTGGTCCAGGGAATCTGCAATCTCTTCAATGATTTCTGAAGCCACCTTGTTTAAAACATCACCAGCAAGATTGTACATGGACTTAAATGATCCATCAATAAGAGTAGCAGGATTCAGATCTCCATTTAATGCTTCAAAAGCCTCAGAACTGTTCAAGAATCCTTCCCTCCTGATAAAATGAGTATGATTCAAATCCTCAGTAGGTGCATCGGGTGTCTCGAGTCTGTTCAGTAATACATTATCCCTCCTGATAGAATAGGCCGGAGGATCTATTCCATATGTTGTGGTTTGCAACAAATAAGCTTTGCCTTTCCTCGAAGAATTCTTCTTATTAGTAACCAGGGTCCAATTTTCCTTATCAATGGTAGCTGACTCAACATGATTCTGCTCTCTAGATATCTTATCTGTTGCTCTCCGTTCTGGCTGACTTTCAGATAATAGCGGATGGTTCTGCTGATTAGCTGCTTCAGGAAATTCCTTCCCTAATTGATCTTCAAGGGTAACCCATGTGGGTTTCCACTCCTTTGCAACAGACTCCTTCTCTTTCTTCTTGAACTTGCATTCTTCATTATCATGACTAATAATAAAACAAGAAGAGCAAAACTTAGGAATTCTCTCGTAAATGATCTTCTTCTTGAATTTCTGATCACCGTTTTTAATCCAAATATGATTCACCCTTGGCTTGGTTAAATCAATCTCCACATACAGTCTTGCATAACTGGGCCTTAATAATTATTTTGTTTCTTTATCCACGCAAATGAACCTTCCCAACACTTGAGCAATTGACTTAATAATCCCTGGATTTTGGAGATGAATGTTTAAGTAAGGTAAACCCACCCAAACTGCAACTTGGGTCGTAGTGAGATAAGGTCTGAAAGATGGGGACCATCTTGAAATAATCACCCATTCTTCTTGAAAGATAAAATTACCAAGAGCATACGCAGTCACAAAATCTGCATCAAGCTGGAATCTAACCAAAATATGTTTCACATCGAGGGCCCCAACATAAAGTTCTCCTTTGGGTTCCAATTTCTTTTTTAGAAAATTTAAAAAAGTTATCAAATCTGCATGAGAATTTTGAAATTTTGCAACAAGACTTGATGAGAAAGGCTTTTGAAACTGCATGACTTCATCCTTTGAGACTTCTAAGGTATATTCTCCATCCGAAAAAATAGCCTCCCTGATAGGTATGTTCTCTGAAATAGGAGGAGAATTAACTCCTCTCAAAACTGACGCTAGTGAAGACTTGGAAATAGTCTCCTTTTTTTTAAAAAAATCTGCCTTCTTCCCATATTTGACTGCCTCCAAAAATGGGGAGTTTGTCGCATCATCCGCGATGAATTCCATATTTTTCAAAAGAAGCCTACGTGGCCACAGTCCTTAGATCTCGAAATTCCAAAAATAGAAGCGCCCATTGAACGGGAACCCTAGTGCCGCCAAGATCCTTCACGAAGATAATGGAGTCCAGGCACCGAAACCGATTTACCTCCAGAAGAGTAATAGTAGAAGAAAAGCACCAGAGCCCTTTTAAAATTCTGCAGGAGTGTCTCACAAACAAAACTGCTCCCAAAATTCTCACCAGGAAGACAAATCCAAACAGACAAGTACCAAGAAGTCGACGATAACCACTTTGAACGATCTCCAATCGAACAAAAGCGATGGAGATAAGAATCTAACCCATCGCAAAAAGCGTAACATTCAATAGAATTGATAAAAAATGACCTGTAGAAGGGAGAAAAATTAGAACTCCCAAAATCGCCTTCTTTTTCTCCAGAGCTTCTCTCTCCTCCCAGTGGTAGGGTGGGTTTAGGGTTTTTGGGTTTAGTCTAATGAGAGGCTGTGAGAGATGATTGCTGAAAAGCTCTACTGCATTGGGCATCCATGTCTAAAGGCTAGGGTTTGGACTTTAGCGCATCACGAAAGCGTATAGATCGTGTCAAATACGATCTAGGGCAATCAGTCATACTAGTTACAACGCGCAGTAGAATTTTAAAAAATAAGTAGATGAAACTATATGATGTGAGAACACTTCTCAAATCATTTCATCAAGAGTACAAATGAATCAAAGGATTATCTCTTGAAGCATGATTGCGACCGCGTGTCTCTAGAGACCTCCTATCTCAAGTCCGATCTGACGAAGGATGTACTTGCGAGCTCAAGGATGAGATGCATTCTTCCCACAATATGAATTGAAGTTCCGAATGCAAAGTCTCCTGATTTCCTCTTACAAAATTGATAGCTTTTCTCGCAAGAAAGATGCGTCAAAGAAGGCAAAGATCTATGACGATCCAGTAGCACAGCGATGACGCGTCAACTACGATGGTCTCTAGGTCAATATGGTGGATGGCCACAATATTGAGAGAGAGAGAGAGAGAGAGCTTGTGTGTGTACAATAATAGAGAGAGAGAGAGAGATTTGTTGCTCTTGAAATTATAGTAAAAATACTAGAGTTTACAATTTCTTTTATACTAAATTGGATGTCCATGGATCACAACCCATGTGTATACATAATCAATGGTGCGGATTATTATGTGCTTTCAATCAATGACCATGATTTTATTGCATAAATTTGCAACAACAAATAAAAACTTTAAAAATAAAATAAATATATTGAAGATCCATCAATATAATTCAATTTAAATTAAATCAACCATTATAGAATTACTTGAAAGGAAAGCAAGTCTCCTTCCATACATAGGGTGGACAACCACCAAGATTTATGACTCAAGGTGGTCCTCCACTTTTGCTATGGTAAGGATGTTCTCTCATTCCATATTTGATGAGATCTCATATCTCATCAAATATTCTATACGTGCAACAACTTTTATTGTAAATTGTTCACCAAAATAATTCTAAATTATTTTGTGATAATTGCAATCATATCATTGACAATTATGAATTATATTCATGCATCCAATATAAAATATAAATTGCATTTACAATTAATTGTATAATGTGAATCCAATTCACATTATATAATGTGATTGAACCAAGTAACATTATTGGACCAATTAAAATTGTAATTGCATTTACAGAATTCTTTTAACTCTGTAACATAATTGGACCAACTAAAATTATGCCTGGTATTTGCAACTACTTGATTGCATACTTGCAATGATTGATATATTGATGTGCAGTATCTACAAATATATAACCACTTGTTTAAATTGAAATAATGCAGTCTCTACAAATATATTATATATGGACACTTGTTTAAGTTGATTTAAAGAAGAACCAGGACATCTCCAGTATATGCAGTCTCTCGACTCTACAAATATATGGTCATCCTTTTCTCATGAAAACAATATACATCATTCTACTAATTTAAATTGAGATAATAGCATCATGAGGTTAGTTATCCTTAGATGCATGTTACAATGTTAATGTTCCTTGGGATTCTCCTATTTGTTGATGTATATATTGGTCTCTCATTTTCTACAGAGTCTTGACTCTTGAGCTATGCTAGCTCAATTTTTATTTAATATTAATACCTGAAAGACTTGACACTCTATGCATATCCCTTGTAGTTTTCATTCTAATGTCAACTTTTTATATTCTTTCACAAAATATATCTGCACATTGTTTACAATAAGGCCAGCTACATTTTATCTTTTTTTGTGTAATGAATAAGCCCGATGAAAGAAGCATGAAGTGTCTTAATGAATAAGAATCTACTAGATTTTTCAGTGGAAGATCGTTGTGTACGATTCTTAGTCACAAAGACAAAAAAAGAATTTACCTAAGGAGTATATAAATTAATCATAATAACTAATTTTAGGTCAGAATATATTGGTAAAGAATTACTAAAATTGGCGCATTTTCTAGAAAAAGAAGAAGCGGAATCTTGTGCACTATTTATGGCTAAAAATGATGGCTTGTCGTTGTATTCCAGATTAAAATGGTAGAATATTGTTACTTGACACATAAGTGACACTTTCAAAGTGGAGGTTGTGAAGTTCTTTCATTGTGACTCGTGTCATCAAACCTCATCGTTGTCGCCGGTGAGTCAAATCTTAAAGCTTCAACTACCAATTGGATTTAGACCATGCTCTAAGACATCTATATATATAAATTACCATATAATTGTTTAACAATGGTTAGTGATAGTAAGCGTCTTCACTTGAGTCTTGTTTTATTTTCCAATACATACATGTAACATGCCTTAAATTTTAGAGTAGCTTGCTCATTATTTTGATTTTTAACTGGATGCACTTCTCTTGCTTGCGAACAAAAGACAAGAAATTGATTAGTTTAGTTTAACATATTAGTTATTTACATTGTGTCATGTGAACTTAGATTTAATTATGGCTAAAAGAACAATTGACTCCTATTTCAAGAAATCAAGGCTTGATATTCATGATAAAGATATACCGCAGTCTTTTTCAAATAATCCATCTATTTTGATGAAGCTCTAATTCAGATCGTCGATCCATCTCCTCTTGATATACATGATCAACAAGAAATGCAAAATGAACATGTTGATGTAAATATATTTGCAATCTTATATAGTTCGTAATCGAGGATTGCGTCGTCAAATTTGGGAATATCCAGTTAACGAGCGGGATAAGATTTGACGTGTATATATTAAAGGTCGATCATATCAACATTATCTTTTAGACTATCCCATCTATCCAGAAAATCATCAACGTCAATTTCAAGCTTCTTGGTTTCAAAACTATCCTTCATGATTAGAATGTTCTCCAATGAAGGACGTAGTATTTTGTCTCCATGTTTTGTTTTCAATAAAAATATCCACTGGGTGATTTGGATCAATTGTCTTCATGGTTGATGGATTTTACAATTGAGAAAAATGAAGAAAAAGATTGTGCATTTTTACATCATATTGAAAGAGATAATTCAAACAAGCCATATTGATAATGTCATACATCAACAAACATCAGAAGAGATTAAGTGCAGTAGATTGCGATTGAAAGCATCAATTGATTGCATAAAATGACTTGATCTTTAAGCATGTGCTTTAAAGGGCGTGATAAATCTGTGGATTCCAAGAATTCTGGAAATTATATTGAAATGATAAAGTTATTGGCATCATATAATGAACAAGTTGCAAAAGTTGTTTTAGATAATGCCCCTAAAAATGTAAAATATACATCTCCTATAACTCAAAGGAGATATTGGATATTATTTTCACTAGAGAACAAATAGCTATTCATGATGAGAGTGGAAATGCAAAATATTACATCATTGTTGATGAAGCTCGTGACGAATCTAAGAGATAACAAATGGCTATTGTCATTTGATTTGTTGATACCAATGACTTTATTAGAGAAAGATTCTTAGATATTGTACATGTCAAAGATACAAGTGCAACTACACTAAAGAAAGTGATTTCAGTTGTCCTTTCTCCCATAATATCAATATTCAGGATATGCATGGACAAGGTTACGATTGTGTGAGCAACATGCATGGAGAATGGAGGGGAGTCCAAGCACTCTTTAGTGTGGTTTGCAAGTTTGCATATTATATGCATTATTTTACTCATAGACTCCAATTAGTCTTAATTGCAGCATCAAGAGAAGTTGTTTCCGTTCATCATTTTTTCCTAAGTTAATATTTGTCATTAACATTGTTGGTTCTTCTATCAAGAGGAATTATGAGACACAAGATGTTCAAGCATCTATATTACTTAAAAATTCTAGCTAATGAAATTGAAACAAGAAGATGTCTTAATCAGATTGGGACATTACAACGTACATGGGATACTAGATGGGGATCTCATTCCATTCAATTTCTAGTTTGATAAGATTGTTCGATTCGATATGCCTTGTACTTATTCAAATCATGAAAGATGATACTACATATTCTAAACGTCTAGATGTTGATGTCTCTTACAATTCAATAACATCCATTGAATTCATATTTATTTTACATCTGATGAAGGAGATTTTGGATTTACATATGTATTATGTCGTGCATTGCAAAATATCGATCAAGATATTTTAAATGCGATTACTTTGGATTTCCACCACTTTCGTGGAGATGAATGGAGTAGATTCTTTGATAACGTACAATCATTTTATTCAACGCAAAATATAGATGTTCCAGATATGAGTATTCCTTATTCTAGCTGAGCACGTTCTCAACAAGAGGAAAACGACATTACACTTGAAATCATTATCGAGTGGATATTTTTATGGCTATATTGGATTCACAACTTCAAGAGTTGCATCACAGATTTAACGATACAAATATAGAACTCTTGTGTCTTAGTTCTGCACTACACCATAAGATGGTTATAAAAATTTAATACAAACGATATTTGATTTCTTACAGCAAATTATTATTCACAATATTTCTCTGACATGAAAGAGACTTATTATAGTTTCAATTAATGTAGTATCTGTTAGTATTAGAGTCATATTAGGATTGAGAATCCTAATGGAATTGGACTCATAATCCTAATAGTAGTTGAGTTTTATTCTATTTATAATCCTATTTGGAATATGACTATGAGGTTGTACTTGGGCTACATAAAGAGGGAGGTGGATGCATTGCCTCAACATCACCAGCAATAACAATGTAACCCTCAGAGAGAAAGGAAGAGGGGGAGAGAAGATAGAAAGAGAGTGAGAGAATGGAGAGAGTTGTACTCATTCTTCTTTTGGTGATCTTTCTTCTCTGGTGGTTGCGAGAGGTGACTGACCACCGTTATACCCAGCTATTCTTTTTTCCATATGCTTCTGTGATGGTGATCGATTGCGCATCTACATCCGTATCCGAGGATGTTCGTATCCCCAACATCTGGTATCTGTTAGAGGAGACGATGCCGGTGGGTCGTGTTCCCATCTACTGATATCAGAGCAGAGTTGGTACCTCTTCCACTCTCATCAACTGGTATCAGAGCTTGGTTCGATCACAACAAGAGGGAATACCATAAGGGAAAAGAAAAAGAGAGAGAAGAGGGAGAGATAAGAGAGCTAGAGAAAGGAGAGAGTTGTACTCGTCTTTTTATAGTGATCTTTCTTCTCTGGTGGTCGTGAGAGGTGACCGACCAACGTTATATCTAGTTCTATCTTTCGCGTGCTTCCATTGTGTTGGTGATTGATTGTGCATCCGCTTCTGTATTTAATGGGTTCATATCCAACATCCGATATCTGAGAGGAGAAATACTGGTAGGTTGTGTTCCCAACAAGTGGTATCAGAGCTAGGTTTAGCGTTGTTGAAGGAACATGCTGCGACAGATCAGAGTGAAGGTCGACGTCGATGAGACGACGTGACGTAGTAGGTGCACAGTCCACAGAAGCTGTGATATGGCGGTTTCTTGGAATCATCCAGAGGCGTCGAAGAATTCTTCTAGCGACGGCTGGTAGGAGATCATGCAAGGTAGCACATCGAGGGCACCTAATGAAGGGTGCGTCATCTGGAGGCAGTGAGTCCCTACGAAGAAGACTTGCAGATGACGAGGATGGCCCAGTGTAAACCCAAAACGATGAAGAGATCGTGATTGAAATCAAGTCAAGAGAGAGATTGTTAGGAATAGAGTTATATTAGGATTGAGAATCCTATTGGGATTGGACTCTTAATCCTAATAGTACTTGAGTTGTATTCTATTTATAGTCCTATTGGGAATAGGACTATGAGGTTGTATTTGTGCTATATAAAGAGGGGAGTGGAGGACTTGCCTCAACACCACCAGCAAAAACAATGTAACCCCTAGAGAGAAAGGGGGAGGGGAGAGAAGAGAGGAAGAGAGCGAGGGAAAAAGATAAAGTTGTACTCATTCTTCTTTTAATGATCTTTCTTCTCCAGTGGTCGCGAGAGGTGACCGACCACCGTTATACCCAGTTGGTTTTTTCTCCATATGCTTCTGTGATGGTGATCGATTGTGCATCCGCATCCGTATCCTTATCCGGAGAGGTTCGTATTACCAACATTCAGTATCCGTGAGAGGAGACGATACCGGTGGGTCATGTTCCCATCAACCGGTATCAGAGCAGAATTGGTACCGCTTCTGCTCCCATCAACTGATATCAGAGTTTGGTTCGAACACAGCAAGAGGGAATACCACAGAGGAAAAGAAAGAGAGAGAGAGAGAGAGAAGAGAGAGATAAGAGAGAGAGAGAATGGAGAGAGTTGTACTCGTCTTCTTATAGTGATCTTTCTTTTCCAGCGGTCGTGAGAGGTGACCAACCACCATTATATCTGGTGTTCTTTTTTTTACGTGCTTCCGATGTACTGGTTGTCGATTGTGCATCCTCTTCTGTATCCGAGGGGTTTGTATCCAACACTGGTATCCGACAAGAGACGATACCGGTGGATCGTGTTCCCATCAGTATCGACTTGATGTCCCTCATCATCCAAAGATGGAAATTTTGATTAGAATATATGAACTATGTCAAGCACTAGCAGAAACTGGAAAGTCACGAGTCTATTGTTTAGTCGACAGATTGATCTGACTTATCTTGACTCTTTTTGCCTCAATTACTTTAATTTAATGTGTATTTTCAGTTATGAACCTCGTGAAGATAAGGCTTCGAAAAAAGATGGAAGAAGGATTTTTGAACAGTTGTATGATTACTTACATGGAAAAGGAGATAGTAGAAAATGTCACCGTGGAAGAAGTCAATGATGATTTTTATGTAATGAAAAATCACCGAGCTCAACTTTGATAAATTATGTAAGTTCCTCTTAGATTTTTCCACTTCTTTCATAATTCTATAACTCAATAGTGGTACTTTCAATTACCTTTATATCTATATATTTTTCAAAATATCAATCCCACTATAATTTTTTTTGGATCCGCTCATGTATATGCACACACACATGCATGCATACATTCATACATATACATGTATACGTACATACACATACGAACATACACACATATACATGCATACACATACGTACTTTTTCTTATGAAAATGCTCCACACATACATATGCATACACATATGCATACACATACAAAGACATGCATACATTTTTTTTAAAATGCTACGCATACATAGATACACATTTGTGTGTGTATGCATATGCACCTACATACATACATGTATATATACATACATATACATACACACATCTAACAAGTTGTCCATGATCTTATCTAGCTTTACATACTTTCTCTATCCCATCTCTCTTACTCTCGCTAACGGCTTTAGGGTGAAGAATGACACATGGCATGCATAAGTTAGGAAAAACAAATATGAGATTTGTTTAAATAAGGGACGTCATAAATTTATTTTTAAGGCTTGTCAATGATTATTCAAACATCTTAGAGCATGCATCTTCAATTGTTGAACATGGTTGTTAAAAATTTAAGGGTCCACAAGCAAATCGTGCATCATCTCCTTATATACCCAAACATAAACATACATACGTGTATTCATGAATAATACATACTTATTCACAAATAAATTAAAATAATTACATGTCTGCAACAATAATAAAGCATGACAATATAATCTTTTTCTTCTTTTCTCTCCAAGGCATTTCATCGAACATGTATAGTTAGAAGAAAAAAACCTAACATACATCTAAACAAATAATCAAATAGAAAAAATAAAAGAGATGGAGATATACCTATAAGTTGAATCGGATGTAAGGAGGATGAGGCGGCGACGGGCCAAGGTGTTTAGCGAGGCAGAGAAAGAGGTAGTGGTGGTGCCAAAGATCCACTTGCAAGGAGGAGAAGGAGGAGGAGGAGGAGGAGGGGAGATGAGGGCGGGAAGGAGAAGAGGAGATGACGTTCAACAGAGAGGAGGAGGAGGAGATGGTGGCAGAAGTGGCGGAGAATAAGGAGGAGGAGGTAGTGGTTGGGGGAATAGAGGAGAAGGATTTTGGGGTTTGGGGGAAGAGGGAAATGAGAGACGAGAGGGAGAGGCGGGGGAGGGATGCGTTCTCTCTAAACTTTTCATAGATTTTGCGTCCATAGTAGCGTCCACCAGTGCTTACTCGTGCTCAAATACGTTTGTCCTCTATGGATGTAAGATATGCTTCCATCCCCGACTTCATGACCTTAGTCAGATAGTCAGTTCCAGTGCATGAGAGCGAACCGGCTCTCCCTATAAATGCCTGGAGGTAGTTATTTTATATAGTTTTTCTAATTGGTTGTGTCTCAGCACTTCAATTTGAAGAAATGGCTATCGTGTAAAATCACCGCTTCGAGCGATTTGCGTCCACTAGTGGCAACCTTATGGACACAAATAGTCTTGCGTCCATGATCGACCACTTGTGGAAGAAAAGTTATTCTCCTTAAATGCCCACTTTCTTGTAGCGTGATAATTATAGGAGTCGCAATTTAAACGTGATTAACGACTGGAATTAAAGTAGGTTAACTAGCAATACAAAGGACTGTGTAATCCCCATGGATCTTGGATAAAAAAGAATGGTAACAAGGAGAGTTGCATAGGAGATCACCATAAATTATTCCCCCAAATAACTGCATAGAAATGGTCTACGTAGGATGAAACTCCAGTAATGATCAACATGACTCTTATTTCATAATTCTACTATAGATATTCTTACATGCAGCGAAATATTATAAAGTAAGAATGCATCTACCTTGTAATTTAACTTATTGTCCTAAATGCACGTGTGAACTAGCGTTAAGGTTAGAGTATCAATCAATGCTTTGCCCCAATAATATAAGGACATAATTGGACGGGATGCACATACAATATAGAATATTAATAGGTGTAAAACTAAGGATAAACTTCATTGTAGCCCAAGTAGTTACTTGAATTTCATACTTGTAAACTTAGAATTTTGGACATATAATACCTTAGGGATGAGGTGTCCACGTAATCTCGAACAACTACATGTCTTGTTCTACCCAACATCAAGTATAAGTCTCTCCAATCACTGCGATAATATCCTTTTTGCATGACCTTTTTTGTCCTCAAGTTTTTCCTAGTTGTTGTTTGATCACATTCTTATCAGGAGAAAAGCACCTAGGGAAGGAATGCGAATAAAGGGCCTCTGCTCAACAAAGATCTTAAGAACTCTCTTGGTTACAAGAGATTTATGTCATACGAGACAATACTATGAGGCATTAACATATCGATGAAGTGTCTCATATAGCATATGATAGATTTATCACAAGCTCACTTTAACTTTGAATGTTATTATTTGATGGTAATTTGGAGCATCAGATATTCAAGACTTCAAGGGTGTAAGTAGGTTTAAGGACCTCCTCTTGAGACCATATTATATAGTTATAGAAGAGGAATGTCGATCTTCAAAATGCGTAGCTAATTGCAACTAGAGTGTGTACTACCTATTATGAGCTTCCATTTGAAATTCTTAGATAGAATTTATGTGCCCAACACGGAGCTGGTCATATCTCCACCCGCCTAATGTTGATAATTGATGAATATGTGATTCCTTGACTTAGTACCATAATTTTAGCTTAAATCCTTGTTAAAATATACAATAAGTACCCATAAAATCAGCAAATTAATTAGATAAACTTTACAATAAAAATGTATTAATAATGTATATTTATCTTGTAAATAACTCCAAGAGATAATTTAAATAAAAGTCCTAAAAATCAGGAGTTGAATGTTGTATATTTTTACTTGTAAATAGCCCAAACATCGTTCATTTTTAATAAATTCAAGTTAACTCAAATTGATATGAAATCAACTCCACTATGTACATATAACTACCTAAAAAAATGTAAAAAAATGATTTGCCTATATCTCAAATACACCAAAATCCTAGTTTAAATATAAAAGGTCGTAAAATCACATATCGTCTCCATACAATCTCCTAATATTTACTTTGATTTATTACACATTCAATTCTCTACAAAACCATACCAAATTTAAAGGAATCAGATATGCAAAACTCGGTTTATGGGATCGATTTATACATGATATTTTATGTACATAAATAATTCCTTTTAATTTATTTCCTTTGCAGTTATTTTTCTTATGTATTTTAATAAATTGCACAAAATTTAAAATCTAAAAATTAAAGAAAAATAGAAAATCATGAAAATTAGCGTTTTAAACCTTTAAAATACCAGTAAAAACTTCTATTTCTTATATACTTTATATTTTGAGTTTGATGTCTTCATGAAAATCATAAATCTGATTGAGATCAAAACTTTCATGTTGATAACTTTCCGTTTACAGTCTTCTTTTACTTTTTACGTCTTGCAATTTCTATTTGAACTCCTTTTGTATCTATCTGCTCAGTTAATTCAATAGCTTTTTTCATTGTTTTTCAAAAGAAAACTCTACTTTTTAACAGTAAAGTTATATATTCTGCAAGAATATTAGTTGCCCATAAGATTTTCCCTTTATTCTTTTATTTTTTTTGGCCAAATCTTGAGTGAACTTGATCTTTCCTCATTGGAGCACGTCCCTCCACCTCACCCGCCTGTTGACCCTATGTCAACGAGCACACCTCTTCCTCTAGGACCCAATGGGCTCTTGCTGCCTCAACAAGGGGTATTTGACCCCAAGTCAACTACACCCCCAAAATCCGGAACCACACTATTAGGGATAAAAGCAAATGCAAATATATTTGTATTTGTTATTACTTGCATCCGTTTGATAGAGGATATGGATTATATTTTTTCCTTTTAAAAAGCATGGTTGTAATCCTTTAAGAAATGACGGTTCAGCCTTGAAGACATCCTAAAAAAATATAAGACTAGGCACTAGCCCTGATACCAACAACTTCTTATCAAATGTTAGCTCCAGCTTCCATAATACCTTTTCGCTAAATTGTTTCCTTCGAAAACAATATACCTCTTATGGTTGATATTTCAATTTGAAACTTGTGATATGTTACATCGAAGGGGGATCACTTCGGTAAATGGATGTTACCTTTGCCATTGAACTGCTGAAACATGGGAGCATCTTCTATGTGAATGTTCTTTTGTGCTAAACTTATGGGCTGAGCTTAGATTAACACTGCAATAGTCACCACATAAAAATTCATATACTATTCCAGACGGCCAATGATCTATGCTAATAGATCAACACAAAGGTGGCATCAACATGGAGGTTTACCCGGAAGAAATGATGTGAGATAGCGGGAGGGTTTCTCGAGGCACCTTCCTTAGTACGATCGCAGTTATTTGGTACACTTTCCTATCACATCCAATGCAATCTTAACAAAACTTCTACAAATTTGTTGTGGATATTTCTTGGAATCACTTAGATATCTACATGAATCATTTGAATAAGGTAAATCGACGAGCCCATCTAAGTTAGGATAGGAGGTGATAACTCAACCTCAAGCCATTCGTCTCCCTAAGGGTTCGCTTGGTTACCGGATTACCTTGAGGTAACCCGATTTATCCCCCTTCATTATTGAGATGGAATTTAATTACAAATCAATGTGATCACATTCCTTATTCCAACCTTCTCCAACTCTCATAACCATCCAAACAACTACTATTTATATAAGGTTACCCCAACCCATCCATCTCACTAACCAAACAGACCTTTGAAATACTTAGATAGTTGGATCGGTACTATTTTAACTTTTGGTATTTGACCCTTTATTTTTTTAACTTTCTTTAATATTTTTTCACTTTATTATCTTTGCGAAGGGCCTATAATATGTTAACCTAGTGAACTCTGGTTTCCCCTTTATAGTTGAACGAATTTGGATCTTCTCTATGAAACAAGTAAGTCAATTGTGTAGCGCATCACGAGCTACTTTTTTCAGAGGAAAGTCTATTTCATTCTAATACGTGATGACCGTGCTCCTGACGCACTATTATAGTTCACTTATGTATGGGCCGAGTCTTTCACACGAGAAGTATAGGTGACAAAAAAACAATTTAATTAACTTGATTTACAAAATCAATAATTAATCTATGAATGCCTTTTCTGGAGGCATATTTATCAACTCTAAGGTAAGATTATTTTAGCATGGGATGTTATGTCAAAAGTCTTTTTCAAGTATGGCCAAATTGTGTGAGAAGTAATCATATTAAAGGGAAGAGATCCTCTGTTGTGAAGAGGATTACAACAGAGATGTTGTAGTCCTCTTTAGTTGTTTTTGTATTTTGATCTAAAATACAACCTTATAGATTAAATCTTAGATTAATGCTCTACATATCCTCGAATTCCGCTCAAATCCGATCTTAGTTGCCATTTTATCTTAATGATCAAACATTCGGTCGAAATCTAAGCAACTTAAACTCCATTTAAAAAGATTCGAATATTAAACCATTAAGACAAACTAGCAAATAAGCTCGTATTTGAGAGAAATTTGGAGGATACATAGAGTATTAATCTAAGATTCAATCTATAAGGTTGGATTTTGGAATCAAAATTACAAAAAAAAATTAAAGAAGTGCACAACGAAGGTGTTGTAATCCTCTTTACAGCAGAGGATCCTCTTCCATATTAGAGACGTGTTCACAACCCTTTTGATATTGTATACATAGTCCATTTAAGCAGACAGAATAATGTGAATTACAACAGAGGTATTATAGTTTTTTTTGCAAATTTCATTCCAAAAATCCAAAGGTTGAATCTTAGATTACCGCTTTACCTATTCTTCTATTGAAGAATGGTCTTGTGTAGGTTGTGTTTAGTCTCACATCTTGGAATGGTGACTTCTGGTCACATTGGTGGGCCTACATAAAGAACCCCACACTTATTGTAACCTTTGATCAGAAAGATGAATAGAAAATCAGCCCTTTGAGGTTGTTTTCTCATAGTTTCACCTCGCTCCTCTCGGAGTAAGGTTGACCAAAAGTCACCATTCCAAGTTGTGGGACTAAACACAATTTGTACAAGACCATTCTTCAACACCTTCACTCAAATCTAATATCATTTGCTATTAATTTTATCTTATTGGTCAAAGTCCTGGTTCGTTTTATAATGGGATTTAAATCGTTTAAATGTTGTCTGATCATTGACCATTAAGATAAAATAACAAATGACACAAAATTTGAGATAAATTTAAGGATACACAGAACACTAATCGAAATTTCAACCTTTAAAATTGGATTTTGGAATCGGATTCTAAATTAATAACGATTACAACAGGCCCCTCTGCTGAAGCTCACGTTACAACAAAGGATCTTGTCCCCCCGTTTAAGTAGCTGTTAAGCATCACTAAAAACAATTGAACATTGAATACGTGTCTCAGGTGCAGGTGTGTCTTCAAGGAACTGTGGTACACCACCCGTGCCATCTGCAAGCCAACTAGATCATATGCTCGAAGTATAGGAAGAAAGGAGACGGATCGTCTGCTGTATGCCTGAGGGCAGTAGAGTCTGTTGTGGTCGCGTGCGCCGCTCGATCTTGATCGAGCGGTTCATACGATTTTGCACTTTTTGCGGATCCGTACCTTGCAAAATTGTGTGAACCGCTTAATCATGATCAAGCGGCTCACGCGACCAGCAGGCAAAGCACCACAACAGAGGATCTCTCGGGGGAAGAAACCGTGCTTTCCACAGAGGATAATTTGTGTCGTGCAGGGAATACGACTTTATACCGTAATTTGAACTCGCTGGTATAACTTCAACAACAATCACATCTTTCCAATGAAAACTTGAGCAGAAGAAGCTTGATGCTTTAACTCCATGTGAAGAGCAACAGATCAGAATTCGAAGAAGCAAGATCACACAAGCAGTTACCGAGACTGCTCACATCTCACCATAAACATAGAAAGTTAAGAAAGGTAATTTTATGTCTCGAGTTACAGATTTCCCATCTCCATAGTTTCAGTCAGAGCATCTGTCCCCAGTGCCTCCCCTACAGATCCAGATCTACAGATCTTTCTACGTTAGGTAACAAAGGATTCAAATCCAGTTCCACGGTAGAGACGAGCACACCTTCTGTCGGATGAAAGTTAAACAATCGTGCATGCATTTGGATTCTCGTCGCTGAACAAGGAAGCAATATTGTTGTTCCCATTGGCAGAGCTGATACTCCGATGACCATAGTAGTCCTCGTCATAATACCTCACAGCCATTACGTTGTCTGTATGCGACTGCACAACACCGTATGCATACTCGGAAACTGAGGGCGACGGCCTGTAATTGTTGTAACTATGTGTAACCATATAGAAAGGACCCTCATTGATCATCATGTAGCCGTAGCCATGAGGGTAGTGGTGCACCATGGGGAAATCTTCCACATCTTTTGCTTCCGTCGGTGTCGTGGCTTCGAGCTCCGGTTGTGGCACGGCAGTAGGTTGTTCGGCAACAGGTTCGGTTCCTGGAGTATCCACCGGAGGTTGCGCATCGACTTCCACCGATGGTTGGATGGCAGGCGGTTCTGCAGGTGGAGGTTGGCCTTCATAGGCTTCCGTTTGGGAAATTAGGGTGGCGATCTTCCTGATCTTCTTTAGAGCTCTCATGATGTTTTCCAGGTCGGCTCTGCCGATTATAGTTAGCTTCTGCTCGGGTAAATCGACGAAGACATCATAGACACCTGTAGATACAGCAGACTTCGACGATCAGAACGCAACTGCGGAGGTCGTTATGATTTAAGTGGATTTGATTAAGCTGACAGGAAGTAAAAGTTCGAACATATATGGGAAAATACTGAATATCTGAATGACCTAGATGTTCTTACCTTCAACTCCTTGAACGGCTCTCTTGATCTTGTGCATGCAGCCGCTGCAATCCATCCGGATGTGCAGCTCAGTCACCCGCGGCTTCTGCAGATTATCAAAAACGTGTTTACATATAGCAATAGAAATTTGCATGTAGTTGGTAGACGATCTATTATACCAAGACATTAGTATTGACGTACCTCTAACTCGGCAATCATCCTATCCTGATACAATTTTTTTCATGAACAAGAAAGAACTTCTGCTTATCTTAGGTTTGTCTTGTTTATCTTTAGAGGATGAATCGCATCTGAGGATTTATATACCAGTACCTCGCAGGAAAGAGAATAATTGTAAGGACCCACATGAGGAATAATCAGCACGAACTGTGTCAAGTATGTGATAAGGCTGTCCACAAAAGAAGAAGAAAACCAATGTGTTAAATTTATTGATCCAGATTGCATGCAATGATGTATATTGTATATATCTGTGAGCGTATATTCGGGCGGCCGCAAGTGCTTCTTTTTCCTTTCTGACTTGCTAATTGCAAAAAGTGGACGTGGAGATGGAGCATAAATAATTGATGTGTGATCAGAATCCAATAGCCGACCATTCAAAAGCAGCTTGTGTACATCAGAGGGGGGACTTTCTGGAAAGGAGATGAAGGATATCCACTCATTCAGCATCTCCATCCCCATATGATCGAACTGGATATTACCAGCAGTCGAGAGAGGTGCAGCAGATTTTTTCCTTCCGAGATGGTTTTGCCTCTCGGATTTTGTAGATAGAGGGAATACATAATTGTTATTAATTAGAATTAAAACGCGATGCATCGAATCACCGATTTCCCATGTTTAACGACGCGATGCATCAATTATGAAGCCCAACTGCACCGGATCCATCAGCCTCTAATGCTTCTTGAAATCAAGTCAATTTACAAGATATTAACCAAAGTCATGTTGAAATACTCCATCAGATTATGATTTATAGAATCCTTTCTTATAATATGGCATGCTAACATTACAAAGAAATTGTTGGGAGACAAGCAACAAGCTACGTCGCCAATCCCTTTTGGATGGCAAATCCAATTCTTCGGAACACAACATTCATAGATCTGGGAACCATAACATTGCTATGCATAATTTTCTGGACCCTCTTAAAGAGCTCTACAGCTTCAGACACCAAGAACCCAAATGTATCAAACCCGAAAGGGATGAAGACTTGTTGATTGTCATTACAAGCCTTCTCATGTTTAGCAACTTTGGCTGAGGCAGCTTTCTGTGCAGCGTATCCCGCAATAAAATCACTTTTTATCAGACCAACTAACGGAGACACTCCGGTTAAATCAACACATGCATGTTTTCCTCCAACCCAACCAAAAAGTTAAAACATATGCTGATCTGAGTGTGGATCTTCCCTCGTGTGGATCGGACAAAAAATTCATAGGTGCTTCTTTCTTTGACGCAACCCCAACCTTCTTGAGTACAGCATAGAGGACATCTCTGATAAGATCATTATCTATATTTAAAATCTGGGAGTTCACGACAATGAACGACATGCTCCCCAAAGGAGTCTAGGCAAGATTTGTGGCATACTGGACATGCCTCATCTGCTGGAAATAGAGGAATCATAAGGCGATATCTGAGGATAGTACGATATTCAATAGGTGTCACTACAAGAAAGAGTAGAACAGGCGACGGTCAACATCCGTCGCTAAAGATAACATGACCGTCCCCATTGATCTATGGGGACGGTCATAAGATCGTCTCCAAAGGTCGCGTCCCATTTGGTATACGCGACGGTATTACAAACCGTCCCCAATACCCACACATAGGGGACGGTCAGGACCGTCCCTAAAAGTCTGGCATAGGGGACGGGCGTGACCGTCCCTTAAAGCATCTTATTGGGGACGGTCGTGACCGTCCCAAAAGAGAGAAACGAAGGGGACGGTCGCAATGACCGTCCCCTTTGTTCATCTGCTAACAAAAAAAATTTCCATTGCCCCCTATTTGATCCTCATTTTGCCCTGTTACAAAAAATCTGTATTCATAAAAAATATTACCACCACGAGACAAAAAAATGCAATCCACATTCATAAAAAACTCGTCCAACAACACATGCATTGAAAATACTACAATATCCTACAATAATTGTTCAAAATACTTATACAATATACTAAAGTATCCTACAAACTAAGTAAGCTATCCTAGTCATCGTCCTCATCCTCGTCGTCGTCATCCTCGTCGTCATCAGCATCATCTTCTTCTTCGCCATGATCGTCGTCGCCTAGCCTTACAGCGGCATTATCATCAATTGTTGGGTGGCTAGTCGACGCTCCACCTTGATGTGCCTGCATGAATGCATTGAAAATCGCCATTTGTTGGCGCAAATCCTGAATCTCCATATTCATGCTAGACACTGACTCTCTAGTTCCCTCTCCCTTTGTGTCTTCTGAGAGGTCGAGCCGGTCCCTACTCCATACCAATTCCGTATGGTGGCGCCACGACCACCACAACGGACGCGTCCCTGATGCTCTGGACCGGTCGCCTGGAGGAAGGCCGCATCAGGAGTAAGAGGTGGATGACTCGTTCCGGAGTGATCTACAAAGCCAGTGGTTGTGAGCCTCACCATCTCCTCCTACAAATTTATTTAAGTAATTAAGTTCGGATTCATTTAATTTGTAAAAAAGATGCAAATATGTTACGAATAACTTACATGAATTGGACCATAGGCATGATCCACCCAATGAACTTCCCCGCCCACATCGCGGCTCTTAGACCTCTCGAAGACTTCCATTCGACTGGGCACTCGCTCGTTCTCCACTTCCTAATGGCAAAAGATTAGTAAACTTACGATACCATTTTAATACATATATAATGGTTACAATTTTAACACTAATCATAAAGTAGATTACTTACGAAGTCATCCTTGAGTTGATTTGTGTTTCTTCTCCCCATTCTATGGGTAGACTTGAAACCTTTCCTCCGATTTTCAGCATTTTTCCTTGAGATGCCCTATACGAAGATAGTAATTTCAATAAAAGAATTCCAAATGATATATCTATAAAATGCATATATATATGTCACATACCGTGTGTTCTTCTCCCATCCAAATAGTGACCATCGCCCTCCATTGTTCTGCGGGTACATTCGGAGGATAATTTGCCAAATTGGCTTCCAATGGAAGCTCCGGGTCGAAATACTTTAAAATATTAAGAAAATTAATTATATACTTAGATGATGAAAAACAATTTTGTACTTAACTATAAAGAAAGGTACTCACTCGGGCCTTCAGACGACCTCGATATTTACGCAACATCTCCCCCCCATGGCCTAAAATCAGAGCATCAGTGGTCGGATCACGGTCCCAGGAAAAACTACACTGCAAAGAAATTAAAGCAAACATAAATAAGTTTATATATATATATATATACTGAAGAAAAAATTTGATTTGTTAATATTATAAATACCTCCAAATCATGAAGAATGGCATCTTTTATTGACCGCTCGACTAAACCCCAATGTGTAATGTGGAGAGGGACCCTGGCTCTGCACACCTGTCCCAAGTAACTCTGGAAAACAACTGAGTTCTCCCCCACCGCATCGCCTCCAACTATCCGTACCCTGAGTGTCTCACCATGACGAAGACGGTCCAACACTCGGCACTGAGATGGGCCTCTACGTCTGCCTGAGCTACTCGATCCGTCAGGATCGGAGGTCTCACTCCCTCGTTGTGGTGCCGGCGGTGCATCCCGAATGCGTCTAGGACGTGGAGGCATATCTGCATATTATGAAACATTTAAATTAGATATAACAACAATGACATAATTCACATATTACATCAAAAGATTGGAAAAAAATGATGGTAAACTTACATTTTAAAAATCCGCATCTACAATTTCTGTTGGATGTTCTTGTATTTCAGCTTGATATGCCTCGTTTATATTTAGAAACTCATCATCATCATTGATATCAAAAAAATCTCTTGGTACTGTTCTCACGGGTATGATCCATCCATCATTTAAGTTGTCTGGAATATAGAAAACTTGTTCTACCTGACTGGCTAGTGTAAAAGGCTCATTTGTTTGCAATTTCCCAGATTGTTTCAATGAAATGATCCCATTTCTGTCTCTTTGGTATCCTATCCCCTCGCGACCAACATCAAACCAATTGCACATAAACAGAACACATCGACATTCATGAGTAAAACTGATCTCTATTATGTCAAGTATTTCCCCATAATAGTCCATAAGACTTTTAGTAGCGTCATTCCAGTAGTCCAGTAGTCCATAAGACTTTTAGTTCATCCATTAACGGTTCTATGTACACATCAATTGCGTTGCCAGGACCTTTAGGACCAGGAATTAGTAGCGTCATCATCATAAATGATGAACTCATTGACATCCATGGTGGTAGATTGTAAACAATCAGAATCACGGGCCAAATGCTGTAACTCAGACTCATATTACCAAACGGATTGAAACCATCTGAGGCTAATCCCAAACGAACATTTCTCTCATCATTAGAGAAATGCGGATATCTCTGATCAAATTTTATCCATTCTTCTGCATCGGATGGATGTCTCATAGCTCCATTAGCATCTCCTTTATTTGAACGAGAATGCCACGTCATCCACTTTGCAGTTTTTTCAGACATGAAGAGATGTTTCAGTCTTGGAATTAATGGGAAGTATCATAAAATTTTCACCGACTTCTTCTTTCTCTTTAAATCATTTCTTTCTTCTTTATACCTGGAAGCCTTACAATATGGACAAAGAACTAAATCCGAATTCTCTCCTCGAAAAAGCATACAGTCATTAACACAAGCATCGATCTTCTCGTATTTCAGACCAAGCGATCGGAATCGTTGCTTCGCCTCTTTCCAATCCTTAGGATAATTCTGAGGATTATTAATAACTTCCGTATTAAACCCAGCACATCTGTCATCATTGCTGCAGTTGATCCGTTCCTTACTTTCATCTTAAACAGCTCTAATAAAAACTGCAAACGCGTCATTTCCACCCCAGGAGCCAATATATCTTCTGCATCTGGCAAACTGCTCGAGAACCTATCATCTAAACCACTGTCTTGTGCCTCAGGTCTTCTTAAATCGTCCATTAGTTCAAATAGCTCGTGACCAACATTATTCAAGGTTTGTGTACTGCATCCTGCATCTACGTCCATATCCTCATCCATTCGCAAATCTATACCCTCTCCATGTTCAGTCCAAATGGAGTAATGTAACCAAAATCCATTGAGTATAAGATGGTTATACACTGTCTCTCTAACATCCCATTTAATATTCTTACATCTCACACATGGACAATAAATCTTAAGACCACCAAATTTCTTATTAACTCTTTCTATTTCAAATGCCCAATCCAAGAACGCGATCACTCCTCTCTTATATTGTTGAAAATCATCGTATCTCTTATCCATCCATGATTTATCCATTTTACTGCACAATTAGAATAAAATCCACCACCATTATGTTATTATAGATAACAAGTTTTTCCACCCTAAACCCTAATCAAGTGTTTCTCTTATACACAATAAGAATTTCTACAATATGTTGTTTAACATGTTCCATCCAATAACATGTTATCCTCTATCCTATAACATGTTGTTTAATCTAAATCAAGTTCCATCCTATAACATGTTGTTTAATCTAAAACAATTTTCATCCTATAACATAGTTCTCTATACAATGTATTCCTAAAATTAGAGATTTCATCCTATTATTATACAACAAGATATTACATTAAACAACAAGATATTACATTAAACAACATCTATCTCTAAATCTCTATGTTTTATCATAAACAACAAGTTATTTCATCATAACATGAGGAAAACCATATTACATTAAACAAATCTAGCAACCCTAACCTAGCAACAAAAAAACCCATTCACATGGGGAATAACATTCCAAACAAGAATATCAAGCAAAATAAACAAGAATAAACACAAATGAGTGTTACTATATACCAGAAAATAAGATTGAGGGAGACCGGAACCACGGAGAGGGCGGAGGGGCGACGTTGGCCGGGAGGGGCGACGTTGGGCGGCGTTTTTAGGAGAGGACAAAGTGAGGAAGAATGAAGGCTGAAGGGGTTTTTTTCGATCTAACCAATGGGGACGGTCGCAACGACCGTCTCCATTGGAGACGATCGGCGACGGTTCACTTAAAACCGTCCCCTTTGGTGAGCAAAGGGGACGGTCTTAGGCGACCGTCCCCTTTGGTCAGGCCACTGACCTAATGTGACGCCAACAGAGGCGTATTGGGGACGGTCAAAACCGTCTCCAAAAGACCTGTTAGAGCAGAGGGGACGGTCATTAGTGACCGTCCCCTCTGGTCACCCTTTAAGGAAAAAACTGGAGGCGACACCAACAGAAGCGTATTGGGAACGGTCAGCACCGTCCCCAAAGAACCTGCCAGGACAGATGGGACGGTCACCACGGACCGTCCCCTCTGGTCACTCACTTAGGGTAAGAGACCGGAGGCGACGCCAACAGAAGCGTATAGGGGACGGTCACAACCGTCCCCAAAGTCCATCGCAAGGCAGAGGGGACGGTCGTTTTTGATCGTCCCCTCTGGCCGCCGTCCACTTAGATCCATTACCGGAGGCGATGCCAACAGAAGCGTATTAGGGACGGTCAAGACCGTCCCCAATGAGTCCCCTAGGCAGAGGGGACGGTTTTGCTGACCGTCCCTATTAAGCTATTACAAAAGGGGACGCTAGGTTGCATAGTGTCTCCTGATATGAAGTATTGGGGACGGTTATGGCATGACCGTCCCTAAAAGCTTTCATTAGGGATGGTTATTTTATGACCGTCGCCAGTTGTCGTCTCCAAAGCTGGAACTTCCTGTAGTGTGTCATATGCATTCCAAGACCATCAATAGGAATAGCTAGAAGAAAATCTTGAGCATGATCAGATTGCAAGCATTGAAAAATTACCTTTTGTCTAGCTGTCATGTCAAATTCAACCTCAATTTCTTTGTCAATTTTGCTAAAAAGGGAACTCGCTAATGCATTCTAGGCTTTAGGGGGACGGTATCCTTGTTAGTAAAACATGTAAGATCTAAATATGGGAGTTTGACACGTAGACCCTCCAAGGCATCTAAAAATATCAAAATCAATATCACATACCCCACTGTCTCGTAAAATGTGGTCTTGAAGCACCCAAAATTGAGCTCTAGAGGCCACAAAAGCATATGAAGAAACCTCAATAGCTGAGTGCATGCCTAAACCACCGAGCTTGATTGGTAGGGATGCCACCTGCTATTGAAGGTCGCCAAAGAAAGGACCTCCACAAACCACAATGTCCTCAATAGCTCTACGTAGTCCTCTGTCAAAAAAAGCAGCGGCTTGCTCCATGCATGTGGGTTGACATGTCCTTAAGTCAAACATGAGCTTGGTTGAACCCATACAAGATCGTAGTAAAATAAGTTCACTCTGTGGGTCATCCAACTAGGGGAGTAATTGCATTAATTCAACAGTGGCTCTCCTTATAGCCAAGTCTTTAACAAATCCTTTGTCCATGCTTACTGCACCTCCAAGCAGTTTCACTCGTAGCATGGGCCTTCCAATATCAGTAGGAAATAGTCCTTTGCGGACCTTCTGTCCATCACATGAAGGCCAGAAAAGCTCAATTTTCTTGATATTCAGAACAAGTCCCAACTCAGGACCTCTGCGTTGTATAATGTCGAGCACCTTGACCACGTCTAATGTGTCCTCGATGATAGTCCCATCATCAAGATACCAAACATGGAGAAGGACTTTAGAATTGTCTATGATCTCACGAATAAATGGGTGCAATACAAGAGAAAATAGAAGTGGACCGAGGGGATCACTTTGCTGCACTCCGGTGGTCGACCAAATATGATTGTCTCCAATATATAGTTTGACACCCTGAGCATACAAAAACTCCACCCATGAAGAAATAGATGGACAACGCCTTCGAACTTCACAGAGCATCGAAGATCTATCTATCATGTTGAAAGCATTAGAAAAATCTACAGTAAGCATAGAGATAGATCCATCACCATGAAGATTGCTCAAAAGCTGACTGGTGTTGTGTAAAATGGCTTCTGTTCCTCCATGTACACTAACCCCAAAATGAAAATCATTGAGATACTTAGACATCTCTTTGCCTACCCCTGTCATAGAAACCTTGGATACTAGGCGTCTCCAGATAGTGCCCACTGCAATAGGGTGTATGCCATTGTCAAGTTTGAGTAGTGGAGTAAGAGATGCAGAGGCTACAACCTCAGCCAAACTCAGGGGGCATCTTCCGCATAGCCATAAGTTAACCACCATGGCGATTTCTCGTAAGAGATCAGTGGCAATTGTAGACCCCTCCCCACTAAAGGCGTCTAAAAGGTGTTGAGCTCTCAGGCCATCTCTGTTACATGATGTCCCTTTAGGAAAGGATTTGATAGAAGGTAAGATAACATATGTATCAACTGTAAGAGGAGTCTCTGAAACCAAGATGCCTGGCAAGGAAGGAAGCGGCTTATACGGATGTTTAGCCTCTAAATCTTTCATGGTATCTTCCTTATAAGGAGTCACTCCTGAAGAGTATAAAACCCTTAAGGTTGTGAAAAGTGTCCATCTGATACTTTACGAAGGCATTACCTAAAGTTGGAGTGTTGATTCTCTTCCAAGGAATTATTCTGATTAAGGCCAGACGTCCCTGGTGTACCACCCTTCAAAATATCATCCACTATCTTGGTGAAACCATCTGCACAACCCCATGTAGTCAGTGAGCTCAGAATAAGTCGTTGTTGCAAAGACTTTTTGTTGCTAGATCTTCTATGCCGCCTATTCATAGGACTGAAAACCTATAGTGTGCGATGAGGAAGAAGTAACAATCTCACCCAAGCAGATATGGATCCCAACCCTATGATAACTTGGTGCAAAGCTGTCTTCAGAGCTTGGGAGAAAGCAAGATGACAAATGGGAGAGATACTCTTAATTGTGGTGATAGGAGCTTTGAAAATATAATCAAGCAATAAAGCATCGACAACTAACCCGTCAGTGACAGTAGGTACGATAGATAGAAGAGGTTTCAAGATGTCAATAATGTGCCCTTGAGTCGCTCCAGTGTCATCTATAACCCGAACAAGACCGTCATCATGGTGGCAAGTCCGAGTCACCGCTTGAATCTTCATGCACCTCCCGCACATCCACTGATCAAGGGTCCTCAAGGTCTCTTCTAAAGCAAGATATAGATTAAGATCACTCTTGATGGTGTCTCGCAAAATAGAAGCATGCTCATCACTGGAGAGATGCACCCTTTTGATATGTGAGATTTAGCGTATAAAACCTTTACTTCCTTCTCTACCATCTGAGCAACAATGAAAATTCCAAAAAAGATACATCAAGTCACTGGTAGTCATCTCGAGAGGAGAAGGAGGCATTGTCAAGGAGACGTCGTTGTTCGTCAGGCTATGTGGTAGTGGAGAAATTGTTCGTGCTAGAGGAGCCAAACAATCTAAGCAAATATAGTGCAGAATGGATCGATGATTAAGATGGTGTGATAGCCTCTAGAAGAGGCCGTGAGAGGAGAGCTGTGGGAGAGAGTGGCTGCAGGAGGGAAGGGAATGTGAGAGGGGGGGAGGGTTACGCAGGGTAAGGAAAAGTAGGACAAGGAAGAGGAAAGAAGGGGAAAGGTTGTGTAGTGGTCGGAAAAGCTGCAATAGGGAGGGAAAGGGTTGAGGGCTGCAGGGGTCGGTGGAAGGGAGGGGAAGGGGCAGGGCTGCAGGGGTGGAGGGCTGCGCAGAGGTCAGTGGAAGGGAGGGGGAGGGGTATGACTGCAGGGATGGAAGGCTGCGCGGGAGGGAGGGCGGGGGCGGGGGCGGGAGGGAGGGATGTGGGATGGGGGCGCAAGGGGTTATTCGCGCAATAACATGAATCCTTCAAGCATGATGAGCATGATATATTTTAATCCACGGTATAAATTGACAACTACAACATCTCTACCCAAGGCGGTGAGGAACCGATGTAATTCGAAAGCCGGCTAACCAAGATGCATATAGGATGATGTCAAAATATTATGCATTGACCAGGAGATTATAATAATGTTGGAAATGGTTAGACAGTCAAGCATGACAGTTAAAAATCAATATTAGTTAAACACCATTATAATTTAGATCTAAACCAGATTCTATAACTCAATATTTGAATCGAAAGCAATAACAAAATACGTTTCCTGGCTTATAAGAGAACTTGCTACAATGCTTGTAGTATGGCAAACTATGATAGGCTGAACCGTGATCCGCGTTTTGATCTCTTTCTAGACACAAACTTACGGACTCCGTTGTTGATCTCCGATGCATTTCGTGCAGAAATTCACCATATCGCATCTGCAGCGGCTGCTGAGCATAAGGGTTTGCCTCATGGCTCGACATGTTCATGAAATTCGCCGACATTTCGGTTTGGCCAAGCCTCCGAAATCTTGACGAAATGGCGAATTTCGCTGGATCTCATTTGCATTTTCATAGCTTGTTGCATTCATTTGTGGCTGATTTCGGTGATATGTGATAGAGCAATGATGAGGTACAAAATATGACCTGAGACTTGAGCTCACATGTGAGGTCTTTAAATAGAGAAGACACTACAAAGTTACTAGACGACCTTTTGGGACGCTTATTGGGGATGGTCAATGGGCAACCGTCCCCTATAATAGCATAGCATAGGGGACGATTGTAGTTTGACCGTCCCCTCCATCGAGTATTCGTGATGGTTGGTACTGACCGCCTCAGTTAATTTACCCTTTGGCGATGGTTATATAGTCGTCCCTTACGAGTAGAGCCCCAGCTTATTTTCTCTGTACGCGGGCACTATAGGAGACGATCATAACCATCCCCTATACCACTGTTGTCGTCGCGTATACTGATGAATCACCATTCATCACTCTTTATTCCTTTATTTTATCTAGAAACCTTGGTAAAATACCATGTAAATGTTTGTAAATAGAATGAAATGTCAAAATGCATGCTTCATGTAAATAACCATAATTAGCATGTTTCTGCACAAAAATAAAGGAATAAAGAAATAAAGAAAAAGAGAGAAATATTTAGAATAAATATTGAGTGACCTGAACCCAAGGGAAGGCTCAACATGGGCCTGACCGCAAAATAAAACAAGTAGAGAGAAATATGGCCATTCATCTTCGTGCAAATATTCCTCCTTTTATGTATATATTATTATTTTCATCAAATAAAAATATTTATGTGTCCCTCATAATGTGTACATATTTATAAAAATAAAATAAAAATAAGAAAAATAAAAATAAAGCAAAAAGAAAATAAATTCTCTCTCTTCAGTGTATACATACCATGTATATAAGAATAAAAGGTTTATTTATTTTCCTTTGTAAATAAATAATAAAAATAAAATAAAAATTATTTTATATCTCAAATTTTATGGTGTAAATAAATAAAATATAAAATAGGGATAATTGTACAAAAATAAACTAATAAAAATAAAAATAAAAAATACCTATGTATTTTATATATGTATATAAAATAATATCATGTAAATACATTAATTTATCATTCAAAAAATAAATAAAAATCATTACAAAAATACTTTGAAAAATAATAAACCTTTTTCATGTTGAAAAATTTCGAAATAAAATCATTTACTATTTTAAAATGAATTTACAAATAATTAATAAAAGGAATAATCTGATTGGTCTACGGGGGATCGTTGACCCCCGGTCAACTCTCCCCCCAGGACCACTTTCTCACGGATCTTCGCATCGACTCGACTTCTCTGACTTTTGCGCCTCGATCCGACCGCCATTTACCCATACCCCGGGCTCCGATTGATGATGTATGATCCATGACACACGCCCGCCATTCTTCCTAGGGATTCGTGCACCACATTTGCTTGCCCGACTCCAGTCTTGCCAGATCCCTGCCACTATATAGCCTGAGCCTCCGCCTCATTTTCACGCATCTTTGGCCATACCCTTCGGTTCCCAGGACCTCCCTTCCTCCTCCTTGAGTGACAGCAAGCGAGAGGGATCGATTGCAGCGAGGACCAAGGCCGGTAGCCTCAGATCCTGTGATCTTCGCCGCCGTGCTCCGCCATAGATGAGCTCAAGCCTCTGGAGGCGTCTCTCCATTGAGGCAAGGACCCCAGGAGGCGCAACATCTCCCCCACAGACGCTCTCGATCACTAGGTAGCCTCTATATCCCTTAGATTATCTCTAATATTGATTCTTAGGTTTTGCGTCGCCGGCCTCTGCCGGCCGATTCACCGTGTGCTCAGATCGAAAATTTCCCCTTCCGACCACGCCAACACCTTCATGAGACTTCGCCCCACCTTTTTCGCCCCTCCGATCATCTTGGTTCGCCCTGGAACCAAGATTTAGGTCTCCTCCGTCGTCGTCTCGCCGGAGACCCACGCTCCGCCCCACACGATCACCCATTCCGCCAATAACTAGGTCGAGGCACTTTACCCTCGACCCAGATTTCTTCCTGTGAAGGTCGAATCGAAGATGGACCTCATCTGGAGGTCCAACCACTCGGGCACAGGAGCTCCAAGAGCTTCACGCCGCTGAGGTGCCTCGGGCGTCCTTGGCCTCATCGGAGACCATCAGGAGCTGCGGACAACTTCGAACTTCGTTTCCCCTCTCAGAGCAACATCAGAGGAAGTCCTGATCGCGCGCATATGCCCGACGAAAGTCATCGGTGACTTGTTCTTCGAGGACCTTCCTCCGCCGTTGGATAGAGACCCCGCACCAATTTTAATCGCCACCTTTCGTACGTGGGGAGCTTGCAGTCGTTGGATCGAGCTCAGGATCTCATCTGGAGCGTCGATCATCGAAGGGGTACCCGTCCGTTCTCCACCATCAGATCGTGCACGTGGACCCGTTTCAGGCGTGGATCTTAATAATGGGGTAATATCACTTAGGCCTCTACTCTTTTTACATTTATAGTTTAGTCCTGTAAATATTAAGTGTAGTTGTTTTTATTTTGGTTAATTTGCACAGTGGACCTGATACTTACTCGTATTTGCGATTTAGTTCCGGTGAGTATGGAACACGTTCTTCGACACGTGAGTATTTGGGTAAATTGCATGTAAGGGGTTTGAACTTTCTGGTTGTTATGGATTGACATTTTATAAAGAGGAATTACATAAATACTCCTCTGTGTACTCATCACGTGCGTGCCTCGTGTTTATCTGGGCTTTTTGCAACTTTGGTCCTATGGTTTTTACACGTGTTATCTATTTGGCCACAGAACTTTGTTTCTTTGCACTTAGGTCCCTGTGTGCTGTGACTTTTATATTGGTTGAATAAAATATCAAATAAACTCCAAATCTTGTGAAATTTGGATAGGTGGCTCCTGGCACTGTGTAAAAATTTCACTAATTTGTTTGGGATATTTTTAATACTGATTGCTATTTTTAAAAATTCAAAAAACCCTTGTTTTTGTCACTTTTTGAATTATAAAATCCACTAAAAATACAAAACCCATCTAAAAAATATAAAAAAAATTAGGTACTGGTTGTTTTATTGTTTACTTGCTTCAGACCAATTTTCACTTCATTTAGATGTATAAAACACCTAAAAATTGAAAAATCCTAAAAAACTTATAAAAATCATTAAAAATTCTAAAAAATAAAAATGCAATTTCTCTTTCTGTAGCTTAGTTTTTATTTCTACTTTTCATAAAAATTATCTTCAAATTTTTAGAGGCTAATTATATATTTTTAATTAGCCTTTCAAATCTGGTTGCACATTAGTTTCTATTTTTACCTTAGTCTATTTTTATAAAATCAACTAAAAAAATGAGAAAATTATCAAAAATACTTAAAAACTTATAAAATACAAAAATAATGTTATTTGAATTTTCTGAGTTGTTTTGGAGTGTTTAATAAATCGTTGTTTGTGTGTTTTTTGCCTTCTCTTCATATTTCCTCCATAATTTAATACACAAAAAAATTAAAAATCTATAAAAACACCAAAATTATTTTATCTTTTTATTTCATTTTTTGAGTACTTCGTAGGCTACTTGGCCAATTCGTGCTCCTTAAGTTTGACTCTGATCGCTATACCATGTTAAATAAATAGAAAGACCGCGCATTCTGCTTTTTGACTGATTATTCTCATTTTGATGGTTTATTTTTCTTGTTAAGTCCGATCTGCGAGATCCGGGTCGCAACGACCCTTGACTGATTTTTCTCTCACCCAGATTTTGTGGGATTTTTGGCTCATCATATACCAAACTATAGGGGACGGCTGCAACCGTCCCCTATAGTTGGGTATGAGGGACGGTTGCATAACCGTCGTCGATGCCTGTGTAATTGGCGTGCTCCGCCAAATATCTGTCACCAAAGGGGATGGTTCACTTATAACCGTCCCCGATCATTATTATAGGGGACGGTCGAACAACCGTCTCCGATGGTCTTATATCCTCTCGGTCGAATCCATTCCCCATTCCCTTCGACCATTCCACCTGAACCCGACCTCCCCGCGCGCGCTCCTCCCTCTGCCGTCAGCTCGCCCGACCTCCCCGCGCGCCCTCCTCCCTCCGCTGTCGGCTCGCCGTTGAAGCCTCCCTCTGCCACCCTCCTCCCTCCGATGTCCTCCTCCCTCCGCCACCCTCCTCCCTCCGCCGCCTCCTCTGTCCGACGTCACCTCCCTCCGCCGCCTCCTCTGTCCGACGTCACCTACCTCTGCCACCCTCGTTCATCCGTCGCCATCATCCCTCCGCCGCCCTCCTCCATCCTCCCCTAACACTGCCCTCATCCCTCCGCCTCCCTCCTCCATCCGCCCTACTCCTCTAGCGCCGCCGTCGTTTCTCCTCTTATTCGGTTGTAAGTTTTTCGATTATTTTTAGTTTTATTAAATTTTTAATTAAAATATGCTTCCTTATGATTGTTTAGAATTTTTAAATAATAGCTTAGTGTTTAGAACAATGAAGTAAATGTAATGTGGTTGTTTATATGCCTAATAGTTTAGTCTGTAGGATCAATAACTTAGTTTTTAGGACTTCTAATTTAATACATACATTCTCCATTTATTTGCTTGTCTCTGGCTATGCTTTCTGGAATACACATTAACTTAGTATAAGATGTATACATTAACTTAGCATACATTATTGAAACTTAGGTATGGTCTCTAGGATATTAAAACTTTAAAAATATAGGAAGAATGGTGTAGAAGTGATTCGTAAGAGATATTGACATTGTAATTAACTTTGAATCTTTACATTTAGGAAATGGACAGAAGTTGGATGAACAAAAGATTCGATGATTATCGGACATATAACAAAGGAGTTATCAGATTCATAAACTGGGCATTTCGGTATGAGTCACTCTATCATATTGTAGGAGGTGAAGGAGATAGTATACATTGTCCTTGCATAAAATGAAAGAACACTCTGATCCAAAATCGAACCATAGTTTACGAGCATCTTATATTAAACGGTTTTTGGCTTCATTATACGAATTGGACATATCATGGTGAAGGAGTCAATTTAGAAGAAGTCAACAATGCCTTAGTTGATAATGAAAGACATATGTCTGAAACAGATGACCGTGGTGATATGTTTGAGATGATAGATAATATTCGAGGACATAACACTGATGAAATGATGGAATCGCTTCCGGATACCTTACAAGAAAAGATACAAGATGCAGAAAAGCCAATATACTCGGGAATCAAAATGTCTCGTTTACATTTTCTTTTGGAGTTGTTTAAGATAAAAGTGAAGAATTGATGTACAATGGTTATGATGACAGATGTTTTACAGTTAGTTAGGACTTTATTAAATAATCCTGAAGGTTTTCTAAAGAACTGGAAGGACGCTAAGTCAAGATTCTGCGTACTTGGACTAAACTACGAGAAAATTGATGCATGTCCAAACGACTACATTTTATATTGGAAGAAATATTTAAACTTAGATATATGTCCTGACTGCAAAAGTAGCAGATATAAGACTATGTGTCGTGATTCGAAGAGGAAAAAATTAGAGAAGATTTTACGGTTCTTTCCTTTGATTCCCCGATTACAGCGATTATATTCATATGAAAGAACAACTAGAATGATGATATGGTACACTAGTATTAAAAAAAGATGTAACTGGTGTTATACGACATCCGTCATATATGGACGAGTGGATGAAATTCGATGAAAGATATCCATCATTCTCTGAAGAAGTAAGAAACGTACGATTAGGCCTGCTTCCGACGGTTTTAATCCATTCAGAAATATGAGTACGAGTTACTCTATTTGGAGCTCTCTTTTTAAAGAAAACAGGTTGGTTACAAACAAATGAGCCGTATGCGCTTCCCAGTCAGGTAGAATATGTCTTCTATGTTCCAGATAACTCAGTTAGTGGATGGATTATACCCATTAGGACAACATCGAGAGATTTCTTTGATGTTAACGAAGAGGAAGATGCATTAGATAATAACGTTACATACCAAAATAACTCAAATGATTTTTTTTCATGAAGTAGTAGGCAACGACATTGGTACTAGCAACACGAGGTAATGTTATTTTTTTTATTTTATATTCAAATAATTGAATTTCTTCGGATCTCTCTAAATGTATTTTTTAAAGTAAATGCGTTTGAAATGCAGATATGGCTCCTAGACCCAGACGTATTCGGGAAGTTCCCGAACCTCCTTAGCAGCCATAGAGAGGATCTTCTGATGCTGGCAATGGCGGTTCCCAGAGACGGCGGGGACCGTCTCAGTGTAGATTTCTGGATCGTCTCGCACTCGGGCAGACGTTACATGTTTGTATTGTTGGTGGAGATACAGTGGGGGAGAACTCCACGGAGTTTCAAAGCTACTTTGGGCAAGTTGCTCGTGCACGTGTCCCCATCACGACGCATGACTTTCGACAGCTTCCTTATGCTGTCAAGGCTGCCATAATTTCTGATTTTGAGGTATTCTAAAATCAAACAACGAATTTGTACTATTTTATTATACTAAACTTTATTATCTTGAAAAAGGCTGTCTTTACATGAGAACGAAATGCCCATGTCGATTCCTAGAATCTCTCGCATGCGGCTGAGATGTTGCGTCGATACAAGGGATGCATAAATGCGAAGGTAATAAAATATTTATATATTCATAAAGAAAGATTTGAATATTCACGACATTTATTTTCCGTTTTTAGTATTACAACCCCTAGATTCCATTTGAGCAGCTTGCGCAGAACGTCCCACCTGGTGTTACATCATATCAATAGATGCAGTTGATCAATTTTTGGTCTAGTGAGGAGTTCGTGGTATGTATAATTTTTCCTAATTATTTGTTTTATGTTTGTACTAACTTTGTTTAATTTCAGGCGATATCTACAAAAAATACTGTGAATCGCTCCAAAGGTTTTAGGTCCACCCACAAGATGGGGAGGAAGAACACAAACCAATTGAAGAATGATTTTGTAAGTTTAAAAAAATTAGAGTGACTAATTTTGGAAGAATAATTTATATGAATATCTTCTTCTATGTTTTTTAAGTTGAGGGATAACGAAAGAGAAATGACCCGCATAAAGGTTTTTGCCGGGTCAAAGAGCCGAGATTTAGGAGAAGTGCAGTGGGTTGATGACGTCTACGCACCAATTCATGTAAGTAATATTTATTTTTAATTTTTAGAATACCTCATATTAATATATTAAAAATAATTAATGTATCTATACATGCAGTAAGAAATGATTAGGCTCTCCACCACCACCTCGCTAGATAGCACGAAACGAGCACTCCCCCTTTGTCCGATGATGATGCCTTCCGCCAAGCCACAGGTACAGAACACAGTGGACACATACGTTGCGGAGGACGTGGAGAAACGATCCGTACATGGTACGGAATGGTGGTGCATGTGGGTCTCAGACTTCCTCGCAAGGGAGCTAGAGGGAAAGAGAGATGGAGAGGGAGCTGCGCGACGTCAAGGCAAAGATTTCCGCATAGGATAAAGAGATGGATAAGATGCGTATGGACATGGCGAATGTCATGGTATACATAAGTCGTCTTCAGAGCCAGGCCTCGCCATCAGTAGAACCTACACAACTCGACGATGATGAGGAAAGTGATGAGGAAAGCAAGGAAAGTGAAGAATCATAATCGATTACCATGGATGTAAAATATGTATGTAATAAATTTTATTTTTATCATGAACATTTTGTTGTAATCTTTCTAGTAGTGGCTATGATGATGTAGAACTGAAAAACTATTTATTTTTAAGTATTATGTTGTGGAAATTTGATTTCTTTTAAGTGTCCTATGTGGTTTTAAAGCAGGAGCATGACAAAAACACCATGAATTTATTATTTTTTGCTGTCAGAGGGTATTGGAGATGATTCTAACGGTCCCCTATTGTCCTACAGAAACGTCCTATATGTCCAAAATAGCTCACGGGATGCATTTTTACCTTTCAAAGATTAAAGGGGACGGTTGTAACCATCCCCAAAACTCTTCTGTTGGTGTCGCTATAGATCCCAATGAGGACGGGACGGTTCGAACCGTCTCCTTTGATTATCAAGGGGGACAGTTCTAACCGTTCCTTCCGCATGATTGGCCTTCGTTGTCTCCTTTTGGTGCCCATGGAACCTAAAGGAGACGGTTAAAATCGTCCCCAAAGGTCTTCTGTTGGTGTCTCCATAGACCCCATCAAGCGGAAGGGACGGTTGAAACCGTCCACTATGATCATCAAGGGGGACGGTTTCAGTCGTCCCTTCCGCTTGAAAGGACCTGGCTGTCTCAATTTTGTACCCATGAGGGTTAGACGGGATGGTTGAAACCGTCCCGTAAAGCCTTCTGTTGGCGTCGCTACAGGTCCTTTTGACAGAGGGGACGGTTGCAACCGTCCCCGTTACTTAACGTAGGCGTCAGTTTCGACCGTCGCGTCCGTTTGACATCGACTCCCTGTCGCCGATAATGACCCGTGGAAACTTGGAGACGGTTGTAACTGTTCTCACAGGTCTTTTGTGGCCGTCCCGAAATGATCTTCGAGCATAGGGGATGGTTATAACTTATAACCGTTCCCTATGTTCCTATAACGGGGACAGTGGAAACCGTCCCTATTATAAATGGTATTAGGGACGGTCATAATCGTCCTCATTCTTTAACGTTAAAGGGATGGTTACAACCATCCCCAATGGTTGAATAAAAGGGACGTTCACGGTAAGGGTCTCCTATGATTAAATGAGACGGTGGTAGAGTGGACGGTTATTATAGCAAAAAGGACAGTTCTCGACCATCCCCTTAGGTCATCTGCTTGTAGTGAGAAGAAGAAGAGAGCCTACAATTGGATTATAAAAAAAGGACAAAACAAAATAACAATAGAAATTACAACTATTATGATTATTCTTTCATCTCCCCTCAAACTAAAGTGGTTGGAATTGGGTGGAGTTTGCCTTTGAGGAAGTTGAAGTGTGTGTTTATAAGAGGTTTGGTTAGAATATCACAAACTTTTAGATCGTGTCTGATTAGAGAATAAGCACTGGAATAATGAGTCAATTTTCCACCGGATGCGGTTCTCAAAAATACGACTACTACCATCTACATCTCAGTATTAGTTCATCTTATTCTACTCTTATTCCTAACTTTATTACACCTTACATATCCTTATTTCACCTTATTCTCCTTATTCCTATCTTTTTAGCCGAACAAAGAATAGATCACTATCCTCCTCTTCTCCATCATTATTCATGCTTATTCTCGAACCGAACACCCCCTTATTGTTGAGGGCATATGCTTGATGATAATGTGTTTTGTTGGGACATAATCGCGTACGAAATGAAAGTCTACTTCGACGTGCTTCGTTTTTGAATGAAAAATGAACTTTGTTGTCATATAATTGGCATATATGTAGGGATGAAACGATCAGATACGGATACGAATATAGGTATAATCATATCCTTATCCATTTTAAAATACGAGTACGAATGCGGATACGAATATTGATGGATGTAAAAAATGGATTACCATATCCTTAAAAACGAATATGAATGTAAAATGAATAAGAATCGGATACAGATAATATCAGATTTTTTCAATAGATTAACTAAAATATACGTGTTTAGGATGGTTTACACAAAAATAAGTATACTAAATAAAGCAATTTCATAACAATCATATCAACAATGGTGAATGATGTCATAAAATATTCTTACACACAATTATAGATCAATATATTACTATACTTATGTATGAAAATGAATATACGAATACGAATGCGAATATTAGAGAATGACAAGGTGATATCCATATCCGCATCCATTTTATAATGAATACTAATGTGAATGTCAAAAAAATGTATAAAACGAATACGATAGCGGATAGGATATGAATATATTCACATTCGTTTTCAATATCACAGTATATCGCATATGGCACGTTACATGAATGCCCATTTCATTCAGCAGTGATCGCAACCACGTAAATTCTGTAAAGACATTTACACTGGATCGATATTCGGCTTCCATGGATGATCAAATATCCATTTCGGATATCGTATCGATACCCTCTCGATACGAAATTGCGACGAAATTTCGATGACATTTTGCCCATATCGACCATGTGAAGAAATGTCTATAAACTGTCCTCATATCGCCATTTCGCTCGAGATTTCGATTCCTTGTCGAAACCGAATTTCGCCGAAATTTCGTCAAAATTTCGTGAAATCTGAAACCATGATTACCGCATTGTTGTTCTGTTCTTCTGGAGTTGTCCAATCACCTCGCACATGCCATCTCTTCTCCAAATGTAGCTGCTCGTAAATAGTCTACAAATCCACTAATACTTGCCTTCTTCCTATTCTCCACATGTCCATATGACTCAAACATTCAAGTGGGAGCGTTCCATCTGGATGAGTTGTTGGAAGTTGAGGGCTTGTCGTTGGACATTTCCATGTGGTGGTTGGTGTGATAAAGGGCAGAAATGCACGAGAGATGGGTGAAGAAGGCGCGAGAGGATCCTCTCGAGCTGCTCGATTTTGGTCGAGCGGTTCACAAGGATTTGCACTTTTTGTGCGGCGTTACCGTGCAAATCCATGCGAACCGCTCGATCTTGATCGAACGACTCCAGTCCTTACTGCAGAGTCTACTGCAGCAAGGGTTACAGCAAACGATGACTCCCGAAGAAGTTAAGGTTGTGGGAGAGGAGGGATGTTGATGACATGTTCTTATGTAGTTGGGAGAGGGGGGATACCAAAGGTCAAAGCTCTGAATTTCCCCGTATACATGTACTACGATGACGGACGAGTCGAGCGACGTGTTGTAGTAATCTGATTATCGATATTTTACAAATAAAGCAAGTCATAAACAAGAAGCCGCGCATTTAATGGACACGACGGCAAGCATGTGATGTAGGGAGTATAAATGACTGCTTCAAGGATGGACCTGCAGAAGCACAGATATTCAAGACACTTTGTTTCAGTAAATGAGATCGTTCAGGCTCATTAAAATTTAGGGATATTTACCCAGCAGACCTTGAAATCTTTCTAAATTACCTCTACGACCTTTGAAACATCGATACTCCTCCCTCGACCCCGTAATCTTGCTAACTCTTATCCCACAGACCCTATAGTTAACTCCCATCCATTTGTCCCGTTAAAAGTGACCAGATTCCGTTATCTTCTTTACATGATACCCATTTTATTTATCAAGTTTACGGCAGGTGCCATTCCCTCCCACCCTCCACCTCCAGGTGAACAATTCCGGCCCGAAGCCCTCCGCCCCCCTCCAGGTCGGACCTCCCCGGACGTCGGTCGAAGCTCCTCCCGCACCCCTCGCGGGTGACACCCCCCCCGTTACCTCTCCTGCTCAAAGTCGCACCCTCGAACCGCCACCCCCTTCCACCTGCGAACCGCCACCCCCTTCCTCCTGCTCAAAGCCGCACCCCTCGCGAGCGACCCCACACACACGGACCTTCCACCTGCGAACCGCCACCCCCTTCCCGTCCCCCGCACGAAGACCTCCCCCCCTTCCCCGTCGGCCCCCTGTGGAGAGCTGCTGGGAGACGACTACGACGAGCAGTTGGAACGGAGCGGAGGTGGTGAAGAGAGGGGAGGAGATGCCGTCCTTTGCGAGGAGGACTATGCTGTGGGTCATGGGTAGGAACCACCTCAGCAACACCAGTAGCAGAATTGGGGATGACACGGTATGACTCCACCCACGTACGTTATTCTGGATAGCATCGCACCTGCAGATTCTAGGATTGTGCTATCCACATATCGATCTCAGTTTCGAGGAACCCCCCTGCCCCCTGCCGAAGACCCCCCAACCCCCTGCCAACGCCATGGTCCACCCCCCGCCACCGGCGCCCCGCCTGGAAGCTCGAAGACCACCCCCCGCCGCCGGCGCCCCGCAGGACCCCCCCAGCCGCCTGCTCGAAGACCCGAACCCCCCGGCTCCGCCATGCTCCAAGCACCCCCTCCGCGCCCCGATTGAGGTCACCCCCTGCCCCCTGCCGAAGACCCCCCAACCCCCTGCCAACGCCATGGTCGAAGCCCCACCCCCCGCTGCCGGCGCCCCGCCTGGAAGCTCGAAGACCACCCCAGCCCCGCAGGACCCCCCCAGCCGCCTGCTCGAAGACCCGAACCCCCTGGCTCCGCCATGCTCAAAGAACCCTATTTATGGGAAGTGAAGATGAAGAAGACAGGAAATAGGAAGAGGAAATAGGAAGAGAAGAAAATTTCAACCGTTAGAACCGTTAGATTTTGTATCGTTCGATTAACTCGGTTTTAACTCACTCAAGTTAGTCCAAGATGTCTCAATTTAACGGTAGGGTTCATGAGGTAAAACGGAGCAAGATTACGGGATCGAGGGAGGAATATCAATGTTTCAAAGGTCGTAGAGTTAATTTAGAAAGATTTCAGGTTCTGCTGGGTAAATATCCCTAAAATTTAAAGTGCATGTATGATTCGATCAGAATTCAGTTTTTTTCAAACACTCATATTGAAGTTCTATTGCTATGCCATCGAATCAAATGATATCCTTCGTTACTCAAACATAGATTTTCTTCTCTTGTACGCCATTGCAATTTTATAATGCTGTATGTTTTAGCTAACTAATCCTACAGTATTTACAAGTAGATATCTATATCATTTGCGATCAATGCAACAAGTTAGGTCTATAGTGACATTTTAAAGAAAAATGTCATTGTATCGTCTGTTATTAAACATATAATGACTGTGTTATAATTTGCAGAATTATTTTTTATAATTGAAGCTGACGGTATATATCATTTCTATTGCTATTAGTGACAGTGCAAAAAGCAGTGTTTGTCCATCGTTAAAGTTTTAACTAATCGATGTTGAATTTTGAACTAAAAAATTAACAGTGATTAGCTGAAAGCGTGAAAAATAGCAACGAGTAAGCATGTATTGTCGTTAATGGTATAAAGCAGATATTACATTCGTTGTTAATATTTCGAACATAGAAGATAATTTGTAATGAACAGTATGGTCATTATCTATTTTAAACAACAAGAGATATAATGTCGGATTTTAAAGAAATATCACTGCAAACCATTAATTTGTTGTAGTCCGTGCATTTCAAAATCTTTCCTATATCGATTATTTAGGAAGTTAGCAACGAAGTTGAAACTTCATAGTTATAACTTATAAGTAGATGTCGAAAATGGTTCTTGTACATATTTCTTGAAATAAGGTACCCGTTCTTCTCGGCACACCGCGAGGCTTTTGCTTGATGGAGAGTGTGCTGGTTGTTAGGATTAAAGTCAAATGAGAAGTAGGGATCCTAATGTGATGGGACACATAATCCTAATAGTAGTTGAGTTGTATCATATTTATAGTCTTATTGGGAATATGACTATAGGATTGTAACTGGGCTATATATAGAGAGGAGTTGAGGTATTGCCTCAACATCACCATTAAAAAGGGAGAGAGAGAGAGAGAAGGAAGAGATGAAAGAGCGAGGGAACGGAAATAATTGTATTCGTTCTAATTTATAGTGATCTTTCTTCTCCAGTAGTCGTGATAGGTGACTGACCATCATAATATCTGATTGTTCTTTTCTTCACGTGCTTCTGTGGTGATGGTTCGTTGTGACATACACATTTGTATATGTATAAGGTGATCTGCATCTGAGAGCTCATCCAGTATCTGAGCAAAGGCGATACCAATGGGTCGTGTCCCAACAACAGGTATCGGAACAGAGTTAGTATTGCTTCCGTTCCCAACACTAATATGAGCGGCCCCTTGATATGTAGGGTCACACATCGATTGCTCGTTGGTAGCTTGATCTAAGCAGATACAGGTAGATATTTCTGTATCCGATGCCATATCATAAATGCCACAAGGACTTCTGAAATCTCTGCAAGCAACATATAAGAAGCTAAAGAAGATGAAAGAGGGAATAGATGAGAGATCGAGTGAAAAATATAGTATAATTATAACTTGGCATAAAACATTCCTCGCGAAGTCATCAACCTGAATGATCCAATAGATGTTCAAGAAGATCAAGCGACAATATAAGTCTAAATCTTTAACTATATGAAAATCACAAATAATGTCCAAAACTATATAAAAATCACAAATATCCTGAACTTAAAATGCTTTGCTAAGGTGGTTTTGTTGTCATGTGCTATTGCTAAGGTGGTTCCGTTCCCACGACAAGCGGCGGTTTTCTTTTAAGTTGTCATTTCTATTGTTGTTCGTTTCTTCTTTCTTATCCTCGCCATCTACGATATAATCTCCAAGGTGAGAGTTCTTTGTACTTCCTATAATGAGAGCTCAGCTCAACCAGCTCCTGATTCTGTTTAATGAATGACTGAACACCTGATTCAGGAAACTTGGTCAGATTCGAACAATTAAAGGCCACATTCGTCAAAATCAGAAAATTAAAGGTCATAGTAATTCCATGAAAGCGGACAGCTGATCAACCATCACAAGCACCCATCATGAAGAGATCATAGTTTCAAAATCCCAGAGGGATGGCGTACATAATGGTATCCATACAAGCGCCCCTTGTAGAGTACAATGGTCCACCTCGCCACCCGTGGACGAACCAGCCCCCAAGAGCACAAAAACACTAAACGACCGCGAGAACCAAAAGTCATCATATACATAGACGTACATCCTCTGTAACTCAAGTATGGTTAAGACTGCATTCTACATATCTCTCCGGCAAAGAGGACAGGAACCATGCCCTATGAGCCACCCGTCGATGCAGGGTATGTGGAACATGTGCTGGCATTGTGGAAGACTCCTAACTGTCTCACCCACTTGAAAATCCTGTGAAATTATACCAAGAATTCTTTCATCAGTTAAACATTCTTGATCCAGTTCGAACATTACACAGTGCGCGAATGGAGCTTGCCCAGGTAGGCTCAATTGAGTAGTAAGTAGCTTGAGCTTGATCCAACAACAAGCCTTCGCAAAGATGGAAAGATTCAAACTCTCTGAATTGCGATATTTTGGCTCATTTGCTTATTAGTATCTAGTCCTCAACTGACAACATGATTATGATGCTAAATAGAAGAAAGAAGTAACCTGCAAGCAAACCGAGCAGCAGATGCACTCCCCGGAAGCATCCTTGCTGTTCTGTTCAGTGACGACAATCTTTGGGAGTTTGTCAACGGAGTCGCTGGGCATGCCTCTGAGATTTCCCGTCTCGAAGATGTCTTCAATCTCTCGGAACGGCATGTCAACGGCGCTCATCTGTACATGACAAGGACAACTTTAGTAAGAAAATACTTCAAGAACTCAACAGAAAGTGTGCCTTACTCCAGAGTAGTCATAGTTATCTGTTATAAATATTCATCGATTCGCTTTAGCAATGGCCGAATTTCGATACCACCAGATTGTCATCTGACTTGCAATTAGAACTGCATTCTTAGGTATGGTATATTGTTCTTGGCCTCTACTGCTCATAAAAAGAAGGTTTGCATAACTTGAAATGAATCCACCTGAATGGTGCAAGGATCGAGCTGTTGACCTTCTATCATATAAAAACGGATTGTGCAAACCTTCTCAGCGTCATAGAAGAGTAAATTAAGAAGAAACAGAGAAATGATCCATCATTAATCGCAATTTCCTCAAAGGTAAGGATTTGTAGTCCTGTTTATAAACTAAACTCCGATCAACTGTAACACCAGTAAGCTCCTAAAAAAGATGAGTTCCATCTTTCTTCTATCATCTATTGGCATGCGAAATGGAACTCTCATGCATACTCTTGAATGAAATATATAACTAATGAATCCTTTTTTTTTTCAGCACTGTTTACATCAAGAGCTGCTGCTTTAGCTTAGCTTAACCTATACAAATTTTCGATATTCTTTACATTCCTTATCAATCAAATGGCATCTTCTTAAAAAAATGGCATCTTCTTGCGAAAATCCTAGCTATTCCTACCATGGTACCGGGAAATCTTGACATCTAGAAAAGGATCGAATTTTTCCCAAATCGGGCACAAAAGAAATTAGTAAAGATTAGACTAATAGCACATACCTGACTCTGTACAGCATTCTGCACTGCAGGATCGACCTTCTCGTGGACAATCCTTCCATTAAAAAGGCTCAGAATGATATCCAACTGAAGAACAAACAACAGATAATCTATTCAAGCAAAATCCTCACATAAATATGCGACGCAAACATAGATCCCCAAACCAACATCAAAAAATTTTCGAGTGGTCGAGAGAAAATCACCACGAACAGCACGCTCCAAATCCCCGATCCATTAGACCGCCACATGGCGACGGAGGACTCCACTGCCTCGATGCAGAACACGGCTCCGGAGATGGCCCCGATCCCGGCGCCCCTAAGCAGACCGCTCTCCGTCGCTAAACCGATCAGGGCCCCCGTGATGGCCCCCACGAACAACCCAACTGCACCAAAGATCCCAACTTTCAATCAGCACTTAATCCAGACCAACATAATTCTTAAAACCCATATTTTAATCCGGATCAAATCGCACGAAAAACGAGAAAAAAATCGATCTTGTCCGTCGACGAACCTACTGCGAAGATGCAGGTGAGGAGCCCCGTGACGAAATCCCCGAGGAGGCGGGAGAGCCTGGAGCTCGCTCCGACCCTCCTCCCCCTGCTGCTCGAGTGCTGGAGGCGAGGAGCTGAGTACTGGACATGAACAGCAGTAGACGAAGGCAGAAGGTCCATGATCTCAAAAGCAAGAAGAACAAGGAGGAGAAGAAAAGTATATCTCTGAGAACAATTGGGAAGGAGTGCTACAATATGCAAAAAATGGGGAGCCCGATTTAGTTAGAGTTTAATGGGGTGCTACCCCACACTATTTTCGGTATTTTTATTTTTTGAAAAATATCGCCATATATATTCATCTCTAAATCTCTCCTATATGCTATTCGAATTTCGTCAGAAACAGATACTCCTACGGCCTCCATCAAGATGGTGTCGATTTAGAAAATCTTGTTACCGTTAGAAAATGACTGTCCGGATGGACGTCGTAGGAGTCTCTGTTTCTGACGAAATTCGAATGACATATATGAGGGAGGGATGAATATACATGGCGATATTTTTTGAAAAAAAATAAAAAAAGCGCCGAAAACGGCACGGGAGCAGTCATGTTGGTTGCTCGAAGGGGGCAGCCCCATTAATCTCATTTAGTTAATGAAGCAATTTAATTGAGGTGCGTAATTAGGATTAGAATCCTTCCTGGCTAAGACAAGGAAGCTGCTCCGTATATCTTGGCCTGGTCCGGTTAACCGCGTTCGGGGTAGGTCGGGAGGAAATGGATCCTCTGTTGTGGTCTTTGGAGTCGGTTCCCACGAATTTCCTTTATTTGGGTCCACAAAAAGTGAGATTTCGTGGGAATCGCTCGATCGTGATCGAGCAGCTCCAAAAGTCACAACAGAGTCTGATGTATCCCTCGGTGCAGCGGAGGATCCATTCCCAGATCGAGAATACTTTGCCATTTTTATTAGGGACATATGTAGGCATATCCAATGTGATAACTGCCTGTTTGTTTTAGATTACTTTATTTTATCGTGATGTTTTTCATGCTCTCTTTTTGTCAGATACAAATTATTATTGATCCAAACGATTACAAAATGGAATGTTGGTTGAGTTCCTACATGTCCTTTGCATGTATTTGTTATCACTAAATATCAAAGGCATTGTCGATGATATCGATTTGCGAACTTACATATACACGATATTATTCAGTGATTTTTATAGATAAATTATATGTGAGTTGTATGGACAGAAATGTACAGTATTTATTAATGGATTGTAGATAACTCACGACCTTTTTTTAATGTCCATACGGTCCACGTCATTGGGTTTAGAACTTTTGATATGCATGATCTTGAAATAATTAAAGTGGTGTTAAATGAGGGATTTTTTTTAAATAATTATCAAGAAATTCATAATTAATTAAATAAGCATCAAAGAAAAAAAAATTAAAAAAATAGGCATCGATCGGCACCTGAGGTGCCGATTTGGGGCGCCCCCTCCAAATCGGCACCTCAGGTGCCGATTTGGGCAGAGGCGCCAAATCGGCACCTCAGGTGCCGATTTGGGATGGGCAATTTACAAATCAAATCCCTTCAACAATGTATTTGAAGTTCAGTACTGCCAGAGATTACAAATTATTATTATCTTCATTAGATATGAATAATTTAAAAATATTTTGAGGAATTATGTAAATAATTTTACAAAATATTATTCTACAATTATATTTATGTTCATTTGACTAAATTTGAGGAATTACTTAAATAAATTCTAAAAAATAAAATATCAATATTTTCCTTTATCACACTATTTTGGATCTATCAGTAGAGCTTCGTGGTCTCATCTTCTTCCCGATAACGTTATTGTAAAATGTTAAGTATATCTCTATTTTTTTATTATATTGTCCATTATTGATACATACTTAGAATATTTATAATTGACATGTCAACAATATTGTATTAAATATGAAGAAATTGAGAGTGTGAACAACATCATTTATCATTGATATATGTGAACTCAAAAAGGTACAACTTGACATGAATTTATTTTAAAAAATTACAAGTATTTTATTAAATTCATAAGAGAAGAAATATGAGTTTACAAATAATAAGAAAAAAAATTACAATAACTTAAAGTTTCCATATCTTCATAAATCCCTTCAGACCTCCTCCTCCACCTCCTGCACCACCTCCCTTGTCGTTTCCTTTCCCTCCATCTCCTAATTTTTTGTGAGTCTCTTCATGTGTTGTCTTCTTCTTCTTCTGCTTGGACATTTGTTCTGAATGTGTTGGAACGTGCCCTGGAGGATGCGGTCTAGCTGACGACTTCCGTGGCGGTTCGATTGTTTGTGATTCCTGATTCCTTGACGTTCGTACACTTGTTGAATGGCGAGGCGGCTCTGATGGAGGAGGCTCCGTGATCCTTACTCCGGGAGAAGGTATTCGAGGCGGCTCCGGACGTTGTTGTGGTATCGTGGATATACCAAACAACTGTCTATCAAAATCTGTTACCTCCATTTGCCGAACACTATCAAATATCTGCGACTGCAAATCTTCTGAACTGTATTGAGTAGACGGTATGAGCTGAGAGGGTCCAGAGTCAAATTGAGTCGAAGGTCCAACAAGCGATGGTCCTACAAGATTGTGACATTTTCATTGTTATAAGTATCACAAAATTTAAACATAACTTATTGAATTGAGTTTGTATATTGTATAATATATTTATACCTGAACCTCTAAATCCGGCTTCACCAATTTGAGACCCTCTAAATCCATACTCGATATAGCTCATACCTGAAAGATGTTAATTACATTATATGTCAAATAACTTACCTAATAAGTAAGAGGAGAATGCAATGTAATAAATTAAGTACACTATTACCTGTAGATACGAATCCTGGTTGAATTGGTGGAACTTCCTGTCCGATGTATCCCTGACTCGAAGGACCAGCAAATGATGATCCTGCAAATTGAGATTGACTAAAAGCTTCTCCTCCATATCCTGCAAGAATTAGATATTCAACTTTTAGAAAATAATACATAAGATAGAAATTTGTTATTTAATTTAGTCATTCTATTACCTGAAGCTCCAAATCCAGTTTGGTCATATTGAGATGCGATTCCTTGAAGACCTGATGAGTACCCTTGCCCGCTATATCCTGCAGACGTCATTCCTGAGGTGCCAAATATTGACTCCTCCATTGTCTGACCCTGGGAAAATGCCTGCTCACCTAGTCCTCCTATATTTTATGAGGAGCTGTTATTATATGTCTAAAAATCGATATATGGATAAGAGTTGACTATACATAAACAAATAACTAAAACCTGAACTAGCAAACATCGGTGGTGGTTGCGTCCCCTCCCCACCATATTCCGTGTACTCCCTTCCTGTAAAATTTTCAACATAGAAATTTATAAATTCACGATTTTAAGATAACAAATTAGTTTACATTTGTAAGAAAAAAATTACAAAACCTGATACTCCTGAACTATGATGCTCCTGTGATGGCATGAATTGTTGATGCCCATATTGATGGAAGGGATACATCAAGGAGAACATGTTCAGTATTTCATCGAACATGCTAATTGTATTTTCGACTGTCGTCCTCATGTCGGTAGGTAAGTCTGTTGATCGTCTAAGTTGTTCATATTAAAGGGATCAGTCTCAGATCGTCTGTTGATCGTCTAAGTTGATCGTCAGTCTGTTGATCGTCTGTTGATCGTCTAAGTTGATCAGTCTCAGATGACGGCATATTTTCCATATTAAAGGGAGTAGCTTGTACGAAAAGATGGATAAATCTCACATCGACGATTGAACTCAACATTGCTAATGTTGATTCATCATCGTCAATCGGTACTGCAAAGAAAGTTGATCCCTCATACAACCACTTACAAGTTAATGTAAGTATATACTTGTCGAGGGGGAGATCGGTGACTTCGGAAACTCGAGACAGTAAGCCAATGTAAGTTAATTGGCATGGTAATGTAACCATCCGTTTCTTACCCCCAATATATTCTACGTGGTCATCAGAGACATCAATCGATCCTCCCCAATATATTAATACATGAGCGGTGTTGGGGGCCATCTATACGAATAAAATAATGATTTAATTAGTTTAATTACATAAAATAATTACTTAATAATCGGATGTAACAATTACTTTACGAATAAAATAACATTTCACTCGGCTGTTATCTTTGATAATCAATAATTCAATTGATATACTAATCACTCAGAAATGGAATCCAAAAGTCCGGTCTTGGGGGCTCATCGGTGCTCACCACAGTGAGTCCTGCCAGCGCTGTATAGAGACCCTCTCGGCGCTCGATTCCAAATCTAAATGACAGTAATTTTAACATGAATTTGTGCACTTTTAAATCTAAATAAATATCTCCTAATAAAATGTCTATTGTCCCCTACTTACTTAATTTCGATTTAAATAACTATTACAAAAATTTCTTCATTAAATGTCTAATGTGAGTGACATTAAAAAAATCATATTACATTTACAATTACTATTGTCCAACATCATTAGATTACTTCATAGACAAATGATTTACCATTAAAAATAAACAATAATTATTTTGAAATATGTTTTAACTAATCATGAATTTTGCACAACTAATTACTTGTTAAATTTAATAAAAATTCATGAATAAAATTACCTGGAAGATGCGTGTCTTCTACAAGAAATGTTATCCAAAATATAATAATATAGCGTCCTCACTGATATACCGTCCTCACTGATAGAACCCTGCAAAAAACGCAGAACAAAATCTACAAAAAAAAAAATCTTATTCTTACTTGAATAAGATTAATCGATCGAGAGCAGCAATCGCACTTCAGAATACAGAATCAGGGAACCAGAGAGAATGAATGGGGAGATGATGAAGAAGGAAATGAGAGGGGGAAATTGTGAGGAGGATGGAATGAGGGGGGGGGGGGCGTTTTATATAGGAAATGGGGAGGAGGGGACCGTTGGCAAATTTCCAACGGCCCTCTCCCAAATCGGCACCTCAGGTGCCGATTTGGGAGATGCCCGTTGGCGCGCCTCCCAAATCGGCACCTGAGGTGCCGATTTGGAGAGGACGCCAACGGCTATCTCCCAAATCGGCACCTGAGGTGCCGATTTGGAGGGGGCGCCCCAAATCGGCACCTCAGGTGCCGATCGATGCCTATTTTTTAATTTTTTTTCTTTGATGCTTATTTAATTAATTATGAATTTCTTGATAATTATTTAAAAAAAATCCCGTTAAATGCCATCGAATATAATTACAAGACAATGACAAAATGTTGCAATAAAATATATTATTAATAATTAATAAAGGAAGCGTGACGAATACACCGTCACTGAATGTATAATATACACCCACGTCTTTATTCGACCATAGATTGCATTAATGGTACACCTTAATGGAGAAAAAATGAAGGCTTTTTTTTCTAAACAGAATAGTTTCTATTTTTTTGGACACAAGCGTAAAATGCAATCAGAAAGAAAGTTGATGTAACTCCGATCAAGGATAAGATGCGAGAAAACCGCTTAAGATGGTTTGATCATTTCCAAAGAAGGTCAGATGATACACCAGTTAGGAGATGCAGGTGTTGCAATGTTGAGCCAACTAAGAGAGGGAAAGGACTGCCCAAGAAGTGTTAGAACGAGACTATACGAAAGGGTCTTAATTTTTTGGATATAAACTCGAAATTGACCAAAGATATATCTGAATGGAGGCGAAGAACATATGTAGTCGACCTTACTTAATTGTGGGAAAAGGCTTTGTTGTTGTTGTAGAATGATTTCTATTTTTATGTCACGATAAATCGAGTTTGCTATATTTAAAAGAGGTGTTTTTTATTTTATTTTTTTTACGATTACGAAAACATCTCTAAGTGAAGTATATTTTAAAATCCATGTCAATTGTTATTTATATACCAACAAATATTATACGTTATAGAAAATTGTACTTCAAAATAGCTAGGAACGACAAATCTGTAGACATATAACTAGCAGTTGTTGCTACAATAATGATCGTGTGTTGCCTTTATAATCGAAAATAATTGTGGTGATTATTGCACTAAAATTTACTTAAGATAACGAATAATTTAATATTCATTGCTATGTGATCTTCCGTAGTTAAATAAATAATAAAAAATATTATTCATTACTTGATTATTCTCAACAAATAACATATTCGGTGTTATATTCTTGCAACGAATCACATAGCAATGATTATTTGTTGACTTTTATATTCTAGTCATTGTTAAATTTAACAACGATTAATATAAATTTTAACGAATAAGTTAGTGGATGTATTGTCGCTACAACGATTAATATAAATTTTAACGAATAAGTTAGTGGGTGCATTGCCGCTATAGAGACAATTAACAACAATTTTTATATTCATTGCCAATTACACGAACAAAAGCTATTTTTTACCATGAATAGTATTTGTTATTATACATTTAACTTCAGTAGTAGATATGGCAATAAAAATAATCAAATTATTTATTGTAGTGAATTTTTAACATCAATAGGTGTGGATTATGGATTTTGATTACAAAGATGAAAGATAAAAATCGTTCGTGATATAGCATCGAATATATTTTTGTTTCTTATTTGCAGTATGAAAACTACTTTTCATGGATAATATTTATTATATATTTCACAACAAATGGAGTAGCGATGGACTCAAAATATATCTCATTATCACCGCAACAAAATGAACTACATTTTTTTAAGAGAACAGGGAAGCTGCTGCAAGCAGCAGCCAACTTGGCTGCTCACCCGATCTGGACCGCTCATCGCGGTTCATATCAACGGTCCAGATCGGAGATGCTATCCTGGGTTTCCCCCTCCCACTCCCAATCTCGCACTCGACGCCCGCCCCCTCCCCCTCCCAATCTCGCACCCTACCCAACCCGACGCCCGCCCGCCCACCCTTCCCTCCCCATCTCGCACCCTACCTCCGGCAGCTGCTCGCCCTCTGCGTGCACCTCTTCTCTCCCCGCTCGTGCTCCTCCAACGATTCATGGAGCCCTCCAGCGATACATACCCTCACCATGCTTGCCCTCCAGCACCTCCTCCCTGCGGCAGCCACTCCCCTTGCCGTGTGATGGCTCAGACACCGCTATCCCAACCATCCCTGTACGATGCCATTACTGGCACATTGCAGGTTCGTGAATGTGAACATATATGATAACTGTGTTATGGGTTTACAGAGCATATATACAGATAAACAAATGCTCTGTGAAATGCTCTGTGAAGCATTATGTATATGTGATATACATATAGTGAACGTGTAAATGCTCTGTAGTGAATGGGTATACAGATTCACATTTACTCTGTGATATACAAACACATTCAATCTGTATACCCACACATATGTATATATCAAATTTGTTGAATGTGAATCTGTAAATGTTGGCATATCATATAGCCGAAATGGGTATACAGATTCACATTGACTCTGTGATTTACAAATGTGTATATACATATATGATAACTGTGTTATGGGTTTACGGTCACTATATGATAAATCTGTACAGATAAACAAATATTTTAATGATTGTTATGGGTTTACAGAGCATAGTATCTACATTGAATGTTATTTTTATGACATTAATCTATCAGTAATCATAATTTGTTGAAGATTTCTCTATTTGTTGTCTATCCATGAAAATTAGTTTTCTTCAAAAATTTTGCAAACACAGGTGTCATTCAGTGTAGAAGGCAAGGATGATAACTCGAATATAGATGATGGCAACGGTTTGGATAGTCGCTCACACTATGATGAAGATGCCTGTGATGCTATGTCAAATGAGAATTCACATGTGGATGAGGATGTTGATACATTTGAGAAGCCTTTCATTGGAATGCAATTTGTTTTGGAAGACGAAGCATTGAAATTCTACAATCTATATGCAAGGAAAATTGGTTTTTCGATACGTAAGAATTTGTTACGAAGATCATACTTTTATTCCGAATGGATGTCAAGCTTTTATTGTATGCTCATACTTACATTTATCAATTTTTAATTTGTAGCTGCCAAGTACGCGCTAAGATATTGGGTAGCTCTCTTGCTGATATAAATCGAGAGGTGTTCGCATGCTGATGTCAGAAGAGATACGATATCCTACGGGATGATGCGCAGCTCTTATATGCTTTGTATCCAGCTTGTTCAAACTTTTGTCCAAGTGGTCGTGTATGGAGTACTTTGTAGCCTCAGTGCTTGTAGTTCTTGCTTGGATCTTGATGCGCGTTTCTTTTTGGGATATCACCTTTGATACAGGGTGTCTCCTTTTCCTGTTTAGAAAACAATATAAGGCATTGTAACTTTTAATATTAGCAATTCGATGGAGTTGGAGGTACACCATGTTGACATGTTTTGGAAAGCAATAAGATGGTCTGTTCTTTAGATGCTGTCATGTTTTGGAGTGAATTGAGGAGTCATGTTTCTAAGATGGTCTGTTCTTTAGATGGTGACATGTTTTGTATTGAGAACTTGCTATGATTGACGTTCTTTACATTGTTTTGCAATGTATGCAGTATTTTTCTGGGAGCAGGCCAATATGATTCAAATTGGATTGCTACTGTTGAAATTGTTTCCCTTGAGTATTCAATATCTTGTTGACTGAAATTGAGGAGTCATGTTTGTAAGATGCATGACTACGGTATTTGGATTGATGCTCGACCCTTTTTCAGTCGGTTTGTGGATCCAAGAGTTTCAAGAATATCTGTTTTATGTTTGCATTACTTCAGACAGTCGGGGGTTGCAGACAAACAAATTATTCACCTTCATCTACCATATACTCTATGCAGGAATTGTAAATTGATTATTACCTGTTTACATCTGTTCTAAATTCTTGAACGTATGGTAGAGTTGGTTGCTAATGTGCGTTTACGCTATGAAAAAATTATCCACATGGTTGACATTTGGTGCACATGTGCATGCACACACAGTACGTATACACATACTAAATAAAGCTAACTCAGCATCCGCAATGGTAGCATTACTCTATAATCCTGTTCAGATGAGGGAAGTATGGTTTATCACCCGTTCATGTTTGGTTGGTTGACGGGATACATTATTTTTTCATCACCATGTTTCCCCCTTCATGTTTCAGTCTGTCCATGTTCATCACCATTATTTTAGAATTGCTTAGGAGACATTATGCAATGGTTATTATTTTAGAATGTAATCAAGACACTGTTTACAGAATTAGTTAATGGCAAACAAGAGGACGAAGTCCTCATTATTTGGAGTGTTCTTTACAAATGTCAGAGTATAACAACTGGTCCTGAAAATTTTGTGTGCAGCTCGGCATCCTGAAAGATCATATCTAAAGCATGGCAAAGCACCACCCTGATCTTATCATGTGCAGGAAACAATTTGGTTTGTTCTCATTTGGATTAGTTTGATTCCATGATCATCACCAAATTCCTAGGGTAATTTCTCAGAGCTGACTAGAGAGAACAACGCACGCCGTTGTAGGGCGCGTACAGGGAGGGGTTGCCAGGTGCGTGAGATAGGGAAGGGGTGGGAGGGCGAGATTAGGTTTACGATCAAAAGCTGGGAGGTAACGGGCGTCGTGGGAGAGGGATTCCGGTGGCGTTGAGGGGGAATGGAGCTGGGAGGAGGAAGTGCGGTGATGGGGAGCACACGTTGGCGGAAGAGAGAGCACGCACGGGGAGAGAAGAGGTGCACGCGGAGGGCGAGCAGCTGCCGGCGGTAGGGCGCGAGATGGGGAGGGAAGGGACGCACGGCGAGATGGGGAGGGAAGGTTGGGCGGGCGGGCGTCAGGTTGGGTAGGGTGGGAGATTGGGAGGGGGCGGGCGTCGAGTGGGGACTGGAGAGGGTAGGGTGCGAGATTGGGAGTGGGAGGGGGAAACCCAGGATTGCATCTCCGATCTGGACCGTTGATATGAACCGCGATGAACGGTCCAGATCGGGTGAGCAGCCAAGTTGGCTGTTGCTTGCAGCATCTTCCCTATTCTCTTTTTAAATCGATTACTATATTTTACGACGTTAAATACATAATGAGAATATATATATATATATTATTCATTGCAAAAACTCTTATTCTTTGATATTAACAACGAACATAATATACATCCTTATATCACTAGCAACATTCCATACAGCATGTTAATTTATTTGACATTTTTAAAAATTTTAATTAATTATAACTAAATTTTAGTTCGAAAATTAGCGATAATTAAAATTTTGAAAAATTACAACGGTTAATATCGTTATATGAATTGTCATTAATAATATAGCAATAAATATGACATTAGTCCTCAATTTCAATTTCAGGTATAAAAAATTATTTTGCAACAAATAATTTCGTCACTATATTTTAGCATCGGAAAATATAGAAACGGGTTTTAGGAAAACGTATAAATTCATTTTATTGCAGTAAGACTCCTTTCATGATAGCCCTAATCTAAGGTTTAATGGGTTCATATCCCTTGTCTAATTAAATGATTTAATTGGTATTTTTTTATATGGATTTTAGTCCATACGTGTGTTATACTTGGATGTATTCATTGTGTTTATTTTCACATCTAAGATTAAATTCTCGAGATAAACCTGACCTTAATAAACACTCGGATATCTAGTTTGGATCACAACATCAACATGAACATGAACAGTGTCATGCACTGCTCTCTCATGCTATATGTATAGATATGGATTGGCTATCTGATTGTCTGTTTCAAACAGACATACAGATATGGATATAAGTATCACAATATTCTTAAACATTTTTAAATGTGAATATGGATATTGACGGATATGAAATATATGGTAGCATATCTTTAAAAAACGGATACGAATATAAAACGATTTTTGATCGCATATGCACAATATTAGAAATAATCTATATCATAATAAATATGGTATAAATATAGTAATAAGTTTATAAATATAGTAAATAAATCTACGACAATATGTGTGTGTATGAAAATGAATATACATATACGAATATATATGTCTATGAATATCAAAGTGATATATGTATCTTTTTAAAATGGACAGAGATACATAAGTCAAAATCTGTATAAGACAGATACGTGTAGCGGATCTGATACATATATATCCATATATATGTGCATCCCTATGAAAATATTTCTCATTAATTGTGTGGCGGATATTATATTGAGGATAAACATGATATCCATGATGGTATTTCCATATCTAAAATGGTACCCCGTGGATATGTTAAATAAGTGAACGGTACCAGCCGTTGACATGGTAAAGGCACTAGCAAATATATATTCCCTCAAGAGTCCAATCTTTATACAACTTGGTCATAAGTTAAATTTTTATGGCAATTCTTAAGGCACCGGACAAAATGGCTTCGAAAGGCAAAGGTATGGAAAATTCTTATCTACCGTCAGACAATATTTTGAAACTACCACAAAATTCAACTATGGAGGCAGAAGGAATTAGAAACCTACTAGATTTTTTCTGTTTTGCGTTTCAAAACGATAAGGAAAAAAATAATTTTATTACTGAGCTATGCAATGAATAGGTAGATTACTTAATTTGAAATAGAAGTTATTCATTTCTAAAAGATCTCAAAGACTTTGAAGCGTTCAAATACTATACACGCATAATGGAATTCACTGTGTTGAGTTGGAATATAAGAGGATTGGGCGGACCTAGTAAAATGGGCAGATTGCAGAATCTGGTGACTAAACACAACATTCATGTCATTTGCTTGCAAGAGACAAAAACAATTACCACTCCAAGACTTCCAATAAACTCACCAATGAAAAGATTTCATTGGCATACAAACGGACTTGGGCAGACTTGCGGAATTATGACCGGATGGGATTGCCACAAGATCTCTGTGGTAAACCAAATAGACCACCCTTTCTTCAGTCTCTTTGAGTTCAAATTACTACAAAATAACGTGATTTGTCGACTCATAAACATTTATGGGCCGCCGAGAGATGACAGAAAAAATGAATTCCTTGATTCGCTTGACTTACTAAATTTAGTGGATATCCCATCGATTTTGGTAGGTGACTTCAACCTGCTTAGAAATAGAACAGACCGTGTATCGAACAAACCACTGAAAATATTTGACAAAAGATTTGATAGATGGATAAACAACTCAAACCTTATTGAACAAAAAGAGAGAGGGACAACATTCACTTGGTCTGGATCTCCAGATTGCGAATCATGGGCCATTCTTGATCGTATTCTGGTGAACCTACACTTCCACACAGTTTTTCCTTGCGCCCAAGCAAGGAGATTACCAACAACTTTTTCTGATCATAATCCCTTATTATTACGAGGAGGATCATACAGATTAACAAATCGTATCTTTAGGATAGAAAACTTCTTGTTACAAAAAGAGTCTTTTATGACAATGGTCAAGAATTCATGGACAAATGAGGTTATCTCCGACAACCCTTTCCACAGATGGGCAGTCAAGGTGAAAAGATTACGTGGTTACATGAAGTTCTGGAGCAGGCAACAAATCCCGGATATAAATAAAGAAATAACAAGAATTGAGGAAGACATAAGGAAGGAGGAGAATGTAATAAAGTCGGGTCACACGGGAGCAGCTGAAAATCTAAAAGAACTGTATTGTAAGTTGGAATCGCTTAGAAATGACGAGAGAATGATTTGGGAGCAGAGAGCAAAGATAAATTACATACAAAAAGGTAATGAGAATATTAAGTTCTTGAAAATAATGGCATCCAAGAAATCGGGCAGAAATTTAATCGTGGCTTTAAAAGATGAAAGGGGGGTCATAGTACAGGGTAGAGAAGAGATCACAAGGGTTGTGGTAGATTTCTATACAAAATTATTTGAAGATGGAAGATGGGATGACTATAGGCCCCGTGGTGGAAATACCTTCGGATTTAGTAATCAAATTAGAGGACCCATCAATCTTTACATTCCCAATATCTCTGAAGGAAATACAAGACACCATTAGAACATTTAGAAACAACAAAGCACCGGGACCTGATGGACTCACAATTGAATTTGTAAAGAAATGTTGGCACTTGCTAAAACCAGATTTTATGGACATGATATCAAATATACAGAGTGAAGGATTTAAGACATCGGATTTCAGACATTTAAACAACATCCTTGTTTCTTTAATCTATAAGAAAGGTGGAATGGAAAACATAGAAAACTATAGACCAATTAGCTTGATCAATCTACCGATACGCATAATATCCAAAGTAATAGATAATAGATGGGCATCCTTTCTTGCGAACAACATACCACCATCCCAATGTGCCTTCTTGAAGAACAGATCCGCAGCGGATGCCTTCCTTGTTACATCTTCGATTATCCATTATTAGAATAGAAGGAGAATTAAGGCGATAGTGTTAAAAATAGACTTCAGAAAAGCATTTGATATTTTAAAGTGGCCCTTCATCCTAGAAGTGTTGAGGGTGGCAGAATATCCTAAGGTTTTCATCAAGTGGATTATGGCACTTTTAAAAACGACGGGTATCTCATTTAAAATCAATGGAACTTCATCGGGATTCTTGCACCCTAAGCGAGGAGTCAAACAAGGAGACCCACTCTCACCTCTTCTCTTCATACACTCAATGTCAGTCCTTGATGTGATGCTGCTCAAATTAGTAAAAGGAGAGAAATTTAGGGGATTCATGAGAGATGGAATGCAAACCCAGATTACTAATATCTAATTTGCAGATGATCTACTCATTTTCCTGGAATACCAAGAAGAGAGCCTCAAAAATGTAATCACCTCATTAAAAATCTTTGGTAAAATGTCAGGCCTTCGCATTAGCGAAAAGAAAAGCTCCTTTTATTCGTTGAACTTGTCGGATGTTGAAAATGCCAAGGTCAAGGACATTCTAAATTGGTCCGAGGGATCTTTCCCTATGGAGTACCTTGGTTTCAAAATTACGAAACATAGGAGGATGATGAGAGATTGGTCATCCACCATTGATAAATTTGCGGCAAAGCTTCAAGGATGGAAATCCAAGATTCTACCGCTTCCGGCTAGGATAAATTTGCTAAACTCAGGCTTAACACCGACCATAATACATGAGATGTCATGTCTGAAGATGCCGGAGGGTATTGTTAAAAAGATTGATAGACTTAGACGAAACTTCTTATGGGGGCCTGATGAAAACCTCAAAACAAAGGCTAAGGTGGCATGGTCAAAAGTAACTAGGCCAAATCTAAACGATGGTTGGGGAATTATTAACCTTCGATCTTTCAATAATGCACTGTTAACAAAGTCGGCAATTCGCTTTGCAGATTTTGTGAGACCTTGGGTGTCATCGACGATTAGCTTCTCACACTTCAAAGAGGGTCCCATAACACTGTGGTGTACCCCTAAGCGTTCACACTCATTGATTTGGAAATCTCATATTAAGGGTTTCAAATCACTGCTACCGGTGATTCATAAAAAACTCGGAGATGGGACTCTCTCATCGTTGTGCAAAGACCAATAGGAGGCTCCCCAGCACTGGAACAGTCTTATCCGCTCATCATGCCATATATCAAGAATCGCTTTGTATCTGTGAAGAAGGGACTAAACTCGTGGCTAGCAAGATTCAACTGGTTTAAAGCCCTATAAAATAAATTACCTTTAGCACTCTCGCATGAAGGACTTAGGTTGAAGGAGTCACTGACAAATGTATTCCACCATCTACACAGGGACGAAACAGACAAAACAATATTCCCCACCATCTCACCGGACAAAAGAAACTCCATAACTAAACAATTATACTACCTCCTTTCAGATGGAGGTAGCAGGTCATTAGTATACTCATTATTTAGAAAATGGCCTCTGGAACCAAGAGCCTACTATTTCATATGGATGATGGCACATAATAAAACTACAACACAAGACTCTTTCGAAAGATGGAAAATACCGTGGGTAAACAGATGCTACCTGTGTAATAATGGGCTAGAAAACTATACACACCTTTTCGACGAATGTCAAACAATTAGAGATATATTTCTCTTATGTGACATGGAACCAAACTTTAAGGAATTACTCAACATGCTATATCGGAACCAGACCATGAACCTCACGGATAAAGAGGTTAGAATTCTATGTTTCAAGATTACGGTTTGGTGGCAACTTTGGAAAAGTCGATGTGGGCTCATCTTTAAGGAAATACCTATAGACAAACATAGATTATTCTTAGAGGCATGCACCATCTGCGAGACAAGAATGGGCACGCAAGAAGGAGATATATGGTCCAGGCTAACATCTTCGGGACAAGAATAGAAATTAACTTTACCCCACATCTACTGCTAGATGCTTATATTCATCGCCTCGTAACATTATTAACTAACTCTGTATAACTTGCTCATAACTATGATATTGTCCAGCTAAAGATAGCTCTGCGCTGACTCCAGGAACAAGCTCCTCCAAGCGCACCTAGCGGAAGTTGATATGAGACGGTTGGACATGATGGAGGCGCTCTGCTGAAGACCACAACATAGGGATGGATTTTTGGGACTGATATCGTTATGCTTATCACTCTAGCTTGTTTAATTTTTATATTACCTCGAACGTTAGTCAATGGTTGTATTTGGTTGCGACTGGGGGCACTGTGTATTCCCCCTCTTTTATTTTTGGCATGTACTAAACTCCATCTTGCTATGGTTTTTTTTAAGATGAATGACTATGAACCGTTATATCGAAAAAAAAATGGTCATAAGTTAAATGACCAGTATCACTTTCAGCTCATTATTCTTTACTCTATGGAGGATTTGAAAAAAAAACCCGTAATCACGTCACTCCCACCATTCATCGAATAATCCACCTACCTATCTTTCTCGTGTGAGAGCCAAAATCTGTGACAGCATGAGAGTAATGATTCTACACCACTAAATCTATCATATCTCCCCTCATTAATTGCAAAAGGAGAGAGAAGAGCAAAAACTAGTGGTCTATATTCAATGCTTTCATACTCTCACATATTTTGGCTCTCACATGGTTAGCTATATATATATATATATAGAGAGAGAGAGAGAGAGAGAGAGAGAGTGATCCTATGAGAGCAAAAAATTGTGAGAGCATGAGAGGGATGATCCTGGACCACATGATTATATTTTCTCTCTCCCAGGTGAATCATGTGGTCCAGAATCATCCCTCTCATGCTCTCACAACTTTTTGCTCTCATAGGATCACTCCTCTCTCTCTCTCTCTCTCTCTATATATATATATATATAGAGAGAGAGAGAGAGAAAGAGAGAGGAATGGGAGCCTACTTTGTGAAGTAGGTAACTTACCTACTTCACATTTTACTTTGTGCAATTTTTTTATTTTTTTTCAAAAATGTCACATTGGATTTTCATAATTATATCCCTCTTATATGTCATTCAAATTTCATCAGAAACGGAAACTCCTACGGCCTTCATCCAGACAGTCATTTTTTAACGGTCACAGATTTGCTGTATTTTACATGTTATGGATGAAGGCCGTAGGAGTCTCCATTTCTGGCGAAATTTGAATGATATATTAGAGGGATATAATTATGAAAATCCACGGTGGTATTTTTCAAAAAAAAAATAAAAAAATTTCAAAAATTGAATGTGAAGTAGGTAAGGTTACCTACTTCACAAAGTAGGATAACTTTCCTCATATATATATATAGGGTTAAATGAGGCTACACCCAGGTTGTAGCTAATTGGCTACTCCCACCCATATTTTTCCCTCATTTTTTTATTTCTTTGGAAAATAAAAATAGGTATATTCATCACTATATCCCTCTAACATTCTATTAAAATTTCGTCAGAAACAGAGACTCCTAAGCCCTCCATCCATACGTCATTTTTTTAACGGTCGTAGGATTTTTTAAATCGACCCTGTTTGGATGGAGGCCGTAGGAGTCTCTGTTTCTGATGAAATTTTGATGGAATGTGAGAGGGATATAATGATGAATTTACAAATTTTTATTTTCCAAAGAAATTAAAAAATGAGGGAAAAATAATTGTGGGAGTAGCTAAGTTGGCTACAACTAGGGAGCATACTCCTTTTTCCCATATATATATATATATAGGGTGCACTTGAATTGAGGTGGCACCTTTCCTTGATTATGGAAAGGTGTCATCTTAAGCCGTTAGATGAAGCGTGTACGAATGAGATTGAAACCACTAGGTGGTTTTCGGGCCAACTAACATTCCTATTATGGTGGTGGATTAAATTATAGCTAATTTGGTAAATTACACGTCATTGATCATTCTATATTTAGGTATATATCGAGTGATGTACAGAATTTTCCAGAAATATCGGATGAAATAAATGACCACATTTTGAAATAACTGTTATCAATTTACAAATGCTTAAGATATTTTACAATTCTGTGTTATAAATTACAAACGCGTAACCACTGATATTCGTAAAAAAATCCAAATCTGACGAAAAGTTTTTATTTTTTGTGTAGATGTGTTTCCTTAAATATAAGGTGTTTTTTGTGCTAATAAATTGATATACACGTGGAAAAAAATTCCTAAAATAATGGGATTTTGTTACAACTATATTTCCTAATAAACTGAGATTTTTGTGTAGCTGTGTTTCCTAAATTATATGTGCTTTGATCATGTGCTAATCAATTAATATACACGTGGTGAGCATTCTTTTGTAAAAGTGCATTTGATTTATTTTGAAAATAGTCATCCAACCTTATGTGGAAGCAATGTTTGTAGAATACAATATTTTTTGTAAATTTCATAGTCTTTTTTCTAAATTGAATTTATTTATTTTGAAATTTTTTGTAGTCTCTTTTGATAACATTCTGTTAGAGCAGTGTTTGTAAACTGTGATACTTTTTCGTAAAATCTGTTTCTGTTTTGTAAAATTCATGTGATGTTTGTAAAATAGATTGCTTATTATTAATGTATAAATTGTTTTGTATGTCCATCCAACGTATTTCTCAATGTCGCGGGTCCATCAAAATTCATCATCCATTGTAAATTTTGTGTATATTTTGTAAAATCCACGCTCACATTGTTAAATTTACATGCTAATCTGCAAAATAAAAAACCAATCAGTAATATTCAATTAGACGCATGGAAATAACTGTAAGAAAATGTCAGATAATTCTATAATAACTAAGTTAAATATAAAACATATTTTACAATTATAAAATATATTAATGAAATGATGTAGCTATGTACCACGAGACTGCATTTGAATGAACGTAAAACTTTGTAAACAGAATGTAAAATAAAGTAAATGAAAATGAAATATGTACTATTTATTTAACATGGATAACATATAAACGTAAAACTTTGTGAAAAATATAACATAGATATTCAGATTTGATCCAAAAAAATGTATATATCAGGAACAAGTATAACAGAAATGAAAGAAATAAAGTAGTATAGATGAAACTAAAAATAACATGTTTTTCAAGTGCAATACATATCTAGATATCAGATCATAAACAAAGCAAAAGAATGCATTTATTCTGAACTTGATATCTGCATTCATTAATATCTAAACACAAATACATTACGTGACATATAACGAATGACAAAAACGAATCAAATCAATTAAAATGAATTAGGACTGATTCGGAATCATTTTTTAATAAAAAAACATGATAGAAACAAAAAAATATGAATGATTTCGTAAAAAAATGATATGTACCTCTATAATATCAAAGATCAAGAGGAGATGTTGAACGTGTCATCGATACTTCGGCAAAGAAACGGGAACATCTCGTCGAGGATGATGAAGAAGAAAGGGGGAGGACCCTCATCGAGAGTCTCTTTTGAAAATTTGAATAATTAAATGTCATGATGTGATAGACGCTATATTTGGAAAATTCAATTCGAGTAATTAATTATCAACGGGATAATAACGTAACCAATGGAATATTCGATTTTTTCTAAAAACAGCGATTTGAAGATTTTGTTGACGGTGGTTTTGGTTTTAATTTAGTGGTTTTGTTAACCACAGTTGATTAAAATCGGATGGCTCGTAAGAGGTGTCGCACCATACTCATGGTAAGGTGGCACCTCAATTCAAGTTTTTCCTATATATATATATATATATGTATGTATGTATGTATGTATGTATGTATGTATGTATGTATATGTATATATGTGGGAATAGGGAACCTCCTCTCAAGAGGAGGCAACTTCCCACCTACCTACCTACCTATATATATATATGGGTAAAATGGGGCTGCCCCCAGGGAGTAGCCAACTTGGCTACTCACACCCTTATTTTTCCCTTATTTTTTTATTTTTTTGGAAAATAAAATTTTGTATTTTCATCATTATATCCCTCTCACATTCTGTTAAAATTTCGTCAGAAACAGAGACTCCTAAGCCCTCCATCCAGACGTCATTTTTTTAACGGTCGCAGGATTTTTTAAATCGACCATGTTTGGATGGAGGCCATAGGAGTCTCTGTTTCTGACGAAATTTTAATAAAATGTGAGAGGGATATAATGATGAATATACAAATTTTTATTTTCCAAAAAAATAAAAAAATGAGGGGAAAATATGGGTGGGAGTAGCCAAGTTGGCTACTCCCTGGGGGCAGCCCCATTTACCTATATATATATATATATATATATATATATATATATATATAGGGGGGGGGCCCTTCTAATGAGGTGGGTCTTTCCTGAAATTCAGAAAGCCACTATCAAATTTGTAAATTACATAAAAATTTTGTAAATTTAAACTACATATTGTAAAATACTGACGATTATACAGTTATGTAAAATATATCATCAATATTGTAACAAACTTTTAATGTCAAATATAGTAATATTTTCATAAATTTTTCATGATATACATATTATATTAATATTTAATATTAAATTTATGGAGTTAGAATGTGTAAAATAAATAGAATAAATGCTTAAATTGACGTGGCTTTCCATGCATCCAGGAAAGGTGCACCTCATTTGAAATATTTCCTATATATATATATATATATATATATATATATATATATGTATGTATGTATATGGGTAAAATGGGGCTGCCCCCAAGGAGTAGCCAACTTGGCTACTCCCACCCCTATTTTTCCCTCATTTTTTATTTTTTTGGAAAATAAAAATTTGTATGTTCATCATTATATCCCTCTCACATTCTATTAAAATTTCATCAGAAACAGAGACTCCTAAGCCCTCCATCCAGACGTCATTTTTTTAACGGTCGCAGGATTTTTTAAATTGACCATGTTTGGATGGAGGCTGTAGGAGTCTCTGTTTCTGACGAAATTTTAATAGAATGTGAGAGGGATATAATGATGAACATACAAATTTTTATTTTCCAAAAAAAATGAGAGAAAAATAGGGGTGGGAGTAGCCAAGTTGGCTACTCCCTAGGGGCAGCCCCATTTACCTCTCTCTCTCTCTCTCTCTCTCTCTCTCTATATATATATATATATATATATATATATATATATATATATAGGGCTCATGTGAGATGAGATTTTTCCTCTGATTTTCATCATGTAGATCCTACGGTAGAAAAGATAGGTAGGAGGGAAATTGCCTCCTCTTGAGAGGAGGCTCCCTATTCCCATATATATATATAGGAGTTGTGATCCGATGAGGGCAAAATATTGTGAGAGCATGAGAGCAATGATTCTGGACCACCTGATTCTGTTTTCTCTCTCCTGATCTTCTCTCTCCTGGGTGAATCATGTGGTCCAGAATCATCCCTCTCATGCTCTCACAACTTTTTGCTCTCATAGGATCACTCCTATATATATATATATATATATATATATGGGAATAGGGAGCCTCCTCTCAAGAGGAGGCAATTTCCCTCCTACCTATCTTTTCTACCGTAGGATCTACATGATGAGGTGGGGTCTTACCAATATTGTGGTGAGCCATCGAGTAGATTTGCCAGATCTCAATCTGACAGTTGCATCAAAAAGCTCATCTAAAAGGGCATTTTTGTCATATCGATTTCATTAAATTCGAGTTTCATTTATAGATTTCAAATTTCATTCCAAGCTTTTCTGGATTTGGTATTTTTACAAATGCCTTTATTGACTCATTTTCAATTTTGTTGCAAACAATCTGAATTCAACCATAGATTTGTAAAGTACAACGAGTTTTTGTAAAATATATTTTAATCTTTGTAATTTCATTAATGATTTCGTTTTATTACTGTATTTTAATTTTGTAAATGGTTATATCCGTTTTGTATATGGGTACATTCATTTTGTAACTCCAGCGAGTTTTTGTAAGAGTATTTTTCCTCTTTGTAAACTTCAACTTTTTTGTAATTATGTATGTTTGTTTTGTAAAAGTTCCGTGAATCTTTGTAACTGTATCTCGCTCCTTTGTAAAATTCACACAGATCTCTGAAAATAAAAAAAACACAAAAAAAACGCAGGAGATTTATAAAAAAGTGAATCAAAGTGTAAATAAGAATGTCATATATGTAAAATAATTAACTGCCAACGTAAATCAATGTCGTTGCCCTTCATTTGATTTCGCCTGCTTGCGGTATCCAGCGTGGCACCATCGTCTTCACGCACCACTATCATCGCAACGCATCACCACCCCTCCATGCCTCGCCACCGCCGTCTCTGAGCACCTCCTCCCTCTCCATGCATCGATCGTCGCCATACCCTCCCACTCCTCGCATTGAAGCCTTCATGTGCAGCATCCTCCACGGACATGCCCTCATGCCCTTCCATGGACTGTGACCGTCATCACCACGTATCGTCGTTGTTGTCGTCGTCGCACATCATAACCTCCTGGCACAGGCATCGCCTCCACGCACGACCTCCTCTAATGCCTACAGGAGAATATGTTGGCAATGAATCGCGAAAGAGGAGGGGAGGGAGGCCGTCATCCTCAATCAATTGAGAGTAATGGAAAAATAATTTCTCTCCACAAAAATAGGATCTAGGGTTGTCACATTCTAATGGGTTTTCATTAATTAAATATTAACATTAAACGTGATTCAATATCAACCGTGTGATTAAGATCTAAAAGCCCTTATTAATGTCTCACCACAAAAGTCGTGAGACACCACCTCATTTGAAGTTTCTCATATATATATATATATATATAGAGAGAGAGAGAGAGAGATATGGGGTTGTAGGTCCAGGATCATACCCATTTCTGGAGACGATTGTAGGTGCTGACACTCGACGGGGATGCTCGGCGTCCTTTTCATGCGTCCTCAGCGATGGGGTTGGATGGTCGGCATCATCCTCACGCATACTCCGTGAGGTACTGGCAATAGAGTGTCAAGAAGGAGGTGGATGCTTTGCAACATCTTTGGGCTTCATCCGCAAGGGACGGGCGACGCTGCGACAGGACGAGTAGTGCATGGTGATGGGATTGTTAGGGCAGAATGGGGCGGAGGCACGAAGAACGTGAGGGAACAAAAGGGCTCTTCAAAGTTATCCCACCGTTGGTTCTCATCAACCATCCAACGGTTCACATTTTATTCTCTCATGCTCTCATAAACATGGGCTCTCATAGGATCACTCCTCTCTCTCTCTATATATATATATAGAGAGAGAGAGAGAGGTTGATGGGGCTGCCCCCTTGGGGCAGCCCCATTTTTTTCTATATATATATATATATATATATATATATATATATATAGGGAGCCGGGAGCCTGCACCCGGCCTTTTTTCTCATTATTTTTTATTTTTTCCGAAAAAAATCATTGGGGGATTTACTTAATATGTTAAGGGGAATATGTGTTTCAAGTTTCATGCAAAACAAACATTCCTAACATGTTCATCTAGAATGGGTCATTTTCAGCAATTCCAGACCGTCAAAATTTGATGATCTTGATGGAGATGATAGAATTCTCAAATTACTTTGAAATTGGAATGACACCATGGTGATATATAGTGATCTAATTACCCCAAGTTTTTATTTCAAAACAAACAAAAAAATCATGAAAAAATGGCCCGGGTGTAGGTAATTACCTACACCCCCGGGTGTAGGATTCTTTTTCTCATATATATATATATATATATATATATATATATATATATATATATAAATCTTGGGAGGTATCACTAGTCCACATCCTGTGTCTGTCTGTGTGAACTTCCCTAAACACATTCTTTTATCAATTTATTATCATTTTAATGAAAGTTGCAATTTCGATGGATTCCAACATATTCTAATCGCATCAAAATACTTATAAACAATATGATCGGCTTATCCAAATAAATACTTCATTTAAAATACATATGCAAGTTGCAATTTGGATGCCATAAAGGGTTTTTAGTTGAAGAAAATTCCACGACTCAATATAATAAGCCCAAGATCCACATCTTCTAAGATCACAGAACCCTAATCACAGTGGAGAAATAGCCGTACAAACAAACGTGCATAGTTAAACGTCACCATAAGGTCATTAGTTCACGAGGTTGCCAGTTTTTTTTAATAGTAGTCTCCTTTGGAATTTGAACCCGAGTCGTTTAAGGTGTAGACATACTGCACTACCACTAGACCACTCCTTGGATTCACGAGGTTGTCAAGTTACCCGGGGATAAACTCGCTACACATGATGTACCTCCCAATTGGTTCTGAGCAACCCCAGCTCTACCTTTGCATTCCTGGAAGTCATATAAATCTACATTTTCCTTATTATATTATTTTTAATCAAGTCCAAATAAAAAAGTAAACATAAAAAACACACGTTATAATCATAAAAACTATCAATATAACACAAGCAATGTAACATTGTATTACGTTTACCATTCCTACGCTCCTAGCCATCCAAACAGCTATATTCACAGAAAGATTACTTATGTGGCTAACCCTCTGACAGGAGGTTACTACAACCCAACTCAACCATGTTATTAAATAGGACTACCAAGGTCTGAGTCCCTGATCGAGATCTGACAACTAAGCCACTTGTCAACATCATCAAGTACCTATCTCATTGAAGCCTGGGAGACTCGACCTTGTAATCAGAATGATAAGTAAAACATAAGTATCCATCCTTCCACAAACTCAACCCTCACCTTAGAATTCAGAATCCACTAAACTTCAACAGTTGGACAAGCTTAAATCATTTCATCTACAAATTTGAGTCTTGGCATGGTAGAGTGATGAAATTTAACCGCAAAATTTGACGTAAGAATTCAAACGAATCCAATCTAACAGACCTCGACATTTCATCCTCGACGCAACTACTCGGATTCAATACAAAATGATCATCACCAGCAATCCTCATCAAGTACTGTTGAGGTCTAAATCACAGTAGAGTTCAGTCATCGCCAACCGACACCAAACAACAAAATGCGCGACAACTGTCTTTTTTCCCGTCTACAAATATATGCATATACTGAAACTAGGACTAATACCAAGAAGGCAGAGATACCAAGGACCTGTGAATCGCTCTCCTATGACACACCATGTTAGTTAGCTAAGAAAAGTTAAAAGGTTAGTTGTATACTAGGAATCTGTCAAACCCCAGATGTCGCCTCCTTGATAATGAGATTGATGCCACGCACCCATAGTTCCAAACAGAAGGCTGAACCGGCCTCAAAATGGACCTGCCTACCAGTTCCAGTTACCACGTGGAAAATCAACCTTTTACCGTCGGTGTTGTCTTTTTTCCGATTCTTCAGGAAAATCGAGCTGGCACCGATTGCAGCCTCTTTGCATACCACATTCCTCCGCTTTGATTTTCCCCAGCTCAACAACCCAGACTTGAGCATTCTTACAGTCTTCATGTGAGGGGAACCTCTACCCTCGCGAGTGTGCTTCATCAACTCCTTTCCTGTAACCACGTGGGATCGAGCCAAGTGATCGAGCAGCACACCCTCAACAGTTTTGCTGGATCTGCTGTTGTTTCTAACCAGGGAGAGGGCAGACTCACCACGCCTATTTATAAGTTTGCAGTCTGCACATCCTTGATACAACAACACCTTGCATGCTTCCGAATGGCCTTCCTTGGCAGCATACATTAGAGGGGAGAAGCCATCATCATCAAGCAAATCGACGTCGAATCCCATTTTCAAGAGTTGAACCAAGGAATCTGTGTCCCCAGTCCTTGCAGCATAATGCACCGCGTGGAATATTGTTCGACTGGTGACAATATTAGCGAGTACAGCATCCAAAAGTATCTGCTCGACGGAAAGTCGGTCCCCATCCAATGAACCAACTCGAAGGATAGAGGCCACAGTTTTCCCATCAGGAGTTTTCACGGTGAGGTCTGCGCCGGCCATTACAAGGAGACGGAAGGATTCTACATGTCCAGCCACCAATGCAACCATGACTGGAGTGAAACCAGATCCATCCAACTTGTTTATATTCTCTTGAGAGGATATCAAGGTCATCTGAAGTAGCCCAACATTGCCGCTTGCAGCAGCAAAATGTAATGGCGAAAATACCTTTAGATTAGTGGAAGAAACTATTGCACCGGACATTACAGCTCGAGAAAAAATATCAATAATCGAAGATCCAAATGCACTTCTCTTGGCCAACTGCATCGCAGTATCACCTGAACCACTAATGATTCCGACATCTGCTCCGGCGATCAGCAGCTCCAAGAAACAATCTGCATTATCAGCTTTTGCAGCGGACATCAGCGGTGTCTCACCAGCGGTTGTGCAAACATTGACATTACAGCCACACAAAATCAGCAGCTTGAGGATGGAGACACATCCTACTTTTGCAGCCAAGTGCAAAGGATAAAATATGTTCCCATTTTTTATCCTAATAGGAAACTCGTAGTTTGCACCAGCATCAAGAAGAACAGTTGCAGCATTGGGATTCCTACACAGAATGGCATGACAGAGAGGAGTTCTACCAAGATGGGGAATTTCAAGCAGGCGTGGTTTATGGTGAAGTAATAATCTTAGAATCTCCCCACTTGCTTCAAAGTACTCAATAGCACACCAGGCAGCATTATAAGGCTCACCCAGGCATGCTCCTACCCGCAACTCCTCTCCTGATATAGGGTCCCAGGACCATGCCCCAACACGAACATGACAATCTATATTGGCCCCAGCCTGCAATGAAGTTTGAAAATAATTACATAACTGATGTTTATAACTATAGCTGACGGAAACTGAGTGCTTGAGACGTTGAGATAAATGTCAATTCATTTTGGCTATAAACAAATCGGCAGACGCAAGAGAAGATGTTAAACTTTATCTTCCATTTTCAGTGCTTGTGATAAAGCTGAAAGCCTCAACGGAGTAAACTATTGTGCTTTCAATAAAGCTAGAAGTCTCAACGGAGTAAACTATCAATAACAAGGCCCGGTAACAATAGAAAACAAAGAACCCCTGTAGGCATATAACATGCAAGATTGGATGTGTTGACCACTTGACTGTTAAATGGATATTGGGTGTACAGCCATTAAAACATTTACCTCTATATATTGTATGCAACCACCTTTTGATTAGTAATTTGGTGGAGAAAACCAGCTGCCCATAAGAGGATGCTAGCTCATCATTTATGTGGTTCTCTTCTCTATCATAAGTGGGTGTCCGCATAGTTTCGTACTTGTTTGAGCCCTACATGGTACCCAATTCAATCCGATTGTGGGTAGTGTTTTCACGGAAGCTCTTTGTACACAGTTACAAGTTGAGAGAATCTGCACAGTAATCTGTGTGGTTGAGAGCCCAAAATCTGTCCGATCGATCAAAAAGATTGATTGATCACTGCTATTTTGGGGGATCATCTTCCATTTGTCATGATTATCAATCTTCCTTGGACAGATCAATCACATGTGTCATCATTTATCAGAAAGGCTTGTTGGAACTAATCATGATCAATTAATTCATTTTCTCGAATCGATCAGGTTCGGCTTCTGGAGATCGTCTGATGACTCTGATCTATCATTCTTCTAAAGAAGATCAATTGTTTGCAAAGTCGTCAGTCGAAAAGTAGAATTCCGATCTGACTACTAGTTCTATTTGTAAAGGGAATAGGATCCTCTAGTTTAAAATGATTCATTTGTATGTGGGTATTATATAAACCCCCTTCATGTTGGGGTTACCTCTCATCCTATAGACTTTCGTTTTTTAAGAAAGATCACCGTCGCTGCCAAGAACTTAGCCTAGTTAAGGGCCAACCTTGTACATCTTGTAGTTGTTAGTGCATTCTTATGCTGAAAATCGCAGCATGCATATACATACAGAAATCAGATTTACAACAAGTTTCCGATTTAAATCACAGCAAGATCATCAATGACAAGAAACATATCCGTGTTAAAATCGTATGCAGATTAGAGCGAGGGGAAAATTTGGAAACAATCATCATAGCAAAGCGATGCGATAAAGAGAGGGTTAGAGTTCACAACCGAAGCGTCATGTTGTAGAAGTCCTCTTAAAAAGACAACGCTCCCCACTTTACCGGCGCACAAGGCCTTGGCATGCCGCTCCTAGGGAACGGCAGTTCCACGTTCGTCAACGGTACGCACCGTGCCTAACCGCCTCGAAAGTCACCTCCGTCGACGAAACCTGAGATCGTAAGAAGGAGAAGAGAAGCAATGGGAATGACAACTGTAATGTCTTCGTAACCCTAGTCCACGGCTTTGAGAGTGGTACTTAAAGTCGTCGGGGTGGTTACTGGTTACACATCGTGGGAGAAGTAAGGGATTGATCCCTTGAAATTCAAACCAATCAACGGTTACACAAAACTGATCCTATCTTCATGCCATGTCATGCCGCAGTCGCGGTCGCGACTGCAACTCACCCATGCCCGACCCAGCACAGCACGGCACGACGCGTGTGTGGTGGTGGTCCAAAGTCCTCTCCAGATTGTTTCCAAACTGACCTCAGGACTTTCCATATAAAAACCATGTGTTAGTTTTGACACTCCACGATATGGGACTAAACACCCCCACATGGTTGAAACATTGAATTCCATGAACTGAGATAGATTAATGCAACTTGATATTGACCATCAAGTTGCATTAAACGTCCCAATAAAGTTAATCTCAACAAACCCCCATGAATTCACTCTTGAAACATGAAGAGCCAAAAAATCTCAGGTTTCCACACTCTGCTTTAAATAAAAATACCCAATGATTTGAATCTTTATCCCCTTTCACCATCACAAGAATAAAGTGAACTAAGTCTTGAACTTTAATCTATAATGATATCGAGTAGTAATATACGGAGTGAAGTCCATGGTGACAATCTTTTGATTTCGGTTATGTGAACGGCCATGCATCTTGCCTATTTCATGGGTGTATTAAGGATAAAGCATCATGCCTTAACTGTGGCCCACAGAAATACTCATATGGCATTATCCAAGGATGCACTGCTCACATAATACCTATAAAAGACTTGATCCCATTAAAAGCATGACACTCGACTTTTCCTGCAGATTCAGGCACTCGACTTTTCTAGGATAGGACTCACATGCAAAGTATTGCATAATGAGTGCAAAAACCAGTTCCTCATAGAGCTTGTTTTTCCTTGAACCTATTTTGTGTGATCTCTACTCACTTAGATTGGATTGTTACTATGGGTAAACTTCCAGTGCATTTCAACACCATGAAGGATATGGAAAATCCTTAAGCGCATCACTAAAGCGTGAGAATCGAATGCAATCAGGAACGACTAATTGCACTAGTTGCTCGAGGCAGCGGAATTTAAATTTTTTTAATTGATGAAACTACATGATCCAAGAACACTTCTTGGATTATTTCATTTTAACCCAAATCGGTATAAGGTTTACCTCTTGAAGCGTGGTTGCGATCGAATCTCAAAACCAAGAGACATCTTGTCTCAAGTCCGATCCAACGAAGAAGACGCTTGCAAGCACGTTGATGAGACGTGTCCTCGCAATCCATGTTGATGATCCAAGCAGCAGATCTCCTGATCTCGTCACACGAGATCCAACATCTTCTTCACGAGCGAGGCGCACCGAAGGAGATGGAGATCCACTGGTATATGATCCGGGAGTATAACGACGATGCTACAGCGATGTCAATTCTCACAATGGCTCCATGGTGGACGGCCATTATAAGAGAGAGAGGGGGGGCTTGGCGTGTAGAGAAATAGAGAGGGAAAGAGAGCATTCGTAATTGTGTTACTCGAAGAGCAAGGGGTGTCTCTTCTTATTAGGGCTTTGGGAGTCATGGATCCCAATCCATGTACATCACACAATCAAATGGATGAGATTAATTTGTGTTTCTTTTAGTGGCTATGATCTTGTTGTAAAAACACAACAATTAATTGAATTTAAATAAATATATATTGATAAATCAATATTAAGTTAATTTTAAATCAAATCAATGAAGGATATGTTTAGATCCTCAAGCGCATCACGGAAGCGTGATCGTCGTATCGGATACGACGAAGAACGACTAGTCGCACTAGTTGTTCTATGCAGCGGAAATTAAAAAATTTTATGCGACGAAACCACATGATCCACGAACACTTCTCGGATCGTTTTCGTCTGAACCACAAACAAGTATTAGGATTACCTCCTGAAGCATGGTCGCGATCAAGTCTCTAAACGAAGAGACCTCCTGTCTCAAGTCCGATCCGTCGGAGGAGACGCTTGCGAGCGCGGGGATGAACCGTGTGCTTCTCGCAATCTATGTTGATGATCCAAGCGGTGGATCTCCTGATCTCGACACACGAGATCCGACGCCTTCTTCATGAGCAAGGCACGCCGAAGTAGATGGAATTCCACGAGCAAAACATCGGGCAGCATAACGACGGTGCCGCGGCGATGGAGAGCTCTCTAGGGCATCCATGGTGGACGGCCATGAGAGGGAGAGAAAGAGAAAGAGAGAGAGATATGCTTCTCAAGCATTATGTGTCAAGAAGAGCAATGGGATGCCTCTCCTTTTATAGGGTTTTGGGAATCCATGGATCTCAATCCATGGGACAACACAAATCCAATGGTTCACATTGATTGTGTTCTTTTAATGGCTAAGATTTGTGTTGGTAAAAACCAACAACAATTAATTTAATTTAGATTAAATCTATATTGATAAATCAACATAATTCAATCACCAAATTAAATCAAATCCACATTGGAGATAATGGAAAGGAGGCTCCTCCCTTCCATATTAGTGGTTGTCCCCCTCTCCTATTAGGAAAGGGAGATTCCAATGCAATCTCCAAGATTGCATATATCTCCAATATTTGCAACAACAATTGTTGTAAATTATTCTACAAAATAATATATAATTATTTTGTGAATATTGCAATCTTGCCATTGAAAAATTGTGAATCACATTCACAACCCAAAATAAAATGTAAATCACATTTTCAATTTAATGTCCAGTGTGAATCCAATTCACATTAACATTTAATTAACAAATGTAAATTACAAATAGCTCTCTCTTATATATTATAAATCACATTTATAATATACATGACTAATATGGATATTGCTATCCACATTATTCGTATCCATGATGATTAAATCACATTTAATCATCTTGGATCTCTATTCCCTTGTGTCCAAATAATATGAATCACATTCACATTATTTTCATCTTTGATAATTAAATCACATTTAATTATCTTAGATTACTCTCTTTATAATACGAATCAAAATTCATATTACTCGTGATAATTAAATCACATTTAATTATCCATTTTCTCAATGCTCGAATACATATATCAACAATAGAATTATCCATGAACTCTTTCAAGGATAGTGCGTTTTCTCCGCAGATACTTGCAAGCTTGCAAAAGTCGGTCGACTAGGCTGACTAGTCGAGTCGGGGGGGTAGCCGACTCGACTAGGCCTAGTCGGCCCTTAGTCGGTCCACCCGACTAGTCTGGCCGACTAGTCGGCCTAGTCGGCCGACTAATCGGCTTTTACAACAACCTTCTTTGTTTTTTTTCACTTTTTTTTAAAGCAAACATATTCTAATATGCTTAATGTTATATTTAAAGTCAATTACTTCTTTTGTTTCATCATGATGTCATATAAAATGTACAAATATATGTATATACATACGAATATATGTATAAAAAACTGATTTATATATTTAAAATAATTAAAAATTCAAAACCGACTATTGACCGACTAATTCCGACTAGTCGCCCAACTGCCGACTAATCCTCAGTAGGTGACCCCGCCGACTAAATACCGACTACCGCTTTCTGCAACCTTGCGAGATAAGGACAGGGCGATTGTATTTTTCCACGTATAGTGACTTGGATATTGAGATCATATCTCAAATCCAGATCGCGGGCCTCCCATAGATGCTTGATTAAATCAAGACCGCAAATCTAATCTTCTTATTGTATCTGAATCACATTCAGATCAATGTCCAACATTTGGACCAAGATTAGACCACTTCTCTACTGAGAGGAGTGACTAAAATCCAGACCCGTTTCATCACTCCCTAGGAATGGAAGCGTCATGGTTATACAATCGTTTATGATCACATCACCCTCAGGTATTCCCAATACCTGTACATCCTGCATACTGGAAGACTCAGATTAAACCCGAAGTATTAGATCAACTTTACACTGTCTACTTCATGGTTTTATCAGTAAGTTTCTCATTCGATCATTGGAAGTTGGTATTGATCATATACTTTCCAAAAGCATATATCACACCTAGGTCTTGATCATATACTTTCCAAAAGTATATATCAAACCTACAAATTCAGTCAAGCTTCCAAAGCGAGACGACCGTGCATGGAATTTGATTCTTCCCAATATCTCATGAGTGAGCTCATGTCTTCCGGCTCAGTAAATGAACCTGTATGATCCCTTTGAGAGATCGTATTACTCATATGCCCTTACATGCACACCAGCGCGCCGGTGTATAGACCTTGGTTAGGTCATCAACCTATTGGTCTGCCAAATGTACATACTCAGACATATAGTAACACATCTGTCTCCGGTCAGAGGATGTGTGCCTATATCATGACAGCATATGATATATGACTTCGGTTATCTCGATCTTGTTAAGTCAACTCTTTGACCTAACTAATCTGACACCTCCGAATCTCTATTCCTATGCAGAGGACCTGCATCAAGAGGTCGGTCAGATATCAGCCTTCAGAGATAAGGATTGCCATCTCCTACTCAGGCTGGAGATCATCTCTTAACAATCATTTGACGGTGCTTGATGAGTCCTCAATCTAACTTTTTAGATATTCATCCAAGCACCAGCCTCTATGATTCAATAGTTGAATCAACACCTGTATGATTATTAAGATGGCCATGGTACATAACCCTAATTGTACTAAGGGACCTATTATGCAAATTATTCATTCTTCATTTCAGATCAGGGAATGATATTTGCAATAACATTTATTGCATATGGCTCGCCGTGGGCTCGCATTTCCAACAATCAATTGGCTAGTCTTGGAGATAATGTTGAGATTAACCACATCCCCTAAAAAAGGGGAACGACCACCATCATCTCATGAGATCTCATTATCTCATGAGATTTCATTATCTCATTAGATCTCATTATCTCATGATATATATCCAAGATTTACAACAACAATTGGTGTAAATTATTTCTCAAAAATAATTCATAATTATCTTGTGAAATTTACGATCATGACATTGGAAAAATGTGAATCACATTCACATCCCAAAACAAAATGTAATTTATATTTTCAACTAATTGTCCAATGTGAATCCAATTCACATCAATAATTAATTACCAAATATAAATCACAATATGCTCTCTCCAATATATTATAAATCATATTTATAATATACCTGATTAATATGGATAGTGTTATCCACATTATTTATCTCCATGATAATTAAATCATATTTAATCATCTTGGATCTCTATTCTCATGTGCCCAAACATGAATCACATTCACATTATTCACATCTTTGATAATTAAATCAAATTTAGTTATCTCAGATAACTCTCCTTATAATATGAATTAAATTCATATTATACATGATAATTAAAACACATTTAATTATCAATTTTCTCAATGCTCGGATACACATATCAACAATGAAATTATCCATGAACTCTTTCAAGAATAATGCGCTTTCTCTGCGGATACTTGGAGATAAGGACAGGGCGATTGTGTTGTTCCACGTATAGTGACTTGGATATTGAGATCAAATCTCAAATACAGATCTTGCGAACCTCCCATAGATCTTTGATTAAATCAAAGCCGTAGATCTAATCTTCTCATTGCATCTGAATCGCATTTAGATCAATGTCCAACATTTGGACTAAGATTAGATCACTTCTCTATAAGAGTCACTAAAATTCAGACTTGTTTCATAACTCCCTCGGAATGGAAGTGTCATAGTTATACAATCATTTATGATCACATCACCCTCAGGTATTCCCAATACATGTACATCCTGCATACTGGAAGACCCAGATTAAACCCGAAGTTTTAGATTCGATCATTCGGGATTTTATCACTAAGTTTCACATTCGATCATTCGAAGCTGTTATCGATCATATACTTTCCAAAAGCATATATCATACCTAGGTGTTGATCATATACTTTCCAAAAGAATATACCAAACCTACAAATTCAGTTAAGCTTCCAAAGCGAGACGATCATGCACGAAATTTGATTCTTCCCAATATCGCATCAGTGAGCTCATGTCTTCCGGTTCAATAAATGAACCTATATAATCCCTTTGAGAGATCGTATTACTCATGTGCCCTTGCATGCACACCAACACACCGATGTATAGACCTTGGTTAGGTCATCAACCTATTGGTCTGCCAAATGTACATACTCAGACATATAGTAATACGTCTGTCTTCGGTCAGAGGATGCATGCCTATATCGTGACAACATACGACATAGGACTTTGGTTATCTCGATCTCGTTAAGTCAACTCTTTAACCTAACTTATCTAACACCTCCGAATCTTTATTCCTATGAAGGGGACATGAATCAAGAGGTCGATTAGATATCAACTTTTAGAGAAAGGATTGTCATCTCATTCTCAGGCTGGAGATCCTCTCTTAATAATCATTTAACAGTGGTTAATGAGTCCTCAATCTAACTCGTTAGATATTCATCCAAGCACTAGCCTCTATGATTCAATAATTGAATCAACAGCAGTATGATCATTAAGATGGCAATGGTACATAATCTTAATTGTACAAAGGGACCTATTATGCAAATTAATTATTCTTCATTTCAGATCAGGGGATGATATTCGTTATAGCATTTATTGCATCATGGCTCATCGTGGGCTCGCATGTCCAACACCCCATCCCAAGTCTAGATTTCTGGATAAAATGCCTATAAAGTCCCTTTGTAAGTCGATCTGTCATATTATCTTTGGTACCAACAAATTCTACAACAATCACTCCAGAAGACAATAAATCCCTAATAGAATTAAGTCTAACTTGGATATGTCTTCTAGTTTTCTGATTGTCATTCTATCACAATGTACAGAACTCGTCGATATAGGTTTACCCACCATGGGTATCTCTGAGAGAAGCTACCTAAGCCATTCAACCTCTATACTTGTCGTGTCCAAAGCACACAACTCTGCCTCAAAAGTAAACTGAGCCAAGATGGTTTGTTTGACAGACCTTCAGGAGACCGCACCGCCTTCAAGGGTAAATACATCCCCAGTCACATCATTATTCTCGAAGTCCTCCGTTTAACCAATCCAACTTGCATCACTATATCCTTCTAAGATAGGAGGATATTTAACATAATGCGGTCCAGGAAGTACAATACCCATAAGTACTTCAACACTCGATCCAAAGCCTCCCAATGAGTATGGTCAGGACAACTCGTATACCTACTCAATTTTGCAATCGCGTATGAAATATCATATCGAGTACAGTTCACAAGTGATAAATCCATGAGTTATTATCATATTTCTTATTTATCAACACACATGCTTAAACTATTCAATAAATTGTAAAGGTAATTAACTAACATTAACAATTAACCTGATGTAAATAATTAATCATAATTAATGTATTTAAATAATTCTATTATTGCGCATTTATTTTGTGTTTCCTAAATAAAATCCACCCAAAATAGATAATTATTGTAAATATCTGTTTTGACATTGATTATACGTTAAAAATGCAAAAAAAATATCAAAAGAAATTAAAACAAGTATTTTTTAAATCATCAAAAATACTTACAAAAATATGAATATGTATAAATGACCTAGTTTGACTTTATGTTCAATATGAAACTTGGATCTCAAAAAGACCTACAACTTTCATGTTCAACATTTTTTTCATTTGAAGCATGGACATATTTATTTCTAATTTTTCTTTGTTTTCCCTCTTTTCTATTTTTTCCATTGAGCCACGTGGTGCCTCCACAGCCAGCTATATGGCTAATCCTTCTTAGCCACCCACGTTCTCTCTCGATCGTCCGATGCGGTTAATCAAATCGCACCGGAGCCATCCATGTTCGCTCGCCTATCAGCTGCTTGATTAGATCCATCAGATCCATCTCACTCATTAGCTCACGCTCGTACCTCAATTGTTGGATGATTTTCATCCAACGGTCACGAATCCTAAGACCTCCTAAACCAAGTGTTCTTACTCCTCTAGTCTTGAGTGATAGTGATAGTGTCGGAGATTTGACCAACTTATTCCGTTAATGTTTAGTGATTTTTTTTTCAATTTTTTATGTTTTTAATAGAGTTAGATATATTTACAAACACAAGTTAGCATCTTTTTCACCCTCATTTTTGAAAAGATTTTTGAAAATTTTACAAACGGTGTCGCGTAATATAGGTTTTCAAAGTATTTTACAAATGATTTTCAAAACAATTAAAACCTCCCTTTTCAAATCATTGTACAACATTTTAAAAAAACAATCTCACGGTTATAAAATTTCAAATCATTTTACAAATATTTTTACACAAATCAATTCAAAAGATACTTCGTCCTAACCCAGAAATTTTGAAAATTTTTGAAAATATGAGCTATGGCTAAAATGAACAAGGTACATCAAGCTTCTTCTAATATGGGAATATCGTAGATGTGCTATATGTACTCCACTCTTGTTCTTGCAGAGAGGTTTACATGAATCTTTTTTTTATAAAACGGTGGGATTGATCTCCTTTAGAGGTCCATCCAAAGGGTTTAGATGAATCGTAAGGATTGTATACATATTCACAAGTCTGATAGCCAATTTTTTCTAGAACTTTCTCAGTATAATGTGACTGAGACGCATATATCTCATTAGTAGATCTAATCAGTTTAAGCCCCAAAATCACATTTGCAACTCCTAAACCCTTCATCTCAAACTTATTGCTCAAGAACCTGTTGGTTTCTTCCACTATCCTTATGTTTGATTCAAATATCAAAATATCATCAATACATAGGAACAAGACAACAAACATATCACCTTTAATCATATAATACACACATTTATCATATTCATGAACAATAAAGCCATAAGACCGGGTAGACTTATCAAAATGTTCATGCCACTGTTTCGGAGCTTGTTTTAGTCCATAAACAGACTTTACAAGCTTGCAGACCTTTCTTTCACTACCAGATGCTATGAATCCCTCAGCTTGGTCCATAAAGATCTCCTCAAGATCGCCATATAAAAAGACAGACTTCACATCCATTTGATGAATTGTGAAATCATGTATAGAGGCCAATGCAATGAGCATCTGAATCGTAATCATCCTAGTAACAGGGAAATACGTATGAAAATAATCATACCATCCTTCTGCTTAACTTTTGGCTACAAGTTATATTCTTCTATGGATCCATCCGGTCTAACTTTCCTTCTGAATACTCATTTGCTTCCTATGGTAGAACACCCAGGGGGCAGATCGATCAGTTCTCGCGTGCCATATGAAAAGGTCGAATCAACTTCAAATTTAATGGCACCCTTCCAATGCCTAGCTTCAATAGAAGTCATGGCATCCTTGAATGTGGGAAGATCACCCTTGATTTGATAGGAGAGAAAGTCGCCACCTAAATCCTTGGCAATTCTTCAACATCCTCCAAATGTTCATTGGGTTTAGAAGAGGTAGCATCCACATTTTATAGCTTTTCTATTTGTTGTGGAATAGATCCGATGTGGAGACGATGCCACTAGTCAAATTTTTAGGAATTTCTTCTCATTGAAAAAATATCCTCAAAAAAGGTAGCATCACGAAGTTCAACAATAGTATTAGAATATATACCCGTGATCTCATATCGAATTACTAAAAATCGACAGGCATAACTATTTTCCAGATACCCCAAGAATACTGCATCAATTGTCTTAGGTACAAGCTTCTTTCTTTTGTGTTATAGGACCGAGTCCCCACACCTAAGATATTTTAGGCTTGGTTTTCTATTTCTTCAAAGTTCAAATGGGCTCTTATCTTTATGTCTTAGGAGAACTCTATTCAGAATATGGCAAGTCGTAGTCAAAGCTTCCCCCAACACGTAAGATGGCAACTCGAAACTCTGTAAAAGTGTGTTGACCATATCAATTAGGATCCTATTTTTCCGTTATGTTATTCCATTGGACTGTGGTGAATGTGATGCAGTGACCTCATGAACTATACCAAATAATTTACATTGTTCATCAAATATGTTAGTTGTGTATTCAACACCCCTATCTGAACTTAGATATTTAATTACTTTATCGACTTGAGTTTATTTTTCATTCTTAAATATAAAAAACTTTTCTAAGGTTTCATCCTTAGTTTTAAGCAGATAAACAAAACAGTAAATTTACTGTTATCATCTATGAAGGTAACAAAATATCTTTTAGAGTAAATTACATAAAAGTCCCTGAACCATACACTCAATTTCAACTTAGTCCCTCAAGTTTCAATAGTAACAAAGTAGTACCTGAATTATTGTTCCAGTCATAATGTGATCTTTTACAGAACAATGAGACGGGCGTGAATTCATTTGGTTATTGGACCAAATTACCCCCAAACTTTTATGCCTTAAAATCCCTCAACTCTACCGGTCGTTCCTACACAAGTGCACAGTCCACCCCACATTCACCACCTCCATATTGCACAGGATCGGCAAGTGCGACATGGGGAGCATCGACGGTGGACTCTATCTTGTGCGCGTCCACCAACTTCTTGAAGTACTCGAAAGCAGTGTCACCTTCTACCATGTGAGGGAAGGCCTTCAACGATGTGTGGCAGAACCACGACACTATGGTGACAAACACGATGTTATAGATCATGGTCCCTTTCACATTCTTTAACAAGCAGTAAGTGATGGAAACGAATCCAACAACCGTAAGCCATAAGGAGCGCAACACTATCCTGCCATTGAGAGACATGATGGCATCGGGAAGGAGCGATATGGTGTCGTTAGCGTTGGTGATGACGAGGGCGAGGGAGACCCTGGTGTTGCGCGGGTACACGCTGAGCATCACTAGTGTCGATGGGTGAACGCAAGCAGTCCAACCCCCTGGTAGTTCTGCAGATCTTTGAAGGTGAGGAAAAGGTCGATCGCAACGGAAGAGGAGACCCGCATTGGTTTGGGGACCAGCTTGGCTAGCTTGGCGTGGAAGTCAACATTAGCAATGAAAAGGAAGAGGATGACCTCGACGAAGACGGAGGCGAGGGCCATCTTGTAAGAGAGTTTGTCGGAGTCGTTGAAGCCGATGATAGTGTACGCTAAGTAGGCATTGGTGTCCATGCTAGGGATGAGGGTTATGGGGAGGTTGGAGAAGAGGTCCATGCTAAGTAGGCATTGGTGCCCATGCTGGGGATCAGAGCGATGGGGAGGTTGGAGAAGAAGCCCATGATGGTGGAGCCGACGATGAAGGAGGCGACGATGAGGTCGTGGCAGGTGCAGGTGAGGCAAGCGGTGTAGTCAGGGTCAACGATGGGGGGTAATTTTGTCTAAAAACCAAATGACTTCACGTTGGTCTGCTTGTCTCGTTAGAAAATGATCACATTGTGGCCGGAACAATACTTCAGGTATCACTTTGTTACTTTTGAAACTTGCGGGACCAAGTTGAAATTGGGTGTATAGTTCAGGGACTTTTGTGTAATTTAATCTATCTTTTATTATCTCTAGTCATCACACCACAAACTCATAAATATCAAAATGTACCAAGTCTAGAAGTTCAGTTTCCCTATACACGAGTAAAAAGCGTTTCTAAGCAACTTAGCTTGATCACAAATTTCATATTTAGTGAGTTTGTCTGAAGTAGTTCGCTTAGCTAAGTGGGTGAGGCTGAGTCTAGTTCGTCAAGCACGGCGGAGAAGAGAAGGAGACATCGAGATAGAAGAAGGTTCAGCTGGATCGGATTAGCCAGCACTGGATAAGTGCGGGAAGGTGCCCATTCATCAAGAGGAGATTGAGATGTACAATGCCCTATTTTCGTGACTATATGTTTTGCCCCCATATATATTGACGTTGGTGGTCAGGAATCATGTCAAGTTTTATCATTCTTTTCATAAAATTGAAATTCACATGTCATAGTCTAGTATACCATAAATCAGTAGATTCAATATTTGAAACAACATAAGTAGAAGAATCAAAATCAAAGATATTATTAACCGAACTATCAATGTCACGTCTATTCTAAATAGAAGATCATGATCAACCAAATATCCTTTGCAAAAAAACACCATATTTCAGAAAAACTACTTTATTACATTTAAAGTCTAATTAGAAACCCTCTCTAACTAATAAAGATCCAGACAGGACGTTCTTCTTGATATCAAGAACATGTTGCACCATGCACAAAGTCCAGACTCCTCCAGTTGAGAATCTCAGCTCGACTTGTCCAGACCCAAGCACCTTGGTTGCAGATATGTTCTTCATCATCATTGTTCCACTGATTGAAGCCCGATAAGATACAAAGAATGTCATGTCAATACAAATGTATACATTTGCACAAGTATCAACAAGTCACTCATTAGGCTCGTTTACTATATAGAGTTCAGGGTACACTGAGACATACCTCTCGCCAAGCCCGCCTCCCTTAGTCAGCGCGAGAGCTTGGGAGCGACACTCGTGGATTTCTGTTGGTTCTTTAAAGAAGGGCAATCCTTCTTCCAGTGTCCAACTTGTCCACATTGCCAACAAGGTTTGCTCTTTAATTTTTTCTGGATTTTTCCTTTCGCTTTCAATTTCTTATTTTATCCTTTAGCATTATTTCCTTTTGAGGTTATCACATTGACTTTAGGGGTTACATCAACAAGCATCACAGGTTTTTATTTCCTTTGCTCCTCTTCAATGACTTTTGTGATGGAGTATATGTGTCACTCTCTTGTAGATGTATAACTGGATCCCTCTGGGTCCAATTACCAAATCTAGTGATTTAGTCTCACATCTACTATCTGTGGAACTTAGAGGGTCGGTGGGGGTTATATAAGAAGCTCCAAACCCATTATATCAGATGAGAGAAAGTATAATGAACACATCAACCCTTTGCGGCGTTCTCCTGTGATTTCATCCCACTCCTTAGGGAGTAGGGTTCCAAGTAAAATCTCGAGGTTTCTTATTGTTTATTCTATATCTCTGATATTACGCTTTTGCATTCTTTGTTTTCTAACATGGTATCAAAGCGGGTTCGATTCTCGAGGATTTTTTATGTTCATATTTTGTTCGAGATTCGGTTAGGATAGCAAATTCAATACTTGTTTATTCTTGAAGATTTATGATTCATGATTTGTTCAAAGTTCGAGATCGAGAGTTTTTCAAAACCCTAAGCATGTTCTTTGTTCTTGTTCAAATCTATTCGGCTGCAGCATCAAAGTTCTAGGGTTTTCTTGAAATCCTAATTCCTCCACGCAACCTATCTCCATGAGCATTCCAACGAAGCCACCTCATTCTCCAAGCGCGAACAACCTCTTTATATCTCCAGGCAAGCAGATATGTGTGAGAATTCAAAAAAATTGTGACGCACTGATCTCGTTGCGAGGCTTCTCATGGTCCCGATGCTCTTGATCTCGTTGCCCCAGGTAATACTGCCACCTCCAATTCCAAGCAGTACCCCCACCTCCAGACCCAGGCGAAGCCACCACAAGCTCTAGGCGGCAACATCCCCACGCCATATCCAGCTCGCGCACGATGACACCCAAAATCATCTCCTATCCAGAAGATCAACAACAGTGGCGGCTTCATTTATCCACTCTCTCAACTCCTCCCAACGATGGTGACGGGATCTTGCAACTCCACTCGCGCTACAACCTTCCGGCAAAGACTCTGTCTTCATGGTTGCATACATTGGTGGTCGACGACTCGTTAAATCCCAAGCGATCTACCTTTTCCAGCAACGACGGCATGCATCACCTGCATCCAGGCGCAACTCCAAGCCCCTTTCATATTCACTTCCCTTTCAAGACAAACTCCAGATGCAGATGCATCTCCAGGAAGCGGTAACTTTCAAGGCAGTTGCACTCCTCCCTGATCCTATATGTGCCATTAGCTCGAGCATCGCCAGGCGACAGTGCCCTTGTGAGGGGTTCCCAGTCGAGGAACCCTAAATAGGGGTGAAAGGCCCCAAATGGGCTGAAAGTTGTAAAAAAAATTAGAGACGCTCTTTTGGGTTGTTGGGTCGTGTTCGAAAAAAAGGAAGAAGAGGGACCGAAAAAAAGGGGTGCCTATTTTTTTAAAAAAAGAGAGAAATGGACAGTTTTGAAAAAAAAAAATGCCGAAAAATGAATGTCTTTAAAAAATGCGTACAAAAAATGTATGTTAAAAAAATGAAGGAGGTGGCTATTAAAAAAGAAATGGTTGCGAAAAATCATTTGAGAATGTTTTGTTTTGAAAAAGACGGTTATTAAAAAAGAAAAATTGTGAGAGTCGATGTTATCGACTATTACAAATTGAAAAAAAAGTTAAAAAATGTTATCGGCTTACGGTTTTTGTTTTCTCCATTTTCTTGTCTTCTCTCAACTTTGTCGATGTCATTGTTTTCAAACAAGTATGGGAAAAAAGGGGAGTATTGTATAATGTTGCAAGTCCGATTCAGATTCTCCACGACAGATTGTCAGACTCTACAGTTCTACATATTTCAGACTCGATGTTCAGATTGGTTCCGATTCGTCAAGTAGATGCGCGCATGTTTGCCATCAGTTGTGTGGTCCCATCTTTGTTTTCGACTCAGGATTTTCATGTGATCCATAGGAACTCAAGAGTAGAGATCACATACTCTATGTCATGTAGGCTAGGGTTTTCATGTGGTTTCATAGGGACTCCAGAGTAGAGATCTCAGTCTCTGAGCCAGTATGGGAGAGACTCATTCTCCGATGATGAGACTTTTTAAACTCCATTCATTAGCGATCGTAGACTCCGATAAGGATGTTTTTCCATGGTATTTTCAGTTCGACCCTTCAGAGAAGGAGCAATTGTCCACATGTTTCAGTCTTCTACATGTGGTGGGCCAGAGTACGCCGATGAGACTCTTTTTAGTGTATGTGACTCTAACAGACATAGTATAGAACATTTGTTCTCTGACAAGGAGACTTAGTTCGACTCAACACTCCATCTCGTTTGTTCCTCCCCACCTGCACAGCATAAAAAGCAATCTCCTCGACAACAACCAACAACTGTGTATGCATTAAGTTGATATTGTTTGTAGTGTCTTTTATTGTGAGTTTGAGATTTCTTTCTATTTATCCAAGATGAGGATTGCATGCTTCGGCTTGAGGGGAGGTGTTGGAGTATGTGTCATTCTTATGTAGATGGGCAATTGGATCCCTCCATAGTCCAATTATTGTTAGAAAATAGAGAATGCGGAAGAGGGATGATAAACAGAGCATAGAATGGAAAGAATAAAACATGGAAACACAAAGATTTTTGCGTGGAACTCTACCCTGTAAGGAGCGGGATGAAATCACGGGAGAAGGCCTCAAAGGGCCATATTTTTCATTGAACTTTCTCATCTGACTACAGGGGTGTGAGGGTATATATATAGCCCCCATTGAATCTCCACATCTCAATCTGGTAGATGTGGGACCAAAGATCGGATGGGGTAAATGGATCGTGGATCGTGGAGGGTATATATATAGTCCATATGGCTCACATGAAAAATCTGGTCGAAACAACAAAAATGATGGGGACCACGACAAAAAATGGCATACATGTGCACATCTGAAAAGACCGCATACAAGTGTATGAAACTGAAGACTCGGAATCTAATGTCGAGTCTGAAATTGAACGCCCGTAGAGTCTGGAATGTGAAAGGTCTGGAGAATAGGAAACAGGATATGGAACCTGACCTGTGACTCTACACAATAATCCCATTTTTCTCAGACTGGTCGGAATGCAGACATCGACCAAGTTGGGAGACGTAAGAAAATGGGGGTAAATAAAACATGCATAAGTTGGTAATCATCATTTTTTTTCTTCGGCTTTTCAAACTTTTTTTGACTATTTCCCCTTTTTTTAATGCCTATTCACATTTTTTCAGCTTTTCAAATCATTTTCTAAACTTTTTTCAAGTCGTTCCATCATTTTTTGCTTTGCGTACGGCTTTTCTTTTATACGTGCATTTTTTAAAAAAAATTGGAATACATGGCCCAAATCATGGCCAGAACAGTGGCCTAAATATGTAGCAGATTTTTTTTTCAAACCACGGCTGTTTTTTAATCAGGCCCTTTTTTTCTTCAGCCCACGTTGGACTCATTCTCTCTCATTTTTTTAATATACAGGCCCTTTACCCCTTACATTATTCTTTTTTTCTAAATGTTGGACCCCCCCCCTCCTTTTTTTTAAATGTTGGACCCTCCCCCTTTTTTAATAGATTTTTTTTAAATAAATCAGCCACAACCCTCCATAGGGTTCCCATCATGGGTACCCTGTCTCTTCGAATCTCGTCGCCCCGATGGGGGCTCTTCATGCCACCGCTGCTCACATGACATAAGGGGGAGACTGTCGTCGACTTGTCATGGGTGTGAATGGTGGATCCCTGTGTGACGAATCTGCGCGACCGAGAGAAGGTGGACGGGGCCTGTCCTTGCCAGCATGATGACGATTGCGCCTTGGAGGCACGATGCGAGTGCACCTGGGAGAAAATGCAGACACCTGTTAGCAGAGCGAGACTGCATATGCATCATATAGGAGGTCAGGAAGGGGATTCGCGAGGTGGTGCGCCGCCTAGGTTCCTTGATAAGGAGGTGTGGCTTCTGATTCGGCCTGGAGGTGCAGGCTTTGCAGGAGGTGTGTCGCCTGAGTCGCCACAAGAGAGGAACTTTGAGGAGGAGGTGATCTGGAGCCGACGCTAGGGTTAGGTCTGCCTGAGCGACTAAGGCTCCTACATGTTATCTTGTTGTCGTGAGCATGTAGTGCCCGGGCGGAGGTGCGCTTTGAGCTGGCATCGCTTTGGAGATCTGCATGACCGGAGCGATGCCTGAGGAGTGTTGGTCGTACCTGACGACGACGGAGGGGCTCGCATGGTTCTAGAGAAGATCCAGATCGCCGCACAGTGGTTTCGTTGCACGAAGATGTGTTGTACAAGGAGATCTTGGAGCGTCGTCAGGAAGTCACAATGGGTGGCTCCACTGCTGATGAGGACTTCTGGGGACTTCGCAGACTCCTGGATGGGTGTCGAGCACCGTTTGGGTGCAGAACCAGATATAGGGTTCCTGAGATGGAACCCTAAGAGGTTGTTTGGCTAGAGGCCCCCTTAACCCATTTTTTCTCACTCCATGTGGGTCCCACTTTTTATCTTTTAAAAAAATAAATCAATTATCCATCATCAATTCCATCAAAAAATAATATGTTATACCATCATATCATATAAAAATTATAAACTACTTTGCTTCTACTCACTTTTTCAAACTTCAATACAATCACATCACAATAACTACGCACTTTTTCAAACTTCAATACAATCATATCACAATAAACCCACTTCTAACCCACCCCCAGTTTAACCCTCTATCCAAACACCAAAACCCAAAAATGGGTTACCTGCTACCAATTTAACCCACCTAAACCCACATACCAAACACACCCTAAGATTCTTCATCTTCACAGAAATTAGGGTTTCCGAATACCCTAGAATCTATATGACTTGAACAAATATGAAAAGATCTCAGAACATAATCAAATGATATAATCGAATCTCAAACAAATTACAAAATTAAATCTTCAAGAAAAATTTCCTCAGAATCGAACCCACTCTGATACCATGTTAAAAAATAGAGAATGCGGAAGAGGAATGATAAATAGAGTACAGAACGGAAAGAATAAAATATGGAACACAAAGATTTTACGCAGAACCCTACCCCTTAAGGAGCGAGATGAAACCACAGGAGAAGGCCTCAAAGGGTCATATGTTTCATTGAACTTTCTCATCTAACTACAGGGGCGTGGGGGTCTATATATAACCTCCACTGAGTCTCCACATCTCCAAACTAGTAGATGTAGGACTAAAGACTGGATGGGGTAAATGGATCTTGGAGGTACCTATTTACGCATCTACAACTCAGCAAGCGCACAACCAAATACTCCAACAATTACCAAATGGTTTAGTCACACATCTAATATCTGTGGGACTTGGAGGATCATTGGAGGTTATATAAGAAGCCTCAGATCCATTGTATCGTATCATATGAGAGAAACTGCAATGGACACATCAGCCATTTGAGACGTTCTCTCGTGGTTTCATCCCACTCCTTAAGGAGTAGGGTTCCACATAAAATCACGATATTTCTTATTATTTATTATGTGTCTCCGATATTACGCTTCTCCATTCTTCGTTTTCTAAAATAGTGAGATCATTAAATCATCTAGACAAATTTTCCTTTTCCAATGTTTTAGGGACATCTCAAAATCTTCCCAGGAGTTGGAAATTTTCTCAATGATCGACATGACGTAAAACTTATCAGGAAGTTTCATTTCTGCCTCAGCTTACTCGTGGAGCAATAACAAAAACTCATGAGCATGTTCAGAAACCGATTTCACCTCAGCCATCTAAAATTTCAAGAACTTAGATACTGAGTATTTTTCAATACTCAGATCCTTCGTATTGTACTTTTTATCTGGTTCCTCCCACAAATCCTTAGCGGTCTTGGAAGATGCACCATAGACATCGAACAGAACGTTCAAGAGTGCAGTAAGGATGCACCCATGACACAGAAGGTCATGTTCTTTCCACTCATCTGTTACCTTGACTGCGTCCGGATTTGGATTTCCACATGAGACATAAACCTCAAATCAGACATTTTTCTTATCACATTATAGATCTCTCTCTAAGATTGTTGACAATTGCAGCATGCATATACATACAGAAATCAGATTTACAACAGGTTTCCAGTTTAAATCACGGTATATATGCATCCAGATCATCAATGACAAGAAAAATATGTATTAAAATCATACATAGATTATAACAAAGAAAAATCCAGAAACAATCATCATAGCAAAACGATGCGTAAAGAGAATATTAGAGACCACAATCGAAGTGTCTTGTTGTAGGACTCCCCTTAGAGAGACAACACCCCTTACTTTACAGCATATAGGGCCTTGGTATGCCGCTCCCAAGGTACGATGATTCCATGCTAGTCGACGGTGTGCACCGCGTCTAAGCGTCCTCGAAGGTCACCTCCGTGGATGAAGCCCGAAATCGCAAGAGGGAGAAGAGAAGCATTGGGATTGAGAACTGTAATGTGTTCATAACTCAAATCCACAACTTCGAGAGTAGTACTTAAAGTCGTTGGGGCGGTTATGCATCGTGGAAAAATTAAGGGATGGGTCTCTTGAAATTGAATCCAATTCGTGTTCACAAAACTAACCTAGTCTTCACGCCACGCCGCCGCCTCTACGCTCAAGCCTGTGCTCAGCCCTGCGGGCAATTGCACTTGTGTGTGGTGGTGGTCTAAAGTTCTCTCTAGACTGTTTCCAAACTAGTCTCAGGACTTCCCATACAAAACTATGTGTCAGTTTTGACACTCCACAGTGTGGGATTAAACAACATCCCAGAGGATTGAAACATTGAATTCCAAGGACTGAGATACATTAGTACCACTTGATGTTGATCATCAAGTTGCATTAAACATCCCAATAAAGTTAATTTCAGCATCTTATATGTGTGTGCTTCTGCATACGTAACAAACAGGAATAAGAACTTTTGGGCCATTTAACGTAAGGAGAAGATGGTGCCGCGCAATATGAAAATCAAGAAGCTTACTGTCGGGAACGACTTCGAACTCTAAAAGGTCAAGATGTGCGCCCTTCTTACGTAGCATAACATATGGGTATGGTTGGACAACAACAGGGGTAGTCACTAAAACCCTCGGAAATGTTGGTGCATTAAAAAAGGCACATTCAATAATTATGTTGGGACACAAAAGTTGTTGATGAGAAGACAATTGTATGGGATTAAGACTTCAGAGTCTTTACATGACGAAGCTTCTAACCAACAAGATGTTAGTATCCCTCCACAAATAAGAAGGTACCCCTCTAATGGAGCATCTAAGATTTGAGATATATACACTAAAATAGATGATGTGCATGTTATTGTAATTTTATAGATTTTGTTCTCATTGTAGTTTGAGAATTTTGTACAATCATGAGTGTTAGACAAAGAAGAATGTTGAAATAAATAAATGTGGAAGAAAATCGATAATCAGATACACAAATCAAAAATAAACAACTTGTTTTACGTGGAAACCTACTCCTTAAGAAGTGGGATGAAACCACAGGAGAATGCCTCAAAGAGTCGGATATTCTATTAGAATTTCTCAATGAGTATGGGAGGTGTGGGGCTTCTTATGTAGCCTTACAGACAGATCCGAATCTCATCGCTCATTTATGTGGGACTAAACATAAGTGGGTGTAATTGGATCTTGGAGAGATCCAAATACACCTTTATTGCATACTCCAACACTCCCCCTCAAGCTGGAACTGAGAAAGGTGCAGCTTGGAACAAAAGAAAAAATATACAACACTTTTTAACACGATACATCTCAAGAAAAATATATGTCTGCTACTAGTAGAAGACCTCACTCGATGACGGGTCTGCGACGCTCAGGTCACCGGGAAGTACATCTGTTGTGCATGTAGTAATCATTATGAGACCATGTTGTGCATGAAGAAGAGTCGTTGTAGAAGAAGGAAGTCTAACACGGAGTAGTAGTTGAGGATAAAGACACCTCGATGAAATAGTCATGCTCAATGAAGACAATTGATAATTGTAGAGATAGTTTCTAGTATTATTATCACTTTACGTATCTTGTCATTATTTCTTTATCTTTTATAGACCTCTTTGTAATTTACCTTTAAGGACTCTCCCTATATAAGAGAGCTTAGGACTTTCTGAATGATATCGAAGACTCTTTTCCCAACATGGTATCAGAGCCGCCCTAGGGCTCTCCACACCCGCCGCCCCCTTCCCCACCCGCCGCCCTCTCCTCGGCGCCGATCTCCGGCTCATTCTCTCTCACGTCGTCGCCTCTCTATCTCTCTCTAGGGCTTCTCCCCGCCGCCCTGGAGCTTCTTCGTCTCGCCTTAGGCCTTCGCGCGGTCCCCAGCCCGCCGCCCGAGGCCCCCACCCCGCCGCCCGAGGCCCACAGCCTGCCGCCCTAGGCCCCTAGGAGGCCTACCAGCCCACCACGCAGGCCTCTAGGCGGCTCCCAGCCGCTGTCCTGTCCTAGCCAGCCGCGCAAGCCTCTAGGCGGCCCCCAGGCGGCACCCAACCAGCCGTTGCAAGGGCTGTAAGCCTTCTCTGAGGCGTGCCCTAGTCCTCTCTTCGTCCGATATATGGATTTGAGTGCGTAACGTCTACATACGCACTCAAATACGATGCAGTTGGTGTAGACATTCATCACCGTGTCTACATACCCTAGTTCTTCTCCAAGCGGCAGTATGTCAGAATCGAAAGTCTATATGCCCTCCACTGGCGCATTCAAAGGTCCTGCGCCAATAGTGAAGATGGATGGGTCTAACTATGAGCTCTGGGCTATGCAGTTCATGAACCTCATGAAGTCGAATGGTAAGAAGCACGTTCTTACCGAGGATGAGCCCGCAGAGAAGACAGGGATATATGCCTCATGGGAGGCTGATGACTCCTACGCAAAGGTCTGGTTGTCTGGTACATTGACGATGGAGATTGCTAATGACGTCCTCCATCAGCCCACTGCTAAGGCAATGTGGGACATCCTTACCGCTACATATTCGCAGGTGCGAAATGAGACAAAGATGTTGCAGCTTCAGCATGACATTTTCACAATGAAGCAGAGCGGCAGACCTCTCCATTCCCTATACACATCCCTAAGAGGGATGTTTGAGAAGTTATACAGTACCATTCCACTCACTGCTACTCCTGAGCAGCAGAAGACATTCCGGAACGCCACCATGGTGGGTGTTCTACTTGCGGCCCTTGATCCTGAATATGATGCCGCCCGGTCTCAGATCCTAGCTGATGCAGTTATTCCTCCAGTGGAGGATGTTTACAGAAGGCTCAGTCGCATTCCTGTTTCCTCCAGCTCTTCTACTCCACCCCTATCAGCGATGGCAGTCTCGCGTGGGAGAGGTGGCCCGCCTTTTGGTCGTGGTCGTGGACGTGGCCGTGGACCCCAGGGAAGGGGTGGTCGTTTCAGTCAGATGTGCTCCTATTGTCACCGCACAGGACACTCGGAGGACACATGCTATTCTAAGCATGGATTCCCAGCATCGGCACGTGTTGCAGAGCATTTCAGTCTCCATTACCGACTGCTGCAAATAATCGATTTGACGAACTTGTGGCCCGTCTCCGAGATATTATGCCACATTCATCTGGTGATTCGTCTGGTGGTTCTTCAGATATTGCTGCTACTGCCTCTGCCAGTTCATCAGCCGCTGCTAGTACCTCAGGTAGATCTACTGCATTCACACCATCTCATGATATATCTGACTGGGTTATAGATTCGGGAGCCACACATCATCTCTGCCGAGATAGAGATAGATTACAGGCCTACAGGGACATTCCTCCCAGTCGTTCAGTGCAGATAGCAGAGGGTACCCATTCGCCCCTTGTTGGACAGGGGGAGGTCTTCTTATCCTCCACTATGCAGCTACAGAACGTCCTACATGCTCCTGAGTTCTCAATGAATTTGTTATCTATTAGTCAGATTACGAAGGATTTGCATTATCGTGCCATATTTGAACCGTCTTCTCTCATTTTTCAGGACATACTCACGGGCAAGGTGATTGGCTGTGGCTCTGAGCAGAATGGTTTATATTGGCTGGTTCGGGATTCCTATGCTGGTGTCTCCTCTCATTCTGCCGGACCAGTCTCTCCGTACATCTAGCATCTCCGGTTTGGTCACCTTCCGCTCCAGAAAATGCGTCATCTTCTGCCCCAGATCCCTCCTAGTTCGTCTTTCCGCTGTGAAGCATGTCAGTTGGGAAAGCATCATAGGTCGAGCTTTCCAAGTCGTCAGAGTCGGAGCAGTAGCACCCCATTCGAGTTGTTACATATAGATATATGGGGTTCGAGTCGTGTTCCCGATCATCAGGGGCACAGATTTTATCTTGTGGTAGTGGATGATTTTTCTCGTGTGTCATGGGTCTTTCTTTTGAAGAATAAATCTGAAGCAGGAGATGTGATCGAGAATTTGATTAATGAAGTGCACAACGTTTTCTCTTCCTCAGTCAAATATGTTCGGACGGACAATGCCCTAAAATTTTGTACACGCTCACTTTCTCAATTTCTTTCATCAAAGGGTATTATTCACCAAACCACTTGTGCATATACATCACAGCAAAATGGTGTGGCGGAAAGAAAGCATCGCCATCTCTTGGATATTACTCGAACCCTATTGATTCAGAGTTCTGCTCCTATTTCATTCCGGGGGACGTTGTTCTTACTGCATGTTATCTGGTCAATCGAATGCCATCCTCAGTACTTGGTGAGAATAAACCTATCTCTCTTATTTTTCCAGACAAGGAGTTATTCTCACTGACTCCACGTGTCTTTGATATTGTGGCTTTCGTTCATCGTCTATCTCCCAGACTTGACAAACTCTCTCCTAGAGCAGTCAAGTGTGTTTTTGTTGGTTATTCCAGGACTCAAAAGGGCTACCGGTGTTATGATCCTACGACTAAGAGGTACTTCGTGAGTGCTGATTTCACTTTCTTTGAGTCTTTCATGTATTTCTCTCCTGCAGGTGACAGAATGGTATCATCCACTACCACTGATGATGTCTATGTTCCTCCACCACCTACATGGACTTCACCTGAGTCTTCCCCTGTGCCTGTCCCCATGCCAGCACCACCACCACCTCCTCCTCCTCCACCCATTCCACGGCCTATCGTTTCACCGTTACCTAAATTCTATACGCGTCGGTCAGGTCCTACTCAGACTACACATCAGCCAATCATCACGCCTCAGGTATGTTCAGATGGCATTACTACTGACGGGTCAAGTTTGGTACATGTGCAGGATTCTTCAGTACAGGACAACACTAGCCCATCCAGTACAGCAGATGATGATCTTGATATTCCGATTGCTATTCGGAAGCAGAGGCGGCAATGTGCCTCTTATCCATTTGCTTCACAAGTTTCCTTTCACCGTCTCACTGGTGATTTTCAGAGATTTGCCACAGCCTTGTCTTCCGTGGATATACCACGGACCTACCAGGAAGCTTTGAAGAATGATTGTTGGAGATTAGCTATGGAAGAAGAGATGAGGGCCTTGCAGTTCCGTGGCACATGGTCTTTGGTCCCTGCACCTCCTGATGCATCCGTTGTGAGCTGTAAGTGGGTCTTCACAGTTAAATATCATGCAGATGGCACGTTGATACGTACAAAGCACGCTTGGTCGCCCGTGGGTTTACACAAACCTATGCCGTGGATTACATGGATACGTTCTCTCCAGTGGCAAGACACTCTACCCTTCGTATTCTCTTATCTGTTGTTGTGGTCTGTGATTGGAGTATATCTCAACTAGATGTCAAGAATGCCTTTCTGTACGGGGACTTACAGGAGGAAGTCTACATGCAGCAGCCACCTGGGTTTACTGTTGAGGGGGAGAAGCACATGGTCTGTAGACTTCACAAGGCGATATATGATCTCAAACAGAGTCCGAGAGCATGGTTCCAGAAGCTGTCCAACCTAATTGAGAAATAGGGATTCAAGAGGTCAAATGCCAATCACTCGTTATTTGTCCAGAAGTCATCGGCAGGTACGGTTGTCATTATGGTCTATGTGGATGATATTCTTGTTACAGGAGACGATGTTCAGGGCATAGAGAGGGCGAAGGCATTCCTAAGCCGTCAGTTCGTTACAAAGGATCTTGGAACCCTAAGATATTTTTTGGGGATGGAATTTGCAGGAATGCACAGGGCTTGGTGATGACCCAACGGAAGTACATTACAAACTTCCTGATTGAGACTGGCATGGATGGATGCAAACCATCAAGTATTCCCACGGACCCTAGCATGAAGTTGTATGATGGTGATACTGATGAAGTAGATAAGAGGAGATATAGAGAAATGGTGGGAAAACTCCTCTACAATACCATAACTCGTCCAGACATTCAATTTGCAGTTAGCAGGGTGAGTCAATTTATGGAGCAGCCAAGACAGGTTCACATGGATGCTATACACATGATACTGAGGTATCTGAAGTCTTCTCCAGGGTCAAGGCTGCTATTCAGAAAGGGCACAGACTTATCCATCTCAGCGTGTGCAGACGCAGATTATGCAGGATGCCCTAAGGATCGAAAATCAACCTCAGGGTTCGCAGTGTTTGTTTGGAGGCTCACTGGTTTCTTGGAAAAGCAAGAAACAAACTGTTGTGGCAAGGTCCAGTGCTGAATCCGAATATAGGGCCATGGCGCAAGCCAGCACAGAAATAATGTGGGTTCGTTCCGTACTAGAAGATCTACATGAAGCTGTGCCCCTACCTATGAAGCTTCAGTGTGACAACCAGGCAGCATTATTCATTGCCAACAACCCAGCTTTCCATGAAAGGACCAAGCATATTGAAGTTGACTGCCATTACACTAGAGACTTGATCCAGAGAGGATTGATATCTACTGCACATGTGAGCTCAGGAGATTAGACTGCAGATGTATTCACCAAGCTACTGCTCAGAGGACCTTTTCAGAGATGTTCATCCAAGCTGAGCATGATAGACATCTATGCTCCACCTTGAGGGGGAGTGTAGAGATAGTTTCTAGTATTATTATCACTTTACGTATCTTGTCATTATTTCTTTATCTTTTATAGACCTCTTTGTAATTTACCCTTAAGGTCTCTCCCTATATAAGAGAGCTTAGGGTTTTTCTGAATGATATCGAAGACTCTTTTCCCAACAATAATAGTAGTAGTCTGGAATGTTGGTATGTCAGTCGTGGACAGGGAGTAGAAGTTATGTAGATACATCAAAAAATACATACCCTCTCTCACTACCTTTCTCTTATACTTGATAAAATAGGAATATAGATGATCAAGCAAGGATAATCGACAAAAAACATGCATCTTTTGTAATTTTTTTGCTCAAATCATTTTTTGTAGCCATATTTTTTCGACAATTCCCCCACTCGTTTTTCTTGCATGGCTTTTTTGTATGGCCACCTCTTTTTTTTAAACCTCTTTTTTATACACACAGCCCAAATGGGGGCCCAAAACTACAGCCCTCTTTTTCTTTTCTTTTAACATGGCCTCTTTCCCTTTTTTAAGAGACGACCCTCTTTTTCTTTTGATTGCAGTAGCCACTGGGCTCAGACACTTCAAGGCTCCCCACCCCCCTTCTTTTTTTTCTTTTGCCATCAACGACCCACTTGGCCATTAAGAAATAGAAAGATGGAGGGGAATCGACCCCCCTCTCTTTTCTTTGTTTGCTTCAAGTTAGGATTTGAGGAACCCAATTTCGAAAGTCGTCGTCGCCATCGCAGTAGATTTGGGAGAGGGAGAGGAGCCCGGAGGCAGAGGCGTTGGGAATGCATCGAGTAGCACCGCTTGTGGAGGATTTGCATGAGTTGTTGCCGAGGAGGTACAGCTCCACCTAGAGATGCAAGGTTGGCTGGGGCAGCACAGCCAATGCGGTTGGAGGTGGCATGTGCAAGGGAGGGCCCTTCTTGCAGTGTTGTACATGGAGAGGAGAGGAGAAAACGCTTGGTAGCCACCCCGTACGTGAGGCGATCACCTCCTATTTTTACTGGGGATCAACACTCCCCCTGTGAACTGCAAGGCTGCTTCATTGCTTGATAACCAATGGGGTAGCGCACGGGAGATGGCTGCTCATATTGCCACCATCTGTTGGGAGATTGCCTTCCGGTGGTCTTGGACGCATTCTTCCTTGCACAATCAGATGGTTCTTCAAGAACTAGGCTTTTCCTCTTCAAGAATTGGGTTGAGGAACATCTCTTGGGTGAAATGTCCACGGGAAGATGCATACGCTGCGAGCGATTTGAATCATGTACGCCTGGATCCAGATGCGCTACAAATGGGTGCATAGGGGTGCATTAAGACCGATCCTTCTTTGATAAATATAGGATTCCAAGGAAGAAGCCATATATTGGAGGCATTCTTCTTTAACATATCTGGCGAGGAGTTCGTCCCAGAATTGATGAATCTGAACAGAACTTGAATTCTGAAACAAAAACTCTAACATTGCTAATAAACTCATAATCGATGCTTGGAGCCCATGTGGCTATGGCTTCATCTTTAACTTGAATTGATAATGAAGATCACATAGCATGAGAAAAACTTGAAGAATTATCCCTAGAATCGACTTCTCTAATACCATGTTAAAATAAATAAACGTGGAAGCAAATCGATAATCAAAGACAAACATATTGTTTTACGTGAAACCCTACTCCCTAAGAAGCAGAATGAAACCACAGGAAAAGGCATCAAAGGATTGGGTCTTCTATTAGAATTTCTCAATGAGTACAGGGGGTGTGGTGGGGCTTCTTATATCGCCGCACAGATAGACCAGAGTCGCATCGCTCATCCATATGGGATTAAACATGAGTGAGGGTAATAAGATCTTGGAGAGACCCGATTACCCCTCTATTGCATACTCCAACAAAGAGATTACCATTGAAAAAGTTTTGTCGAGTTTTATATTCTCGAACTTAGCATAGCTTCTACGAATCATGGAGATACACAAGTTGTGAGGTTGGTAATAAGCCACAAAAAGAACTATGGTACCCTTGAGAAGTGTCATAAAGGGAAATTATAAAGCAAAAAGAAAATCAATCAGAAGAACAACATATGTAACTATTAGAGTATGTACTAGATGAGTAATCGGATCTCTCAAGGATCTAATTATGATGCTCTTTGTTTAGTCCCATATTGATCATCGATGGGACTTGATGAATTGATGGGCTATATAAAGAGACCGCACCTCTTGTATCTGTTGAGAAACATAATAGATATCTAGCCTTATTGTCTCTCGCCCTAGCTTCATCTCGCCTCCTTGGGGAATCAAGTTTCTTTCTTATTCTCGATTCCACAATTTTATTTTATATTTTTGCATGATATCAAAGCAAATAGATTCTTGGTTCATTTTTTAGATTGGAATATTGTTTTTACCTAAGTTCACAAAGTTCGCTTGGCAATTTTATTTATTTTTTCCACAGTTTGTGGTTTGAAGATAGGTCATCTTTTTCTGCGAGGAGCAATGTGAACATCGATAATGTCGATGTTGGATTTCATCTTCAAAACCTTAGATATGTAATGACTCCAAGGCAGTGCAGCAATGCATGTTGCAAGCGCATGTGGTGTTATGCGCGGTAATGCTTCTAACACCATAGTAGTGAGGCTCCACACAATTTTTCCACAAGTACTAATTTCTATCTAGGCAGATGGTGATGCCAAGCCTCCATGAACATAAGAGAGAGGAGATCAATGGCAGGAGCTGATTCCACCTCTAAAACTAGCCATCGCCATTGAAGTTTGGAACATGCCATCTCTGGGAGCATCCCATGGCCATGACAGCCCATGTGCATCCTTGTTTGCAACATCGCCTCTAATCTCATTGACTCCATGGGGACCCAACATTGTATTTTTCTCCTAGCATAGCCCCCACGAGTCTCTTTTAGGGTTCCCATGCCATCAATTGATGTTGATGCCCGTCGAGGATGTTGATGCCCATCGAGGATGAAAAGAACCAAAGAAGAAGGTAATGAGGTGGCGCCTCCAAAATTGGGTCCTCCATGTAACCCTAAAATATAGAAGAGGAAAAAAGGTGAAGGTGCAGCACATAGTTGATTTAATTTCGTAAATGTTTTACATAGACCTTGGACCTTGTATATAAAATTGATAACTTAGTAAGCAAGTCATACACAAGTATACCAACTTATTTTCCATTCCACAAGGCCAAGAACCTTTGTTTATAAAAAAAATAGCATGTCAAATTGTTTATTAAAAAAATGGCACATCAAAAAAAAAGATAAAGATGTTAAAAAATACAAAATGAATGTTTGGTGCCAAAATAGGGGGTTCTGAGAAAAATTGCAATAAAGCATGGAAAACAGACCATTACAAAAATGTGGTAAAGTAAAAAAAACTGAAAATGAGAAATAAAAAGACTTGTGAGAATGGAAGCGGTTTAAAGCAGACACGAGAAGAAGAATAAGATAACATAAAAGAGTTGATCGATGGAAAAATAAGGACAAAAGATGAAAGCTATGGACAAAGAAGGAAGAATATGTAATAATCATATGCAGAAAGTGAAGGTACATACATGTGTTGAGAGTTATTTTGTATTTATTTATTTCTTATGTCTTTCTTATATAATTTTCCTCTAGGGTTTCTACCCTTTATAGATGAGATCCATGTCACCCTTTGAATAATCAATTCATTCCTTACATTCCACATGGTATCAGAGTTACAGTCCTAAATTGGAACCTTGAGACCCACCCTCACTGTCAGGCCTCCATCCACATCTACCACCACCATGCGTGAAGCCTCCCTCCCAAGCGTGTGTGCGGCCTGCTGCCATCCACATGCATGAGCCCCTTCGCCCGTGTGTGCCCCTTTACCAGTGCACAGGCCATGTGGTGTTAGTCCATTGGCGCAACACCCTCATACGGTACCTCACGAGTAGACCTGGCCAAAATTCGGTTCGGGCCGGCCCATGGGCCGGGCCGAATAGTCCGAGGTGGCCCATGGCCCATTTCGTTCTTTTTCCATTGAATTTTTTAATGGTATTTAATATGTATAAATGATTTTATCAATTCCATTTATACTTTATATAACTAATATAAGTAGTTTACATGTTACATGTTACTTGACATGTAAATTATTGAATTTTATTTAAAACTAGTGTCACAAATGAAAAACTTAAAGCGTATCATATTAATACATGTATTATTTCGCATATATTTATATTTTTTTTCAGGTCGGGCATACTTAAATCTCCAAGCCCAAGCCCGGCCCATGAGTGGGCTGGGCGGGTTGGGCTAGCAGGACCCCAGCCCGTTGGCCAAGTCTACTCACAAGAGAGAAACACCACTGCAACGCTATCATGTGTGAGAGGAGCATCGTGGTTCAAGGCTGGTTCCACCTTGTGTACACTATCAGGTGGGGTTGCATTGTCTTGCGACCTACTCGCATACCGCTGCATCCCCTCGTATTGTTCTTCGCACGTCTTAGGACGTTGCACGATCTGATTTTGATGTAGTTGGAGTGATTTCAGACCTCTAAATTCAGTTCGTTGAACCTAAAGTGCCCATGGAACTCTTAGGAACGATTGTGCCTTCCAACTGCACACACAACTGATTCCCCACACGATCGTATAGATAACTTTTTATTGTTCTACCTCCGCAGTTGCGTCCTTCCCGAATTGTTGTTCATCATGTCAGAAAGCACTGTTGTAAAAATCGGCCGACTAACCCGATTAGTCGGTCCGATTAGTCGACTGGGTAGGGTAACCGAGTCGATTAGCCCGAATCGGACAATAGTCAGGTATACCCGATTAGCCAGGCGAGTAGTTGGGCTAGTTGGCCGACTAATCGCCCGATTTCTTCTTAAGCAATAATCTTGTTGTGGAGCCTGACCCGGATACCCAATTAGGGTTTAAAGGTACATGGTATTGTTTCACCCCCAAGCCCAAATCTCTTCCTTTATGCTCGAACCCGACCCTCAACCTCTCTGCGTCGAAGAAGTCTTTGCCTCGCCATCGCCTCCTTCGAGCTCGAGTCCGATTTCAACTAAAGGAGTCTCCGCCTCGACATCGCTGACCTCAAGGGAGGTCCTAGCTGCAGCCACCTCTTTCCTCGGAGCTTCTCGATCGCCCTAACTTCGTCGCCCATGACCTAGGTTAGGATTTTTTTTTTCTTTTTTTGTGCTTTTTTGAACTTTTATATATGATTTGGACATTGATGGTTGGCATTTGGATTTATAATCTCGCAATATATGAACCATATTTGGATTTATAATCTTGTCTTGCGCAAATCTTGCACGTAGAATTTTTTGTAGGTCATAATTAGAGAAATATTTAGTCTTTTAGAAACATATTCAGCATATATATAGGTCATATTCAACCTATTCATGGAATGTTCAGCATATATATAGTCTTGTAGATCATATTCAACATATTCAAATATGTAGTCTTTTAGCAACATATTCAACATATTTAGCAACATATTCAGCACATAACGTAGGTTATATTGTCATTTTTCCTTCTCTTGTTATTATTTTTTAAGCTCTTAAAAATATTAAAATTGTTATATATATGAATATAAATGAGTATGCAAATTAAAAAAATGATTTATTTATTTAAAATAATTAAAAAAATCGAAACCGACTAAGGCCCGACTAAATCCAATTACTCTCCCGACTGTCGATTAATCCTTAGTCAGTGACCATGTCGATTGAGTATCGACTGTCGACTTCTACAACCTTGTCAGAAAGCAAGATTGATTTATCCTCCTTCAGAGCCTTCAAAGGCCCGACGCCCATCGTCAAGATGAATAGAACCAATGAACTATGATCCATGCAGTTGATGAGCATTATGGAGTGCAACAACAAGGATTATATTCTGACGCATACTGAGCCACCCAACAAGACTGGGTGAATGTTTCTTGGAAGCAAGATAGCATGCATGCGCCTGTATGGCTATCCAGTACCCTTACTACAGAGATAGTCAATTCTCGCATGAAAAATGAGATGAAGATCTTGTAGCTTCAATATGATATTTTCATGACCAAGCAGGTTAATCGCCCTCTTCATGCTTTCTACTCGGGGGAATTTTTGAGAAACTTCTTCGTCCCATGCCTCTGAACACTTAGAGAAACAGATAGCGTATAGGAACACCATAATAGTCGTCATATTTTTGGCAATGCTTGATTCACAGTATGATGTCGCACGAACCTGGCTTCCCACATATGCGTTTATACCTCCCATAAAGGAGGCTTACAGCCAAGTGAGCACGATCCTTATGCCACCTACAGCCACTACTCAAACCTCCACTACGATGACCAAATATCGTGGCAGAGGTGGTTTAGCACAGTTAAGAGGACACGGTGTCCGTACAGAGAGGTGGACGCTCACGCCAACAATGGACATATTGTCATTGTTTTGTCCACTTTAAGAGCACTTGCTACAAAACATTATCACCCTATGTCTCCCTGTGTTGCCGAGCAGGTTGAGTTATTGCCACTTCTGTTGATCAGAAGTTCAATGACCTTATCTCCCATTTGAGATAGCTCAAGACTCCCTCCGCATGCCCTACTAGTGCTCCTTCAAGCCCTTATGATGTTGCAGCCTCTACCGGTAACTTGGGTATAGTCTAAGTTGCCACATGGCAGACATTTCGGAGTGTATTATGGACTCTAAAGCATCTTATCATCTCTGTGAAGACAGAGCACAATTCACTTCCTACGGTTTTTTCCTTAGAGGAGAAAGAGGGTGCAGTCCCAAGATTGGAACCCACCGCAAATTTATACAATCAAAAGAGATACCAACTACAGATAAGCTACAACAAAATAAAAAACAGTAAAACAAAGCTACATGTTTTGCCACAGATGCACCAACGCCCTATAGTGCCCCAACACACTCTCACAGAGAAACAGACAGCTTCGAAAAATTTTCTCAATTCTAGCACACCAGATGGCCCAAAGCAGGGCAAAAGGAATAGTTGTGTCCTCTTGAGAACTACCGCAAGTTGCTCTCACTGAACTCAAGTATGACGCGTTGTCCACTTATCGAAGCCAAGGCATAGTTGCTTAGTCCAATACCGCGATCGAAGTACAACCAAAAAAGATATGTTCGAATCTTCGTGTTCCAAACCACATCTATCGCAGAGGATGTCTCCAATACACAGCAACCTTCTCCTGTGCATCTTTGAAAGCAGTCGTCCGCGTCATGCCAACCACATGAAGGCTTTGATCTGCAATGGAACCCTGCTAGCCCAGATAAGCATGTAGTCCCAAGCGGCATCCTCCTGATGCGGCAAAGGTTTGAAAAAACGAAAGGTGGAAAGAGGCGATCTCCTTGGAATCGAGGCGAGGCTAAATATATATATAAAACTACAATTATATATATGTAATTATATGTTCTCTGCCCAATATATAATAATTTACACTACAAGATATGATGAAATAATAAAGATAAGAACCCCAAAATAGAAGATAGAACAACATCATATACATTTCTACACATTTTCATCCAATCAAAGAGGAATTCATTAACTATAGATATTGTGAAAGAATTAAACAATACTTATAAGTCTATGAAATATTGCAGTAATTAAAAGTATGACTAAATATACATCGAAAAAATTTATGTTATGTGTCTAACATATAATATATGATCGCACGAGAAACCATAAATCATATCCATTTCAAGCAAATCTTTGAAATATTATTGTAATCAAAAGTTCGATTAAATATACGTCGAAGAAATTTATGTTGTGTCTAATATATAATATAAGGCAACATGAGAAACCATGAACCTTATCCATTTTGTTTTGCTTGATATATTGCAAATCTTGTTAAGTTACAAGTATTGTTTAATTTAATATTCATGAATTCATTCATTAAGAGTGAAATAGTAAGAGTTTGCCAAAATAGTTGGATACATTAATTGTAAATATGAAGTTATGGGCATGAAATAAACATCATATTTAGGCATCCATCTTATATAATCATTATCCTAAATAAAAAGATATTGATAAGCTTCTCAAACTACTAAGGAAACCATGAAAATAATAAAAAATACTTCAAAAAAAGCAAAAACGCCTCGACCGCCTCGAGGCATTCCGCCTCGAGGCTACGCCTCGACCACTCGAGGCGCACGCCTCACAGGACGGGTCTGAGGCGTAAGCCTCGAGGCTAAAAGGGACCGCCTAGCCTCGAGGCATACGCCTCGACCGCCTCGAGGCTAGCCTTTTCTAACCATGGATGCGGCCCACGCAACCTGCTGAAAAATCGATAAGCCCTCTTAACCGTAAAGATCCCCTCCTTCCAATCAAAACAGTCTCTGCCCCCCGTCGGGGCCATCAACATCGGCTAAATCTCAAGAGGGCCACGAACACATCGCACCTCTAGTCCGACAAAGCAGCCGCGAAGGAAGGGCACCAAGACCCTGTTGACCAAACCTGATGCACCAAAGTGCTCTTGTCCCCTGCAATGGTATAGAGGCACAGGTACCTCTCCCTGAGATGACCCATCCTTCCGATCACCTTTCTAGAAACCAAAGTCGCGCCCATCATCTAGCACCGATCTCACAAGATCACCCAGCTCCGGTAACATGCTCGACACCCCACTCCAGAGCGATGACGGCGACCTGCACGCCTCCGCTCTCCACAAACCTTTGACCCCATAGATGCTTCGCATCACCTTACAGACCAGGTCATTCGACTTCCCCCAAATTCTAAGGGCCCACTTTGCCAGCAGGGCCTTGTTCATGAGCTCCAAGTCGCGAACTCACAGGCCTCCCTCCCTCTTTGTCAACATCATCGTGCCCCAGCCCGCCAAATGTAACCCCCCACCCTCATGCCTTACGTCCGACCAAAAGAAACGCTTCCATCCCTTCCAACATAATCTGCACACTCACGGGCATCAAACGCGTGGAGAAGAAGAAAATTAGGATAGCAAAAAGAGTGTGCTTGAGGAGGGCCAACATTCCCCCCTTGGAGAGCATTCTCGCCTTCCACCATGCCACCTTACTCGCTACCCTGTCAATAACGACTTTCCAATCCGCCACCCGTAATTGTCTAGCAACCAAAGGGAGCCCCAAGTACGTGATCGGAAGGGAGCCCTTCGGACAACGCAGAACACTGCAGAGAACACTACTTTCCTCCTGTGTGATGCCAAACGGTATGACCTTGGACTTTTCTCTGTTCAACCTCAAGCCCGCGACCTCCCCAAAGATATCCATAACATATGAGGCATGCCTCACATGCTCTGGATCCCCATCAATAAATAACACCATGACGTCAGCATACTACAGAATGGGGATGGAAGTGTCGTCTCTCATGTACCCCCCGCACAAACCGTTAGTCGTTACTAGCATCATCATCATTGTCAGTGCATCCGCTCCAATAATAAAGAGAGGAGGTGCAAGATGGCACCCTTGCCGCACCCCTTGTTGGGGCTGGAGAAAACCCCCCTCTAGTCCGTCATTCACAAGCACGGAATACGACGTCGTTATGATGCACCTCTTCATCCAACCAATCCATTTGTCCGGGAAGCCTCTCTTCAGCAGTGACCGCCAAAGGAAGCGCCAATCAACGCAGTCATATGTTGTAGAGAAATCCACCTTCCAAACCACCCACTTCCACATCTCCCTCTTTGATGAATCTCGAATTCATCATGCTAAAAGTCACAAATTAAACCCATGGTTTAATCAATCCAATAAGAATCACCATTAATTCTTTATTATTATCTTGTAATGCATTGTGTATAATTAACCCTTAATTAATTGTATTTAATTACCATTATTTTCTTTGTAATTATTTTCTTATCAAAAATCCCTAAAAATTAGGTAGATCAATTGTTCATAACATCACTAACCCTTAAAAAGACTAAAAATACAAAAACAACTGAAAAAATAAAAATCGATGTTTTTAGCCCCTTAAAAATACCTCCAAAAATGTTTTTGTACAAATGACCTCTTTTGACTTTTTGTCCAACATAAAACTTGTAGATCTCATTGAACGAGCAACTTTCATGTTTTGACTTTTTCCTAATTTTGCCTCTAACTAATTCTTTTGTATTTTTCTTTATATTTACTTTTTTTGAATTTTCTGATTGGAACACGTGGCACCCTCTAGGCCGTCCACGTGGCTCGTCCTCCTTCCGTCACTCGACGCTCTTCAAGGCCATCAAATCCTCTTCCAAGCGCCTCCATCTCAGCCCTCCATTGCCGCTTCACTCCCAGCCATAGGATCTAATGCCCAGATCATATCACCGCCGCTCATCTGCGCCTTCCCCACAACCACCTGATCGTCATTCCATCCAACGCTCCTCCTTGTGCCACGTCGCACCTCAACCTCAGTCACTCGATCGCCTCTCATCCTACGCCTCTCAAGGTCTACACGTCATCCCACTCTTCTCTGTCGTTTGATAGCACCCGCCTTCTCATCTCAACCGCTCACCTCTGCACTCATCTCAGTCGTTCGATCCAAACCTTGATCTGATCCACTCCCTTCGACCACGCCTCCATCCTGACAGTTGGATCACGGGATCCAACGGTTAGGGCTTCATCCCCTACCTCCCAGCGCCTACCTCTCATGCCGTTACACCATGCGAGACCCCCGCCCCCTTCCAATTTTATCCGACACTCCAGCCACCTCCTCCCTCTCCTAACGGTCACCCCATGTAGATGTTTCTTCCTCCTTCCTCGTGTGCCATCCCTCGTCCTATGTCCATTACTCCTCTACATTCACTCCTCATTCAAAACACCCCCCGCAACCTTTGAAACGGCCGGAATACCTGCACCTTAAAAACCCTGCACGTGCCACCTTGTCGAACTGTCCAACATTCAACGGCCTAAACCCTAGCCCCTCTCCTCCTCCATGTGACAGACGGAGGTGGAGAAGGGGTCATCAGGGTGTCCCGGCCAGGTGTCGACCCACAGTCAACCTTGTCCGTTTTGTGGCGGCTCCGCCACCGCTGAGTTCCTCGGAGTGGCTGCCCAAGTTAGAGCGAAGACCCCGAGGCTCGTCTGAGCCTCAGCCCAAGCTACCACCTCCACCAGGTTCCCCTCTCCGACGAGGTATCTTCCTCCTCTTCTTTTTTTTTATTTCTTCGAATTTTCCCGAACTACTCACCAGCCGCCCCTGTCATCCGACCACCCCACAAGCTTCATTGTTCCGCCCGCATCTTCGCGCTATCCTCCGACCTCACCACTCCCTTCTCCACAACCTTAACCGCTCGACCCACTTCTTCTTCTGCTCTGCCGGAGAAGAAACCTCACGGCCACCGCTCCCTTCGCCTCCACGGCCTCCTTTCACCCCATTTCACTCACCTCACTCATGCACAAAGGCACGCCTCAACTATACTAACGTCTGCAGGTCAAATTTCTTCAATGGCCGGAGCTTGCGCCTCCCATGCCGATCTCAAGCACCCATTCCGACGAACTTGCTCCGCCTTGTTGCTCCAGACGTAGCCGAAGCTCTTTCTCGCATCTCCAGGATCTCCGCCAGCACTCCAACGAGCTCCCCGAACCTCCTTCTCACACTGAAGGGCGTGGCGGAGCTATGAGCATGTCACCAGAGTCCTGCCTTCTCCGATGACCCGCGACGAAGGACGAAGAGCAGGTGTCGTCCGATCATCTGGATCGGACGGCCAGGATGATGGCACGTGGCGTCCCGAGCCTCTTCTCCGAATCACTAGGCTCGGGTCCTCCGAATCTCGAGCCGAGCCACAAATATCAGCCACGTGTCCCGAGCCTACTGCGAGTCCCAAGCCTAGGCCCCTCATATGCACCGCCCGTAAGGGCCTGGGTAATTTACAAGAAAGACCCAGGAACTTTTGCTATTTGCATATTGGTCCCCAGGCCCTCACGTTTGTGTCTGGGTATTGTACAAGGAGACCCTCGCAGCTTTTGAAAATTGCAGAAACGCCCTTGCGCGCATTGAAGAAATACATCAGGGCCCAGGTGGTTTTTACTAATTACATTTAGGTCCCTCCAAGGACCTAAATGTAATATTTATCCTTTTATTTCTTGCATTTTATTTACAATTATGCCCTGCACTGTTTTCTTCATAACTTGAGCATCGTTGGTCCGAATTGCATGATTTTAGTGTCGTTTTGATCCTTTTTTCACCATCTATATTATGGCATATTTAATTTTCTCATCTGATATAATTTTAAAAGAGATAAATTTTTATGTTAAATGAGATTTTGTACTTCATATATGTGTGCCCTAATTAGATGATTGCTCTAATTCTTATGTTCAATTCGATTCTAATTTTAACCCGTATTCTGTTGCTCATTTATGTAATCTTTCTTCGGCATAATTGTTTGCATTCTCATAGCATATATTTAACCTTGCATCATCATTCATTCATCATCCTATAATTGCATAAAAATCAACTAAAAATGCATACATCATACATTACATTGTGGTCTGCATGTTACCTTGTGCGTCTACATGGAGACCTGTAATTGAGAAATAATTCACACATGATCTGAACTGATCAAAATTCGATAAATAGATAGAGTAGCTCGTGGGGTCCCTGTGTTCGACCTTGGTAGACTTGCCAAGTATAAATATAAATACTCTAATACAATCAAAGGATTGTGGTTTTTGATCGATCGATTTTGCCTCCTATACTACGACAATTCCCGATTATTAAAGAGGTAAATTTTACATTCATCAAATGGCGTCGTTGCCGGGGACACGGCTTAACTTTATTTATTTGTTGAATTTTGATTTATCTTTGTTTTCAAGATTTACAGGTCCTCATTTCATGCATCATTTTTGCATCATGTCTACTGATTAATTCCCTCTGTATTTTTCTAACTTTTCTCTTTTCTAACAGGGCCCATGAAGATCGAGAACGCTTGATCTCCATGGAGGCGTGGAGTTGGGAGATCCCGCTGAAGAGGCTGCAAAAGAATTGGCGAAGAATTTGAGGATTTTTTTAGCAGTCTACCTGCATTTGCATACTATAATAAAAAGAACCTGCATGTGCATATTTATTTTAACAGTCTTCATTAGAAGGCTTGCATGTTGTAAAGAAAAAGAAGAAGAAAAGAAGAGTAGATCACTAGATGATCTACCCCCCCCCCCCACGCACACACTTGCACATATACAATCACCCCCCATCTCCCTGTATATTTCACAATCACTCTCCCTCTCTCTCTCTCTCGCTCTCCCCCCGATCGTCATCTTCTGTAAAAACAACCCCCCCTCCGCCTTGTAAATACTCCTCCAGACAACCCCCCACCCTCAACTCTGATTCGTTACTTAGGCTATGTGTAGCCTAAGTATAGGGGGGACCCGTCTAGTCATCCATCCCTCACGTTGTCTTCTTATACTTAGGTCAATTTTTGGCCTAAGTATAGGGAGACTCTCCTCCTCAATTCCGCTATATCACCCAATATTTGATCGAACCATGGCTTTATGTCACTTGTGCTATGAGGACATAGCAAAATTTAAGTATAGAGGGGTATACCGTATATTACTGTATAGTATACCTGTGCCATAGATCGTACTTTTTGAAACTTTTTGAAAATTCTTTCTCGGCCTGAGGGATTAATTTATATAAATAACCTCTTTTCAAACAATTAAAAAAATTGAAAAAATTGAAAACCTTTCTTTTAATTAGACTCTGACTACTAGACTTAGTAGATACTTTAGTGAGGGAACTTCGGTCTCCCTTAGCAGAGTGGGTGGTTTAGAAGACAATGTATATGGCTCCGTCCTTAAGGAACACGGGTCCGTCTAACGGCCCGTACTTATACCCATACTGGCTGATAGTAGATACTTTTATTCATTTGAGCCTGGACCAGTCATTCTCTCCAAAGAATAAAAAAATCAAACAAATTTAAATCCATAAAAATATGCAAAAACAGAAATCACACAAAAATCACTAACTAAGGAGTTGGTGTATTCCTGACACATTCACATTCTCTCAAGGCTTGAAGATTTTGAGGACACTTGATTTTTGTGGTCTTGATAGTCTGAGTTAACACGCCTTAGTCATTAAGGTTTTTAAACTTAATTATCCACACTTCCCTGTTTTGAAAGATTTGAGTACTATATTGCACTCTTCATTTCTACCTTCAAAAGAATATGATCTGCACAATCACATGCACAACTGCATGATTGATGAGATGAGTTGAGATATCACTTGAGGAACTAGGACTAGAGATTTGAGTTTAGATCCGATCTAATGATATTCGAGGATGGGATAAAGTTAATGAAGGCTTTAGAAAACCTGAGTGTCAGCAAAACCCTAGCCAGTATATGAACAAGTTCATATGCTATCTCTTTGATATTTACCTATGTGCCAGGGTGTGATGAAACTTAATGATAATTGTTGATCAGTGTGTGCCAACTTTTGATAAAAGCAGTGGAGCTAGCCAACAAAAGCAATGAAATGTCAAAGAAAAGCTCTATCATCCAAAGTCAAAATTATAAATGAGCTTCCACCAATGGCGAGCGCTCCCAAACATTTTCAAAGTGTTCACTTGGACCAAACGCTAATTAGGACCAAGGAGTCGAGTTGACACCAAAAAAGGGCTCTGCATCGTAAATGCTACAAGTCCGGGTGTCGAAGGTATCTTAGATACTCAAAAGAGACACACCTGGTGTACTCCCAGAAAAACAAGTGCAAACGACTCCAACTCTTTTGACGGACACATTGATCAATAATCTAAAAATTTACATGTGTTGAGTAAAAAGGCGCTCGAGAGGCCCCTTGTTCCAATGTGAGGAAGAGAAAAATAGACACAATCATATGCCCTCCATCATCTGGTCGTCCATCTACACTTTCAAGTCTGACAAACTAATGAGACGGTTGACTGAAGCAAGAATAGACTTATTCCCTAGTATTGAGGATGAGGTCTAGAGGAGAGTCTCTTTGCTTGGAACTTTGGGTGATGCCTCGACTCGACTCTCATGAAATGCAGTACACTAAATTCCATATCATTATATTATACGTACAAAAAGAGAGTCTAATAATTAGAGAAGTTGGATTCCTTCTGACAAAAGCATGGATAAGCTCAGAATTTTAGGATCACTTAAATTAAGGGTCTTCGAAAGATTGAGCCTTGAAATCTTCAATCGCACTGTCAGGAATTAATCAGACTCCTTCATTCTTTAGATGCTCGAGGACGAGCATTGTTTAAGTATACGGGTATGATGAGTCTCGAATTCGTCATGCTAAAAGTCACAAATAAAATCCATAGCTTAATCAATCCAATAAAAATCACCATTAATTCTTTATTATTATCTTGTAATGTATGGTGTATAATTAACCCTTAATTAACTGTATTTAATTACCATTATTTTTTTTAATTATTTTCTTATCAAAAATCTCTAAAAATTAGGTAGATCAATTGTCCATAACATCACTAACCCTTGAAAAGACTAAAAATACAAAAACAACTCAAAGATAAAAATCGGTATTTTTAACCCCTTAAAAATACCCCCGAAAATATTTTTTGTATAAATGACCTCTTTTAAATTTTTGTCAAATATGAAACTTATAGATCTCAACGAGACGAGTAACTTTCATGTTTTGACTTTTTCCTAAATTTGCCTCTAACTAATTCTTTTGTATTTTTCTTCGTATTTACTTTTTTGAATTTTCTGATTGGGCCACGTGGCGCCCTCTGGGCCGCCCACGTGGCCCGTCCTCCTTCCGCCACTCGGCGCACTTCAAGGCCATCAGATCCTCTTCCAAGCGCCTCCATCTCAGCCCTCCATTGCCGCTTCACTCCCAGCCATTAGATTTAATGCCCAGATCATATCACCGGATTCAAAGCCGCTCATCTGCGCCTTCTCCACAACCACCCAATCGTCATTCCATCCAACGCTCCTCCTTGTGCCACGTTGCCCCTCAACCTCAGCAGCTCGATCGCGTCTCATCCTCTCAAGGTCTACACGTCATCCCACTCTTCTCCGTCGTTTGATAGCACTCGCCTTCTCATCTCAACCGCTCACGTCCGCACTCATCTCAGTCGTTCGATCTGATCCTTGATCTGATCCACTCCCTTCGACCACGCCTCAATCCTGACCGTTGGATCGCAAGATCCAACGGTTAGGGTTTCATCCCCTACCTCCCAACGCCTACCTCTCCAGCCGTTACACCATGCAAGACCCCCGCCCCCTTCAATTTTTATCCAGCGCTCCAGCCACCTCCTCCCTCACCTAACGACCACCCCATGTAGCCGTTTCTTCCTCCTTCCTCGCATGCCATCCCTCATCCTATGTCCATTACTCCTCTACATTCACTCATTCAAAACACCCCCCGTAACCTTTGAAACGGCCGGAATACCTACACCTTAAAAACCCTGCACGCGCCACCTTGTCGAACCGTCCACCATTCAACGTCCTAAACCCTAGCCCCGCTCCTCCTCTCTGTGACAGACGGAGGTGGAGGAGGGGCCATCATGGTCTCCCGGCCAGGTGTCGACCCATAGTCAACCTTGTCCGTGTTGCGGCGGCTTCACCACCGCCGAGTTCATCGGAGTGGTTGCTCGAGTTAGAGCGAAGACCTCGAGGCTCGTCTGAGCCTCAGCCCAAGCTACCACCTCCACCAGGTTCCCCTCTCCGACGAGGTATCTTCCTCCTCATCTTTTTTCTTTATTTCTTCGAATTTTCCCGAACTACTCACTCGCCGCCCCTGTCATTCGACCACCCCACAAGCTTCATTGTTCCGCCCACATCTTCGCACTACCCTCCGACCTCACCACTCCCTTCTCCACAACCTTAACTGCTCGATCCACTTCTTCTTCTGCTCCACCGGAGAAGAAACCTCACGACCACCACTCCCTTCGCCTCCACGGCCTCCTTTCACCCCATTTCCTCACCTCACTCATGCACAAAGGCACGCCTCAACTATACTAACTTTTGTAGGTCAAATTTCTTCAATGGCCGGAGCTTGCCATGCCGATCTCAAGCACCAACTCCGGTGAACTTGCTCCGCCTTGCTGCTCCAGACGTAGATGAAGCTTTCTCGCATCTCCAGGATCTCCGCCAGCACTCCAGCGAGCTTCCCGGACCTCCTTCTCGCACGAAAGGGCGAGGCGGAGCTATTAGCATGTCACCGGAGTCCTGCCATCTCGGTGACCCGCGGCGAAGGACGAAGAGCAGGTGCCGCACGATCATCTGGATCGGATAGCCAGGATGATGGCACGTGGCGTCTCGAGCCTCTTCTCCGAACCACTAGGCTCGAGTCCTCTGAATCTCGAGCCGAGCCACAAATATCAGCCACATGTCCCGAGCTTGCTGCGAGTCCCAAGCCTAGGTCTTTCACGTACACCGCACGTGAGGACATGGGTAATTTACAAGAAAGACCCAGGAACTTTTGCTATTTGCATATTGGTCCCCAAGAACGTGCCTCACGTGCGTGCCTGGGTATTTTACAGGGAGACCCGAAGCTTTTAGAAATTGCATAAACGCCCTTGCGCGCATTGAAAAATTACATCAGGGCCCGGCAGTTTTTGCTAATTACATTTAGGTCCCTCTAGGGACCTAAATGTAATATTTATCCTACTATTTCTTGCATTTTATTTACAATTATGCCCCTGCATTTTTTCCTTCATAACTTGAGCATCATAGGTCCAAATTGCATGATTTTAATGTCATTTTGATCCTTGTTTCACCATCTATATTATGGCATATTTAATTTTCTCATCTAATATATCTTTAAACGAAATGAATTTTTATGTTAAATGAGATTCTGTGCTTCATATGTGTATGTCCTGATTAGATGATTGCTCTTATTCTTATGTTCAATTCGATTCTAATTTTAACATGCATTCTTCTGTTGCTCATTTATGCAATCTTTCTTCGGCATAATTGTTTGCATTCCCATAGCATATATTTAACCTTGCATCATCATTCATTCATCATCCTATAATTGCATAAAAATCAACTAAAAATGCATACATCATACATTACATTGTGGTATGCATGTTACCTTGTGCATCTACATGGAGACCTGTATTTGAGAAATAATTCACACATGTTCTGAACTGATCAAAATTCGATAAATAGATTGAGTAGCTCGTGTCCTTGTGTTCAACCTTGGTAGACTTGCCAAGTATAAATACTTCACAACATTCAAAGGATTGTGGTTTTTGATCGACCGATTTTGCCTCCTATACTACGACAATTCCCGATTATTAAAGAGGTAAATTTCGTGTTCAAACTTTCGTATTGAAATAAAGAACATTTATATGCTACTATTAACTATATTCACTATGATATTGTTATAAAATAGAAAGCGGAAGCGGAATAACATAATAAAGAAGAATAATCACGAAGAACACAAAGATTTTTATGTGGAACCCTACTCCGTGAGGAGCGGGATGAAACCACAGGAGAAGCCCTCTAAGGGGGCGGATATTCTATTAGAATTTCTCAATGAGTACAGGAGGTCTGGGGCTCCTTATATAGCCTTCCCAGAGCCTCCAAGTCCCACTGTTGGTCCATGTGGGACTAAACACATGATGGGGGTAAATGGATCTTCTCCAGGATCCATTTACCCTGTTACAACATAAAGGGCGCACAACCAAATACTCTAACACTCCCCCTCAAGCTGGAGCATGCAATGCTCAGCTTGGACAAACAAACAGAAAGAAACTCAACTCACGCTACAGGACACTACGGACAATATCAACCCAACGCGCACATGCTGCAGTCGAGGACGTTGCTTCTCATGTCGAGCAGGTGAGGAGGACGAACGGGCTGGAGTGTGAGTCAACTGAAGACTCGGAACCTGACCCTCGAGTCTGAACTTGCGCCTGAAGTCTCCTCGTCGGAGAACTGGGTCTCTCCCATCTGGCTCAGAGAATGGTGTACTGCTCTGGTGCACCTATGATACCACATGAAAACCCTTGCCCTCAAGGGAATGGTCCTCTGCTCTGGAGTCCCTATGGTTCACATGAAAACTCTGGCCGAACAACAAGAAGAATGATGGGGAGCTCTGACAAAAGATGGCAACTTATGCTCATCTGACAATGACCGCACAATCGTGCGTGTCTGAAACTGGAGTCTCTCTCTGGAGATCTCGAAACTGGGCCTCTCATCTTGGAGTGCCTCGAACATGACTCTGACCAATCCGAATGTCGAGTCTGAATCTGCGCAACAACCTGGGACTCGGAAACTCTTGAACGTCGAGTCTGAACCTGGAACTGAACTGTAGAGTCTGGAATCTGATCGGTCTGGAAATCTGAATCTGTGTCTGGAATACAAGACCTGTGACTCTACATATACTCCCCCTTTCTCCCATACTTGTCGGAAAACATGAACATCGACTAAGTTGGGAGAAGACAAGATAAATAGGGGGCAAACAACAAGAACATGAAACTTGCGGCTTTGTCTTTTTTTTTTTTTAATAGCCGCTATGATGCTTTTTTTTTTAACATAAGCCGTTTCAATCTCTCTTTCCTTTTTTTTTACGGCTTTTCCATCAAATTTTTTTTTTTAAATTGCGTACGGCTTTTATATTTTGTACGCGCCTTTTTTATTTTCCTCTTCTTCTTTTTTTTTTCGAAACACCTCTCTCTTTTTTTTTTACAGCAGCCCCTTTTTTTTTAATAAGTCGCTCCCTCTCCCCTTTAGGGTTTGCACAATGGGAACCCTTTCTTACAAAAACCGCCGCCAATGGACAGAACAAGTACGGGCGCCGCCGATGGGATGAGGGGTGGGGCTCGCCTGCACCTGGGAGAACACCGCTCGTGCGCTGGAGATAGGATGCGTGCGGTGGGAGGAGGTCGTCGTCTGGGCGATTGGGAGATCTGGAGAGAGAAGCCGCCGCGAGATCGTGCAGCGACTGCGCCGCCTTGGAGCTCGCGGCCTGGAGCTCTGCGCCAGATGTGTTGAGCGCCGAGCGGCTTCGCTTGAGGGAAGAGAGGGCGGCGCCTCTGGAGCACTGTAGCGCTGCAGGCGCATAAGATCTCCAGATGGGAGATCTGGTGGGAGTCGACAGCAGGATGGCTGGAGCGTGGGCGGCGCGTTGCCGCCAGTTGGAGTTTGCCAACCGCGTCCTCCTTTGCACGCCGATGGAGATGATCTGGAGAGAACGGGGGTGCCGCCTGTGAGAAGCAGGTGCGATGCCGTATGGTGCGGCCTGGAGAAGTGGACGCACGCATGCGCGATGTGCACCATGATGGAATTCTTGTGCTGCTGAAGGGCGGATGCGCGCTGCCTGGAAGTTTGCGGCTTTGCAGTAGATGGTCAGGGAACGAGCCTCCGCAGGCCTGGAAGTCTTGTAGTGCCGTGGGCCTGGAAGTCCTGTGGTGCCGCCGCCATATGGAGATCGATCGATCTAGGGTTTAGATACCCTGGATCATTAACACTCTTCGAAAAAGAATGCGATCTGCAGCAGTAATCTTTCAAGAACTGATCTCCGAACATGGGAATAGGATGCCGACGAATCTTGAACTATGACCATGAACAAAACTCCAGAAAATAGGGTTGAAACCCTAGAATTTGAAAAACTTGAACAAACAAGAACAATCGATTCTCGAATAATATAAACGACAAAAAATCCTCGAGAATCGAACCCGCTCTGATACCATGTTATAAAATAGAAAGCGGAAGCGGAATAACATAATAAAGAAGAATAATCACGAAGAACACAAAGATTTTTATGTGGAACCCTACTCCGTGAGGAGCGGGATGAAACCACAGGAGAAGCCCTCTAAGGGGGCGGATATTCTATTAGAATTTCTCAATGAGTACAGGAGGTCTGGGGCTCCTTATATAGCCTTCCCAGAGCCTCCAAGTCCCACTGTTGGTCCATGTGGGACTAAACACATGATGGGGGTAAATGGATCTTCTCCAGGATCCATTTACCCTGTTACAACATAAAGGGCGCACAACCAAATACTCTAACAGATATGCCATGGAGTTTTGTGGTATTCAGCTCTCTCAATTCTTCAGGTTCCTTAGAATCCTACATGATACCTCTTGTACTTACACTTCTCAAGAGAAGGGTGTTGCAGAACGCAAACAGTGCCACCTTCTTGATGTTATTAGGACCCTTTTATCCAAAGTCGTGCCCCTATGATGTGTTATCTGTGGTGGTGTGCGGATACGCCTTCCGAGGGAAGGGATCACTGGGTCTGGAGGGACGGGGGCTTCTCGACGCATAAGGCCTATGATGTGTTATTTGTGGCTCCGCCTACTCGTTCGGACTCCTTGGTGAGAGACTGCAGCTTGGTCTGGAGATTGGGTCTACCTTTGCGCATTGCTATTTTCTTATGGCTGGTCCGCAGAAAGAGGCTTTTGACGAGAGACCGATGCTCCAGATTGTTTCATTCTGGTTCTAATATCTGTGTGTTGTGCGATTCAGATGTGGAATCCCTTGACCATGTTTTCTTTGAGTGCCTTGTGGTTCGTGGGCTGTGGGAGGACCCGGTTGTGGCTTGGGTAGGTGCCACTGATGTGGTGGCCTTCTGTGATTCGCTATTCTTGAACAGACACACGGCTAGAAGGCGACTCTTGACTCCGGTGGCAAGATTATGGTCGATTTGGCTTGGTCGAAACGAGGCCATTTTTTGACGCAATGCTTTTACAAGGAGAACATGTTGATTCGCGCTGCAGGATTGGTGGACGACTGGAGTGGTAGTTAATTTTCTTGGTGTGAGGTTTCTTTCACTGTATGGAGGCTCTCTGACCTCTTTTTTTGGCCTTCTAGCTTTTTTATAATTTCGTCCCTTTGCTTTTTATCTAATATTTTGGGGTGAACACCAATGAGTGCATCCCCCTTTTCTTGGCTTCAAAAAAAAAAGTCGTGCCCCTAACTCTTTTCGAGGATGATGTTGTCCTCATTGTCTGTTACCTGGCCAACTGCAGGATGTCCTCCTTGTTAGGAGAAAAGGTTCCTTTTCGATTGTATTACCTGTTAAGGACCTTTTTCTACTTAACTCTTAAGTCTTTGACCCAATGATTTTTGTTGATCACATGGCTCATGGTTGTGGCAAGTTCTCGCCTAGAGCTGTCAAGTGAATCTTTCTTGGTTACTCTCGGACCCACAAAGGATACCAATGCTTTGATCCTATCATAAGGAAGTACTATATTAGTGTCGACGTCACTTTCTTCGAGTTAGTCTTGTACTTCTCTCATACAGGTGACGGGATGACTTCGTCTGAGTCTAGTAAAGAGAGGTCTACATTCCACCTCCTCCTTCGTCTCTACCTACCACCACTCCTCCACATCCTCCCCTTGTGGCTCAAACTTTGCCACGTTAGGGAGTGTAGTGAATTCCGCCAGGATGACTTCGTCTGAGTATGGTGAAGAGGTCAACATTCCACCTCCTCCTTCGTCTCCACCTACCACCACTCCTCCACATCCTCCCCTTGTGGCTCAAACTTTGCCTCGTTAGGGAGTGTAGTGAATTCTGCCATGTTTATAATGAAGCATATATATGAGATCCATTTGTAAAGAGGTTCATATACACATGTGTTTAACTCAAAGTCCTTACGTAGACTACTTATGTTAGAGACTCATGGTAAAGGTTCAGCACGTGAAATCCATATGGAATACTAAATATGGTACACATGGATCAGATTTTTTCTTATCGTAATTTGATCCAATCTAATATAATCGGATTGAATTGGTTCAATTTTCCATTATAGCATGATCGGATTGAGATTTTTGTAATCTATTAAATTACGGATTGGATCGAATCACATACCAAAATCCAATCCCACCCAATCCGTTATTAATATATACGATATCCAAAATTTTCTTCTAACTATTGTGCCACTTAATCCATACTAATGCAACATTACATATTTGTTGTAAAACAATGAGAATATGATAAAATACTTTTTTTTCCAAACCGATGCAGACCTTCTCTTTTCTCTTTATTTGAAGTTAAAATAGTCCATGGATATTCAAGTAAATATAAATAGAGGGATTACATCGAAATCAGAGACAAGCGAGCAACAAGCTGTGCCGCAAGTCCTTTTTGAATTGCAAAACCAATCCTTCTAAACACTACGTCCATAAATTTAGGAACCATCGCATTACTACTCATGACTTTTTGGATCCTCTTCAAAAGATCAACATCTTCTGTGCTAAGAAAACGAAAGTATCAAAAACAAAAGGGATGAAGGCATGATGATTCTCAATGCATGCTTTCTCATGCTTCATCACTTTTCCTGAAGCAGCTTTAAGGGCAGTTTGTCCTGCTGTGAAGGTCCCACTCTTCAACCCTACCAGTGAAGAAACTCCTGTCAAGTCTACACAAGCATGTTTCCCTCCGACCCATCCAAAAATCAAAATATAAGCGGGTCTAAGCGTGGATCTTCCCTCCTACGGATCAGTTAAAAAGTTCCAGGTGCCTCTTTCTTAGCAGCAACACATGCGTGCCTGAGTACATCAAATAAAACATCCCTAACAAGATCGCGCATGTACTTAAAATCCGGAAGCTCCATGCAATGAATTGTATGATCGTCAAAACTATCTAAGCATGTCTTACTGCAGACTGGACATACCTCATCCGCTGGAAATAAGGGAACCATGAGACGATACCTGAGAATATTGTGATACTCCACTGGTGACATGTATAGCGGCTATAGCCCAAGTCCATCAATAGGCAAAATAAGGAGAAAATCTTGAGCATGATCAGTTGAAGACACCGAAAAACAGCCTTTGTCTAACGGATATATTAGAAACAACCTCAATATCCTTAATTATGTTGTTAAAAAGAACACTCACTAAAACATTTTGGGTCTTTGGGGGGACGGTGTTCTTTCTAGAGAAACAACTGAGGTTGAAAGAGGGAATTATGCCACGAAGTCCTTGAAGAGCACAATCAAAGTCGGTGTCCATATTGTAAATCTCACTGTCTCGAAGGATATGATCCTGAAGTTCCCAAGACTGCGTCCTGGAAGCCACAAAGGCATACGAAGAAGCATCAACTGCTGAGAGAAGCCCCAAATCGCCAAGCCGAATGGGCAAAGAAGCCACCCTCCATTGGAGGTCTCCAAAAAAAGAGCATCCATAAACAACAATGTCTTCAATAGCGTCTCGTAAGCCTCTATCGAATAATATTGTGGCCTCCTCCACGTACTTGGGTTGGCAAGTCATCAACCCAAATAAAATTGTGGATATACCCATACATGGACGGAGTAAAAGAAGCTCACTATGGGGATCATTCAATTGAGGAAGGAGACGCATCGACTTCACCGCTTTAGTAGCCCTCTTTAAAGCCAAACCTTCAATAATTTTTTTGTCCTACTAACCGTCCCTCTAAGCAACTTCACGCTTAATAATGGTTTTCCAATACCGATTGGGAACAAACCTATGCGAAGCTTCTTGCCATCACATGTAGGCAAAAAGAATTATGTTCTTGTTGCACTCCAGCGGAAGACCAGATATGTTTGTCCCCAAGGTACAACCTTGCTTCCTGTCCATATAAGAACTCCACCCACAAAGAGATAGATGGCCATCTTGCTCTCACGTGATGTAATAAGGCGGACCTATCCACCATATTGAAGGCATTCGAAAAATCCATTGTAAGCATGGAGAGAGAACCATCATTATGACAAGTATTCAACACTCTATTTACACTGTGTAGAATAGCCTCAGCTCCGCCAGAGATACCTACTCCGTACTGGAAGTCATTAAGGTATTTGGCCATATCTTTGCTAACTCTTGCCATATCGACTTTAGATACTAGCCGCCTCCAAATAGTACCAACTGCAATGGGACGAATATTGTTGTCTAGCTTAAGCAACAGTATAAGCGGTGCAGATGCTATAAATTCTGATAGGGATAAGGGACACCTCCCTCCCAACCATAAATTAACCACACGGGTGATGGTAAGTAAAAGGCCCATGGTCACGACAGACCCCTCTCCACACATAGCATCTAGGAGGTGTTGGGCCCTCAAACCGTATCGACAACAAGAGGCCCCTTTAGGGAAGGACTTGATACATCCGAGAATGGCGTCAACTTCTGCAACAAGGGGAGTTTCAGAAAGAGAAAAATCCAGTAAGGACGAAGGTGGATTGCAAGGATGTTTCGCCTCCAAATCCCTAAAGGTATCTCCATTGAAAGGTGCTACACCATATGAGGACAAAACTTTAGCCGCCGCTGTAAAATGGTCAACAGCAACTTTACGAAGGCATTGTCTGTTGTTGGTATTTAAATTCTTCTCTCCATCCTTAGAGCAACCACTTTCATGGTCCGAATCCACAAGCACATGAGCGTTCAATACCTGATCCACAAGCTTAGCAATACCACCAGCTTCTCCCCAGGTAGAGAGTGAGTTGAGGATAAGACGTTATTACATTGTTCATGTTGCCAAACCTACAATCACGTCTGTTTTGAGGACAAAACAACTGTAAAGTACAAGGTGGAAGAAGCAACAACATAACCCAAACAGAAACGAAGCTTGGCTCAACGATCACTTTATAAAGAGATGTCTTTAAAGCTTAAGAGAAAGCAAGGCGGCAACTAAGAGCGATGCTCTTTACTGTCAAGATAGGTACATTAAAGACCCGATCGAGAAGCCCACCATCATGAACCAGACCTTCCCTAGCAGTAGATATCGCATGACTCAACTTGAGAGGCTTGATGATGCCAACAAGATGACTTTCAATCTCTCCAGATTCCTTAGTGACTAGAGCAATGCCATCATCATAATGGCATGTACGACTCCTTAATTGTATCTTCATACACTTCCCACATAACCAAAGATCAAGTGCCCTCAAGGTCTCGTCCGTAGCAAGAAATAAGTCACAATCTTTTTGAAGAGCTTCCTACAACAAGGCAGAACGCTCTTCAGTAGAGAGATGCACTCTTTTGAGATAAGAGATCAAACGTGTAAATCCTTTGTTGCCCCTCTCTTTCATCTAGACAACAATGAAAGTCCAGAATGGACACAATAGGACCCCTTTAGATGAGCTTGCAGGAGGCTATAAAGGAGGTAGCGGGTGGTTGGATGCCTGAAGTACATCTCTATAGAGCTCTCCTTCTAGATCTGACATGGTATTGCTCTCCAAGCATAAAAATGAGTGAATAAAAACCCGAAAACCCGGTAGGCACACCAAATGATTAGCGAATGTCAACCCACCATCGACCTCAAAGCGTTGCCGACCTCAAAGCACTGTCGTCCTCAAGCGCTGGCAGGGGGCGCGCGATGTCGTCCACAAAGCATTGTCATCCTCAAAGCACTATCCTCAAAGCAATGTGTCCTGACGGAGGGGGTGCGTGGGGGCGTACTGTCGTCCTCAAAGCACTGGCGCAGGCAGGTCAGAGGTGGGGGTAGGCGAGGGTAGGCAGATCAGAGGCGGGAGTGCGAGCGCAGGGGGTCGGGGTAGGGATGCAAACGGATATGAATATATCCGTATCCGATCCGTCACCGTATCCGTTTTATACAGATTTTGACATTCGTATCCGTATCCGTTTTAAAATGGATACGGATATGGATATCATTTTGATATCCGCAAACATCCGTATCCGTATCCGTATCCGTATATCCGTTTTCATATATAAATATAGTCATGGATTTATTTTTTAACCATATAAAACATAATTCTCTACCTCCTTTTATCATATTTATGTAATTTTTATGATACAAATACATTTAGTAAATTAATATCATGTGTTTTCCATCCAATTCTTTTATATTTAAGTCGATTCTATTGAGTATTTCTAACATTACTCGTGTGCGATCAGTATCCGTTTACATCCGTATCCGTTTTTTAAGGATATGGTAAGATAGTTTTAATATCCGTCAATATCCATATCCGCATCCGTATTCGTATTAAAAACGGATAAGGATATGGTAATACCTATATCCGTATCTGTATCCGACCGTTTGCATCCCTAGGTCGGGGGTAGGGGGTGGAGGCACAGGGGGTTGGGGTTGTGCGGGGGGCGTAGGGGGTCGGGGGTCGCAGGGGGTCGGGGATGGAAACTTGTTTTTAGTTCACGTCAGAGATTGCGTTCACATCCTCCATACTCAAATGCCATTTTTACTATTATTTAACATGCAACTTACATTATGAACAAAAAGAAAGATGAATTTCAAATTAAAACAGGGATTAAATGACAACAAACTTAGAGTTATGTATTATGTTATATGGATAGTTAGATCTCTCCAAGATCCAATTAGTCCTCTCTTATTAGAAATATTATTTGTAGATATCAAAAGATGATCACCAAACTCATGATAAAGCCCAGCTTTATTTAAAATAATATGAAATGAAAAATACAACTACAACCCTTTTACGCATTTCATGTCTTTTGTAGGTTTGATTACCCCCATTTGTCGTTCTAATCTGAAGCTCCACTAAAATGTGTTTAACATGCCTGCATCCAACTATTCAATTTCCATAAGCCTCCACACCAAGGCCATGCACAGACACGAGAAGAAGAGATAAACCGCATCATCTTCACTCCCTTTTCACATCGAGCACGTTTTATCAAAGACCAATCCCCCATTGGCTTCTCTGCATCAAGGATCCCACCTCCCGTTTTAGAAACCATGCATGCAACCTCACCTCCAGGAATGCCTTGGAATTTTCTAATCAACCACAAATCCAAAGCACATCATGTATCAAGGACAAGATGACACTCCTCCCTCAACGCCTCGTAGACTGTGGACACCAAAAAATCCTTTCCCCACTCCCAGGAGCCTAATATTACCCATTTATATAACTCAATTCACTAATATGCCCAGCAAAGTAAAGTCTCAAACCCTATCAATGAATCAAAGTAGCTAAACCATATCTTAGATTCTTAACATTGTGCCACCATCACTTCTATGTTATATGCAAGCACAATCAACCTCCGCAACCTCTTCACGAAAACCAATCTGCAATACCGATCATCCAGCCAGAACTTGAATCCTCCTCACCTACAAAATGCCAACTCTTGTATGGCCCAATAATAGGTAGCAAATGAATCAAACTCTTTCAGAACACTTAAGATCTACACGGCTTAGTAACTCTCTCCTCTAAAAAAAATACATCTACCATGGCACACTTCCATAACATGCCAGATAGCTCGGCCCTAGCTTTAAAACTCACTTGGCAGCAATGCCTCATTGAAGTGCTTTGGATTCCTAACACCCACAAAGGTGGAAATGCGACCTATGCAGCCATAAATCCGTACTTGTACCCACGAAGCACATATAATATGTGTGTTCATTATGTGGTACGGGTACATTCACAAATGTCCTAAATATGAGATAAATCAACTGGTTGGATTTGATTCAGGTTTTTTTACCTAAACCTGGTGCTATCGAGGTTTAAGCATCCTCTTTAATAATTACCTTGAAAAAGTTTACAATAAGGTATGTTGTGGGGTTTACAAGTACAAAATCTAAGGGTGAAATTGTAATTGAGGGTGCACAAAACTGAAAATATGTCTAATTAATCCAGTTCAAGTCCACTTTCTATAAAATTAATACACCGGTTTCGCAATCAAGCACTGCTCACCACCAACTCAACTGACTTCATATATTAAATTATTTAATTCGTACCAAGAATCTTAAATAATGAACCACTCAATATCATTACAATTACAAAATAACCAATCTTCCTTGTAAACCACACATATATCTGAAATTCTCCAACTGGCTCAAGCTAAAAATTCACATTCTGTACACCAACATCTCCAAAATCTAGCAAAATAGTATTTGAAAATCTCATAAATCTTTGAATTGTCGTATAACATGTAGTATTGTCCATTAGAGCTGAATAATATCAAAGTATCAACATCATTGATTCAGCCCAGGTACCATATTGAATGTCATATTTATGTTGTCACACGGCTTCCCAATTCACAATAGACCATGAATTAAAACTTGATCTCCGACATCAAGTTTTATTAGTTTTTTATTTGAAAATTACAAACCGTATAATCCGCATATGCACATGCATACTCCTCTACTTAACTGTTTGCATCCCTTTAAAGCACGTGGTCAAACGAAAAATGAATACATTCTGAAACTTGCATCCAATCTACTTCCTTCTCCGGTATGCACACCTCCTCCCATTTAACCAAACAAGTGTCATTTCCTCCTTCCTCGAGCCTATCGTTGAAATCTAAAATGCAGAAGCGAATCAATAAACAGGACAAGAAAATAAAAAAAGATAAACATGGAACGCTCGGGATTTTATGTGGAACCATACTCCCTAAGGAGCGGGATGGACCCACAGGAGAATGCCTCAAAAGACCATATGTTTTGTAGAGACTTATATATGTTACGTTTTATTGTTCCGTAATTTCTATTTATATTTTGTAAGACTCTGTAATTTACCCAAGGGTTTTCTCCCTATATAAGAGACCCAAGGGCTCTATGGAATAACACATCAGAGTATCGATTACTCCAACATGGTATCAGAGCCAAAACCCTAACCCTAGGGTTTTGTTCTCTCCACCCGCCGCCCACCCCCCCCCTCTCTTCTCCCGCCGCCACAGGGCCCCCAGCCCTCCGCCAGTCCTCCGCCGAAGGGCTTCCAGCCCTCCGCCGAAGGGACCCCTCCCCGCCAGCCCAGGCGCTGCCAGCCCTCCGTCGAGCCCCTCCCTGCCTTCCCCGGTGCCGCCAGCCCTCCGTCGAGCATCACCAGGCCGCCAACGGCGCCCAGCCCCACTGCTGGGTACCCCTAGGTGCCGCATATCTCTTCCGCTAAGGCTTCCATAGCCACTACTCGTCCTCGGGGCGACTCACCTTCGGTCGGTTCCGGATAGATGACGGATTCAAGTGCATAACGTCTACATGTGCACTTGAATCCTCACATGTCGTGGTAGACACCAGTTTCTTGGTCTATCATCCCTAGTTGTTCTTCTCCGGCAGTATGTCAGATCAAAAGGTCGATATACCCGTCATCGGTGCCTTCAAAGGTTCGGCACCTATCGTCAAAATGGACGGGACGAACTACGAACGGTGGGCTATGCAGTTCCTCAGTCTCATGAAGTCGTGTGGTAAGAAGCATATTCTTACCGAAGATGAACCGCCGGAGAAGACAGGAATATATGCCTCATGGGAGGCCGATGACGCGTACGCAAAAGTCTGGTTGTCAGATACGCTCACAACGGAGATAGCAAATGATGTCCTTCATCAACCCACCGCCAAGGCGATGTGGGATATTCTGGCCACAACGTACTCCCAGGTACGGAACGAGACCAAGATGTTGCAGTTGCAGCATGATATTTTTACCACGAAGCAAAATGGGAGGCCTCTTCATTCTCTGTATACTTCTCTTCGTGGAATGTTCGAGAAACTTTATAGCACAATTCCACTCACAGCCACGCCGGAACAGCAGAAGACGTTCCGCAACGCTACTATGGTTGGCGTCTTACTTGCTGCCCTTGATACTGAATATGAGGCAGCACGCTCTCAGATCCTTGCTGATGCCACCATTCCACCAATGGAAGAAGTCTACAGACAGCTCAGTCGTGTCCCTGTTGCATCGAACACCACGACTACACCTCCCTCGGCAATGGCTGTCTCCAGAGGACGAGGTAGTTTCTCCTCATTTCGTGGCAGAGGAAGTGGTGGACATGGCCGTGGAGGTCGCATACGTTCTACGTGCTCATTCTGTCGTCGCACTGGTCATTCGGAGGAGACATGCTATTCCAAGCATGGCTTCCCTCCCTCTGCATGTGTCGCTGATCATGTTCAGGGTCCACCAGCATCTACTCCAGATCACAGGTTCGAGGAGCTAGTGGCACGGCTTCGTGATATCATGCCACAGTCATCGTCAGAGGGTGCTGATGCGTCTGATGTTGCGGCTTCAGCATCAGCGAGTACATCTGCCTCAGCCAGTGCCTCAGGTAGTCCCTCTGGCTCATATCATAACCATGATCTCACAGGATGGATTGTTGATTCTGGAGCCACCCATCATCTCTGTCGCGAGAAAGAGATTCTACAGTCGTATAGAGCTGTCCAGCCTGGTCGTTCTGTACTCATTGTTGATGGCACTCATTCCCCTATCATCGGTCAGGGGGAGACAGCTTTGCTACCATCTATGCACTTACAGAATGTTTTACATGCACCAGAATTCTCGATGAATCTTTTATCCATTAGTCAGATTACACGAGATTTGCATTGTCGTGCTATTTTTGACCCATCGTCTGTTATTTTTCAGGACATACTAACGGGCAAGGTGATTGGCTGTGGTTCTGAGCACAATGGCCTCTATCGTCTTGTACGGAACTCTTATGCTGGCGTCTCTCTACATTCCCAGGGCTCCGTGTCTCCGTATACCTGGCATCTTCGATTCGGTCACCTGCCACTGCAGAAAATGCGTCACCTTCTGCCTCAGATTTCTCCTAGTTCATCCTTTCGTTGTGAAGCTTGTCAGTTAGGGAAGCATCATCGGTCCAGCTTCCCCAGTCGTCAGAGTCGGAGCAGTCGCTCCCCATTTGAGTTATTTCACATAGATATATGGGGTCCCAGTCGTGTCCCAGACCATCAGGGGCACAGGTTCTATTTAGTTGTAGTCGATGATTTTTCTAGAGTGTCCTGGACTTTTCTTCTCAAAAATAAATCCGAAGCAGGAAGCGTTATTCAAAATCTTATCAATGAAGTTCAAAATGTTTCTTCGTCTACTGTTAAGTATGTGCATACTGACAATGCATTGGAGTTCTGTACTCGTTCCCTTGCTAGTTTTCTTTCTTCTAAAGGCATTATCCACCAAACAACATGTGCATACACATCTCAACAAAATGGGGTTCCAGAACGGAAACATCGCCATTTCCTTGATATTGCTCACACATTACTTATTCAAAGTTGTGCCCCATTATCTTTTTAGGGGGATGCTATTCTTACAGCATGCTATCTGGTCAACCGCATGCCTACAACTGTTCTTGGGGGAAAAGTCTCCTATCTCTGTTCTCTTTCCTGACAGAGATTTGTTTACTCTTACACCTCGGGTCTTTGGCACTGTTGCTTTTGTCCACCACTTGTCTCCAGGACTTGATAAGCTTTCTCCTAGGGCTATCAAGTGTGTTTTTGTGGGCTATTCCAGGACACAGAAAGGATATCGTTGCTATGACCCCGTTCATGACAAGTACTATGTGAGTGCTGATGTTACATTTTTCGAACACGTCATGTATTTTTCTCCTACAAGTGACAGATTGGTCTCCTCCACGTCCACAGATACTAGTGTCTATGTACCGCCACCTCCAAGCCTGGGTCAATCCTCTACTCCACCACTACCACCACCACCACCTCCAATTGAACATTTTCCTAAGTTCTATACAAGGCGTACAGGACCAGCTCAAGCTACATGTCAACCATCCAATACGCCTCAGGTATGTTCTGATGTTATCACTAATGATGGGTTAGAAAATGCACCAGTGCAGGAGCCTCCACAGCAGGACGAGGATCATCTGGTCGACACAATGATAGATGATCTGGATCGGCCCATTGCTCACAGGAAGCAGCGAAGACAATGTGCTTCATATCCTCTTGCCTCTCAAGTCTCATTTCATCGTCTCAATGGGGACTTCCAGAAGTTTGTAGCTGTTGTCTCGTCTGTTGAGATTCCACGGACCTATCAAGATGCCATGAAGATTGATTGCTGGCGTCTAGCCATGGAAGAGGAGATGCGTGCTCTGCAGTCTAGAGGGACTTGGTCTCTTGTTCCCATTCTTCCAGGTGCCTCCGTGGTGAGTTGCAAGTGGATCTTTATGGTGAAATATCATGCGGACGGACGTCTTGATAGATACAAGGCAAGACTTGTAGCACGGGGATTTACCCAGACATATGGGGTAGATTATTTGGATACTTTTTCACCAGTGGCTAGACACTCCACTCTTCGCATCCTCCTATCTGTTGCTGTGGTACGTAACTGGACCATTTTTCAGCTTGATGTCAAGAACGCTTTCTTGTATGGAGACCTGCAGGAGGAAGTCTACATGCAGCAGCCACCAGGATTTGCTGTTGAGGGGGAGACTCAGATGGTGTGCAGACTTCATAAGGCTATCTATGGCCTCAAACAAAGTCCCTGAGCATGGTTCCAGAAGCTTTCTCAGCTAATTGAACAACATGGGTTCAGGAGATCAAATGCGGACCATTCGTTGTTCATTCAGAAGACCCCTAGAGGTACAGTAGTTGTTATGATATATGTTGATGACATCTTGGTCACAGGAGATGATGCTCAGGGGATTGAGACAACCAAGTCCCTGCTGGGAAACCAGTTCATTACGAAGGATCTGGGCACGATACGATATTTTCTGGGGATAGAATTTGCACGAAATGCACAAGGAATGGTGATGACTCAAAGAAAATATGTCACGGACATGCTAGCTGAAGCAGGAATGACTGGATGCAGACCTTCAAGTACACCTATGGACCCAAGCATGAAGCTGTACGATGATGATACCGAGGAGGTGGACAAAAGAAGGTACAGAGAGATGGTGGGTAAGCTCTTATATATTACTATAACTCGACCGGATATTGCCTTCGCAGTAAACCGGGTGAGTCAATTTGTGGAGCAGCCAAGGCAAGTTCATATGGATGCCTTGTATATGATATTGAGATATCTGAAGTCTTCCCCTGGCACAGGGTTGCTATTTAGGAAAGATACGGATCTGTCCATTTCAGCTTGTGCAGATGCAGATTATGCAGGATGTCCAAGGGATCGTAAATCCACTTCTGGATTTGCTATCTTCATAGGAAGCTCTTTAGTTTCTTGGAAAAGCAAGAAACAGACTGTTGTGGCGAGGTCCAATGCGGAATCCGAGTACAGAGCCATGGCACAAGCAACTGCAGAAATGATGTGGGTTAGAGCAGTCTTAGATGATTTGACTGTAGATGTCCCCGTGCCCATGAATCTCCAATGTGACAATCAGGCAGCATTGTTTATTGCCAATAATCCGGCTTTTCACGAGAGAACAAAGCACATCGAGGTGGATTGTCATTTTACTAGAGACATGATTCAGAAGGGCATCATTTCCACCTCTCATGTCAGTTCAGAGAATCAGACTGCTGACATATTCACCAAAACACTGCTCAGAGGACCTTTCCAGAGATGTTCTTCCAAGCTGAGCATGATAGATATCTATGCTCCATCTTGAGGGGGAGTGTAGAGACTTATATATGTTACGTTTTATTGTTCCGTAATTTCTATTTATATTTTGTAAGACTCTGTAATTTACCCAAGGGTTTTCTCCCTATATAAGAGACCCAAGGGCTCTATGGAATAACACATCAGAGTATCGATTACTCCAACATGTTTCTTTTGAACTTTCTCATCCGATACAATGGGCATGGGGCTTCTTATATAGCCCCCGCTGACTCTCCAAGATCCACAACTAGTAGATGTGGGACCAAACCACTTGATGTGGTAATTGGATCCTGGAGGAATCCACTTACCCATCTATACACGATACATATACTCCAACACCCTTTCTGTTAGAGTCAAATTAGGATTAGGAATTTAAATGGGATTGGACTCCTAATCCTAATAGTTGTTGAGTTTTATTCTATTTATAACTCTATTGGGAATAGGAGTATGGGGAAGTAACTGGGCTATATATAGAAGGGGTGGGAGGCATTGCCTTCATGCTACAACAACAACAATGTAACCCCTGGAGAAAGGGAGAGAGAAAGGGGGAGAGAGAGGGGAGAGAGAGAGAGAGAGAGAGGAAGAGAGCGAGGGAATGGAGAGAGTTGTAATCATTCTTCTTTTAATGATCTTTCTTCTCGGGTGGACGTGAGAACTGATCGACCATCGTTATATCGTGTTTTTCTTTTCTTCACGTATCTGCATACATATACGAGGGTTCATCCGGTATTTGAAAGGAGACGATATCGATGGATCATGTTATCATCAACCGATATCAGAGCAGAGTTGGTATCGCCTTTGTTTCCAATAAGTGATATCAGAGCCGGATTCAGCGTCATTGAAGAGATACGATACGGCGAATCAGATCGAGGTTCAACGTCGAAGATACGACGTGATACAGCAGATGTGCAATCCTTAGAAGCTGTGATATGGTGGTCCCTTGGAGAAATCGACCTGAGACATCGAAGAATTCTGCTAGCGGCGGCTGGCAAGAGATCGTGCAAGGTGGCATGTCGAGGGCACCCAATGATGGGCGTATCACCCAGAGACGATGAACTCTAACTAACGAGACTTGCAGATGATGAGGATGGTCCAGTGCAGAACCAAGACGATGAAGAGATCGTGACGGAATTCAACTTGAATGGAAGATTGTTAGGATTAGATTCATATTAAGATTAGGAATCCTAATTAGATTGGACTCCTAATCCTAATAGTTGTTGAGTTACATTATAGTCCTACTGGGAATAAGATTATGAAGTTGCAATTGGGCTATATATAGAAGGGATGGGAGGCATTGCCTTCATACCACAACAACAACAATATAACCCCTATAGAAAGGGGAGAGAGAGAGAAGAGAGGAAGAGAGTGTGGAACGAAGATAGTTGTACTCATTCTTCTTTTAGTGATCTTTCTTTTTCGGTGGTCGCGAGAGGTGACCGACCACCGTTATATCTTATTTCTTTTCTTCGTATACTTCCGTGGTGGGGGTCGATTGCGCATATGCATTCGCATCTGATGGTTCATCCGGTATCTGAGAGGAGAAGATATCGGCAGATCGTGTTCCCATCACCTGGTATCAGAGCAAAATTGGTGTCACTTCCATTCCCAACACTTTTCAGAGGAACCTTCTAAATTCCATCAACATTCCTCTTCGAATACCATCCATCTGCTTCTTTGCCTTTGACAGCATTATGAAAACAAACATGAGGAATATGGGTAGAGAATCTAGAGATGACATGACCAATCCCAGCATGCCCATTGTTATAGCTGATGCGTTGATCTTCTCAGCTTAAACAGGCTTGCACTGGATTTGACCCTAGTCAAAGCTGAGCTGAAGCTCAACCATGGTATGCCTAGCTTCCCCTTGGCCCAAGAGTAGGACATATCTTTGGCAGGCTTCAGGTTTGCCCCTCTGGGCTTCTCTAATTAGATATTACGTTAAGACAGAGCAGTCCTACTTTCAAATCGCATACCCCTGCAGAGCCTTGGGCGCCCTAAGCCCCTGATGTTGGTCCATAAATCATAAATTATTTTTTCCTAAAAGAATCCATTGACCCTGGAAGTCAAGCAAAGACAAGGTTTGCTCGGGCTTAGCATGTCTAAATGGATGGCATTCCCGTCATGATACATTCACGAAAAGAAAGAGTGGCAAAGAAAATTGGAGAGAGATTTTGATTACTAAATAAAAGTATTAGGCAGCAGAATCATGTCATGGGAAAATAGAATTGCATCTCAGATGTAAAATCTGAGTAAAGGGAAACAAAATGGATCATAATGACTATGCAAACGGATATCATAGTATTGTAGACTTGATAGCTTACGGTAGAGAAAACACAAATGAGAATACCTCCAAGAGGAACTTCACAATGCAAAGCTGTCGACTGACAACAGCAGCCACCAAAGGGGTGCAGTCCACATTTGCATGCAGTGCAGGTTTGACTGAGCGCAACAAAACTCGATCCATGCAATTGATGTCAACTCCATTCTGAAAAGTACATTTCCGCAGTGAGCCATTTGTCATGGACATTTACATCTTATTGTTACATGACCAAACAGAATTTTCTGTGCACCTTGATTAAGGTCGTAACCACATCGACGAACCCTCTACAGCATGATGTTACAAGTGCATGCGCCGCAGCAGCAGGATGTGTCATATCAGAGCATATAAGAAGACCAACTGATTGAGCTTCACCGCAAAGACTAGCTTCTAATAAAGCATCCTCACAAGCTGATCTAGAAGCACCTGCTTTCAGTAGGAGGTCAAGGACCAAATGGTGACCTTCGCGAGCTGCAGCCGTTGTTGCGTAACCCCGAAATAGTTTTTGATTGACGTCAGCTCCAGCTGACTAAACAGACAATGGTTTCAGAAAAGATAAATATAATTATATTTGCACAGAACTGAAATTTACCACATGACACATTTTTAATTAATATAGATATGTACAGATAACAAAATGAAAGAAATTAACTGCAAGCTGTATAACTAGGACAAAGGTTAGTCTTCTTTTATAGCAGATTATCCTCATGATCATTCGCAATATTTTACTTGAATATATCAGATTAATGATGCATTAGTTATACACTTGAATGCTACATCTGGACCATATTTAATCAGATTTCTGGTCCCAACAAAATTTGGAAAAAAATGGTTGCAAGAAGACTAAAGTTAAATGAGTCAATGTGCTCTACCGGCCAGAAATGATTGCTCCACTAACAGAGACATCCGACAGCGTTGTCCTAGAAGTAGATGGGGTTCGATAAGGGTGAAAAGCAATCTCTCTGGACAGGCTGACTCTTCGTCATGATTGGTTCCATATCTTCTACACGTTTGACTTGAACCGAGATCAGATCAGCTTGTTGATACTTGTGCCATTTTTTATCCTTGACAACATGCTACATGGTTAAACTTTTTGTACAATGGATGCATGACAATAGCTGCAAAAAAGGTGCCATACTTATAATGATTGAAGAACTCCCCCTCTCATTGTCCCATATGGATAAAAGTTCCATTGAATGGAGTTCAACATGCATCACGTGCAGCACAGGCTGAACACTTCCATGAATTGTGTGATAATGTAGGCAACCTCGCACAGCCGCAAGGGAGGTGGGGAAAAGCTTTATGATGCAGGCATCCTCACTGTTCTTTTGACAATAATGTTTGCGCAATAAGAACGAAATCTGATAATGCTAGTGTGAGACCGAACATCACAGATTGTGTACTGTAGCATTAGTAATGTTTTTTTAGGCTCAAAAAAGGGGGAGACACTCTACGGTGTTTGCCCCAATATATTAAAAGAAAAAAGGAGCAAAGAATGTTACAAAAAGGTTACAAAAACCAAACAAACAAGACCCATAGAGGGAAACCGAGAAAGCAACAACCAAAGATCACCCCCAAAAAGCCACGATAGGGTTACCCTGTACACCAATCATCCAGAAGACGCAAGCAGATGAAAAGAACGTTCTCCCGGTAGAACCGTTGTCCAGCGAAGAGAGCCTCATTCCTCCCCATCCAGATATACCACAACCTTGCAAGCGGAGCCAAAAACTCCTTCCTTTCCCTGCTCCTGTTGCAAAACAAGCTCTCGCAAAAGGCAATCAGACCATCCGAGTTGACCCAATCCAGATCAACCCAAAGCCCCCGAACCATGATGCAACCAAAGAACAAGTGATCAATAGTTTCCGTCTCCTCATCACAAAGCCCGCAAGTAGGCCCAACGTTAGCAAAAAATCGGGCGCAGCGGTCACGCGTTAAGAGCCTCCCCCTGCGAAGAAGCCACAGGAAGACTCCAATGCGCTCAGGAAGCTTCAACCCCCAGAGGAACCAGCAATCACGCAAGAGAAGATCGTCCCCAGCCTGAGGGCGGGGAGCTAGTGCCAGATACGCCTTACGCGGGGAAAAAAGACCGTCCTTCCATGTCCAGTGGTCCCGGCCATCATTAGGTTGATCAACCTCAGCAAGCACGTTCATTAAAGAGAGAAAATCATCCAGACGCTGATCCGAGAAATTGGCGATAAAGCGTGGACACCAGCATCCATCTACCCAGCACGAGGCCACCGAGGCCTCCTTGTCATCCGCCAAAGCAAACAAACGGGGAAAGCGTTCCTTTAGAGTACCCCTTCCCGACCAATCGTAGATCCAAAACCGAAAGGAATCCCCCTTTCCCAACACCGGCCTAAAGAGGGAGAGGTTACGAATAAAAACTTCCAGAACACCACGCCAAAACGGAGAGAGCTGCCGTAAACACCCCCCCCCCCGCATGAAGCCCATCATCGCCTCCCCCAGGAACTCCCGCAGAACAATAATAAAGAAGTTGTCCTCCTGACCCCAGATTCTACTCGCCCATTTTAGCAAGAGAGCCTCATTAACAACCTCCAACCTCCGTACCCACAAGCCACCTGCCCGCTTGGCCCGAGTAACCTCATCCCAAGCCACCAGATGAACCCCCCTTCCCTCCTCCCCCTTCTCACCCCACAAGAAGCCTCGCATACAACGCTCAAGCCGCAGACGAATCCCCTTAGGCATTCGACGAACCGAGAGAAAGAAAATAGGAATAGAGGAAAGCACCGCCTTAAGAAGAACAAGACGACCCCCTCTAGATAACAACGCTGCGCGCCAACCAGCAAGGCGAGTCTCCATCTTCTCCACAACCAAACGCCAGTCCCGTAGCCTGACACGACCCACAACCAAAGGCAAGCCAAGGTAATCAATAGGGAGCCCACTCGGAGGAGAGCCCAGCAGCCGCCCACACTCCAGCGCCTCCGCATGCGACATCCCAAAGGGGATCACCTTAGACTTAGCCCCATTAATCAAGAGCCCCGATAATTCACTGAAAAGCTCCAGAGTAGTCGCCATACTGGAGACCTCAGAAGTGCCAGATGAAGCAAATAGTGCCGTCCGCAAATTGAATTAAGGGCACGCGCAAGATCCCCACAGTGAAGCCCTTGGTCAGCTCCGCCTCGATCACGCGGTCCAGCATACGAGCCAACACGTCCGATGCAAGCACAAAGAGGAGGGGGGTGAGGGGACACCCCTGTCGCACCCCCCTACGCGGTTGGAAGAAACCCCCAACCGGGCGGCCATTAATCAAGCCTGAGAGGGAGGCCGTGGTCACACAGCGACGCATCCAAGAAATCCAAACCTCAGGGAATCCTCTCCTTCTCAAAACAGACCACAAGAACCGCCAATCAAGACAATCATAAGCCTTGACGAAATCAATCTTCCAAAGAACCCCCCATCTTGTTAGAGCTCTTCCAATCCGCAACCAACTCGGAAGCCACCGCGATGCAATCCGAGATCTGCCTTCCCCGGATGAAGGCGGCCTGGGCCGGCGAAACCAGCGTGTCAAGAACACGAGCAAGCCTCCTCGCTAAGACCTTAGCGATTATAAGATAGATCCCATTCGAGATAGAGATAAGCCAAAAGTCCTCGATGCGATTAGCCGCTGCAGACTTAGGGATCATAACAATGATGGCCCTATTAATTCTATCAAAACCATTGTTCCCATCACAAAATTCGCTAACAACCTCCATAACATCATTGGCCACTACATCCCAAAAATCACGGTAGAAAGCCACAGGGAACCCGTCAGGGCTCGGTGAACCATCAGCATTCAAGTCCCACACGGCCTCCTTAATCTCATCTAGGGAGATCGGCCTAGTCAAGGCCATAGAATCCAAGGGCGCTAAAGAAGGGACCCCACGGCCCAACCAACGCCGACACCCATAGGCACGCTTGAAGTGATCCGCAATGGCAAGCCCCAACTCCTTCTCGCCACTAACCAGGGCACCATTAACAAAAAGAGAGGTAGCATTAGTAATGTTGTTACAAGGGAACCATGAACCAGTGGCGAACCTACATATTAGAGAGGTAGGACATGTGCCCCCCCCCCCAAATATTGAAGACCCTTTAACTTTCTTTCACCACCCCCTTCAAACTTATAACATATCCATGCGTGCCCTCCCTCGTCGAACTTGCACCATCTGAGATCCGTCCATGCCCTTGCACACTGGCTGTCCCGAGTCTCCAAGTTGCCTTCTTCCTTGCACATTGGAGGCCCCAGAGCAGCGGCTCACAGATCCGTTGTGAACATGTCTCCCATAAGGAGTGGTTCTCGGTTCCCTCCATAGATGTCAAGGCACACGCCTAGGTGCCCAGGCGCCCCAGGCCGTGCACCTAGAAAGAGCGCTCGCTTTTATAGAAAATGGCGTACATTTTGAAAACCACAAGGAGTGGTTTTCAAAATGTCTGGGCGCCTAGGCGACTATTTTCTTATGTGTACTACATGTATATCGCATTTTCAAAATGCGATATACATAGCGCATTTACAAAATACGATATACATAGTGCATTTTGAAAACGTGATATACATGTCGCATTTTTGTGTTGCAATTCTCAATTCTTGTGATAATCACTAATGTTTGGTTAAATGATATTTATTATTCTAGCACTCTAGTTACTATCTATTTATAAATACAAAAGTTCTAAACAGATAAATAAATCCAATACCTGTTATAAAAAAAATAAAAATATAATAACTGATGTGGCATCTCCAAAATGCGACATGCGCTTAAAAAAATAAAAAAAATGATGTCGCATTTGAAGCATACGACATCTATTTCATTTAAATAACTATATGTCGCATGTCTTAAATGTGATACGTAGGATGCATTTTGGAAAACGCCTAGGCGTACAGGCGCCCACGTTTAACGCCTTGTCGCATTGCCGCCTTAATAACCACGGTTCCCTCATGAACCCATTGCGCCTTGCGGTTGGGCCCGACAATCAGCGTCCCACCTCACTCTTGGATGTATCACATCCCTTGGCTCCCTTTTGAACATGTTGCGGCTATTTCCCTGCCTCCTCTCAGACGCATCGCATCCACGATCCCCTCGCATACTCGCTATGGTTGAATCCCCTCCTCTTTCTTGGACACGCCACACCCCTGGATCGTTCACGAACCCATTACAGTTGCACCCCTATCTCTACGACTTCCTTGCAGACCTATTGGGACTACAACCCTTCCTCTCGGATGCACAGCACCTCATCTTCCACGTCTCGGCTACACGTCTTAAGTGTAGATAATCATTATCTCTCCTTCGACTATACATTCATATCAAATTATCCTTTAGAAATAAGTTATTATACTTCACATGTTTATCTTCTCTCATTAGCATATAATTGGATAGATATTAATGAGAAACGAAATAGAAAAAATAATTCCTTTAACTAATTTGTTTTATTTAACTTCATTATAACACAAATCAATTAATTTTTATTTGATCTCTTAATATAAATAATGTGTTGGACAATGATCACCTAATGTTTGAGATTGTATAATTCAAAGATCAATTGGACAAAATCGGCTCCCACATTGGCATCTTATTAAGTCGATCCTCTGGATCAACATTTTTTCTTCAGCCTCCATTAGCTATTTCTAAATAGTAGTGAAGTCGGGGACTTGTTAAGTGATGTACACATTGGTCAACAATGTATCAACAAAACCAATGCAAAGAAGAACGACAAAATTCTAAATGATTACAAGCATGGCCTCAGTTAAGTTGTATGCTATGGAGTAACGATCCAAAAAGTAATTCAGCTACAATTCCAAAAAGTAATTCAGCTACAATTATGGTATTTACTCTAAGTTTATGATATGTTTGTTAAAGGAATCACTAAAAAAAATGATATATAGTGACTTTCTTTGAAATCCATCGCTCTATTGTTCGTTATGAAATATTTTTCTATGCAGGTACGTACTTGCATAATATTACATGTATGTGTCTTCTATAATGTCATTAATTCCAGTGTTTCATATTACATGTGGGAATGGACAAATATGTTATAAAAATGCCATCGCCCCCCTCATTTCAAGTTCCAATAGTTGATCACATTTCCTCAAATGAACCAATTATGGGATCGTCATCATGTTATTATAATAAAGTAAGAAAACTGTCTATGAAGGGGAGTCGTAGAAAATAAATTTTTGAAGGTTGTAATATTATTTATTACTTCTTTTTATGTATATGCCCTACCTAGTCTATAATCATGGATCCGCCACTACAATGAACACTAGACGAAGAGAATGTTGAAATGAAAATACACAAAAAGAACACTCAAAGAAGATTTTTATCAAGCTCCACCGTCAAAATGGTGTAGCTTGTGGGGAAGATATTCCCCAGTAATCTCTCATGAGGGCTACTATGATACAGTCTTAATGGGGTACAAGTTAATGTACACCTCAAGCCACTCATGCTAAGTAGCCAGGTGGGTCTCTTCCCTTTCAACTGAAGGCATCCAGAGGCCCTGGATCATCATACTTGTTGCGAGTAGCAGGAGAAAACAAGCACAAATACAGACAAAAATCATGTTCACATGGATTTACAAGGTTCATCCATAATTGTGCTACGTCCTTGGACAGCGACAATCAGTTTCACTCTATGTGGAGAAGGGGAAAATATAGAGGATACAGGAAAAACCCAAACCCTAGCGAGTTTACACAATACTCCTAGTAAAAACGGATTCCAGAGACAAATAGACTCAAATACCCGAATAGAATTTTATCTCGGGACAAGGGCGTTGCCCATGCAAGGGGGTTGCGCACCTGCTCCCTCTAGCCCTCTCTCCAACAAACTCGTTCCCAAGGCAATGAGACCCTGGTGCTGATAGGGTAAGGTAGGGTACGATTGCAAGCTTTGCCGACCCTTCTCGTGGCAGGTGCAGAAAACGGTTCTTCAACTGGATTCAGCATAATATATGGTTAGGATTCAATGCATATCAACAATCTCCACCTTGAATTGAATTTTCAAGCTCTTGCCACCATCATCCATTGTTAGGGCTACTACCAACTATAGATATTGAGCAAGTCCAAAGAATGTTCGAACTTACTCCCATGAACTGCCTTTGTGAACATACCGGTTGGATTATCTGGTGTGCTAACCTTTTACACCATAATCCTCTTCTCATAATGAATAAAGTGATGCATGGCATCAATATGTGTGGTCCTCTCATGATTCACTTGATCATTGGCTAGGCATATTGCACTGAGACTGTCACATAGACGATAGCCTAATCCTGTTGTAGACCAAGATCTCCAACTAGGCCTTTCAGTCAGATGCCTTCCTTTGCAGCTTCTATCAAAGCCATATACTATGCCTCTATGGTAGACAAAGTAAATGATGATTGTAAGTAGCCTTCCAAGTAATGGCAGAGCTTTGCAAAGTAAAAACATATCATGTTACTGATCTCCCCTCATCAACATCTGTGGCATAATCGGAATCTATATCCAACAACCATATATTCTGAATCACTTCTATAAATGAGGTCAAAGTCAAATGATCCTTTCAGATACAGAAAAATCCCCTTGACTGTCTGACAATGCTCCTTCCCTAGATTCCACATGAATCTACTAACCACGCTCACAGCATAAGTGACATCTGGTCTTGTGCAATCATTGCATACATTAGACTGCCAACTGCAACGGTATAGGAATTCGTGACATGTGCTCCTTCAATGCATTCAACTGAGGTGCAAAAGAAACTGAAAGATGAACATTTGCAGTATATGGAGTACCTAGGGGCTTTCTTGTAGACATCTCAAATATCTTCAAGATTTTCTCCGTGAAATTTTTCTGAGACAATAAAATATACCTTTTGCATGATCCTTGATGATTTCCAATCCCAACAACTTCCTCATTGCACCGAGGTCCTTCATGTCAAACTCTAAACCAAGGAGCTTATCCAGATCATATAGGGTACTTTTCTTCTTCGCAGCAATCAACATATCGCCGAACTTGAGCAACATATAGATGGACATGTCCGCCTTGTTGTGGTGAACTCAAAAATCGTATGGGCTTTCTAAAATTCAAGACCAATTATGGAACTATCAAATCTTGTGTACCACTGTCTAGGAAACTACTTAAACTCATATAAAGACCTCTTCAGTCTGCACACATGATTTTCCTTGCCTTGAAATGTGAATCGCTCTGACCAACTCATCAAAATGTCTTCTTGGAGTTCACCATAAAAGAAAGTTATCCTCACATCTAATTTCTTCAGCTCCAAGTTTTAATGTGTTTTAGAGCGAGCAGCACCCTAATGAATGTATGCCTTAAAAAGGGAAAGAATATCTCATCATAGTCTACATCTTCCTTTTAAGTTTTAATGGTATCCCTTCAAACTAGTTGTGCCTTGTACACGATCTCTTCACTACCTGAGATTCCTATTCATTCATAAAGACTTATTTGCAACCAATAATTTTCCTCCACTTTGGCCACTTGACAAATTTTCATCCTTAGGTTATAAAGAGATTCCATCTCGTCACCCATAGCAGCAATCCCTATCCGAATTTTGCCCCTACCAGAGCCTCCTTGTAAGTGGAAGGTTCCAGAAACTCTTCTTCATCAGCAACATGTAGAGCAAATGCAACCAAAACCATATCTCCGAGGCGGATGTATCCTTCTATGAGGTTGATCAGTAGCAACACTATGTTGCCTTTCCTCCGGTTGCTAATCTTGTGAATGTTCAACGTCAACCTAATCAGAAGTGGTGTGATCTGGCGTGATTAACTTGATTAACTGCTTGATCACTATTTGGTGCATCAAACTCCACTAATTTGTGGATATCATCACTTGTTGTTGTAATAACATATTGAACACTTGAGTGAAGCATAAAATTCTCATCAAAGGTGACGGTATATCGAAAATTATTCTATACTCAAAAGAGGACTTGATTCTAAACCCCTTCGTTCATGCACCATAGCTTGTAGACACTCCTTTATTTCCCCTTGGTTCTGAATTTTCATCATTAATATGGTAATATGCAGTACGACTAAAGACAAAAAAATAAATGATCGGCATGATTACCACACCATGTAGTCGATAGCATATGCAATACTCCGGTTCACCAAGTAACAAGTTGTATTCACACCTTATGCTTAGAATGCTCTACCAAAACCAGCATTTGAGAGCATATACCTTGCCCTATCCAGAAGCGTCATGTTGATTCATTCTGCAACTCCGTTCTGTTGCGACGTATCTCTGACAATGTGGTGTCTCGTAAAACCCTTCTCCTTGCAGAATTCATTGAATTCTGACGAACGAAACTCCGATGCATTATCAGTACGCAGACGCTTGACCTTATTAAAAGTTTGGCTCTCCAGCAAGAAATTCCACTTTCTGAAAGTCAGAAATACCAGAAATACCCTGCTCTTGTGATTAATCATGAACATCTAAATCATCATTAAATAATCATTAATTATAGAAGGAAATACATGACACCACCGAAAGAAAGAGAGTGAGAAGGGCTTCACTAATCTAACATGAATGTAGACAAGTGTCTCCTTCATCCTATGAATTATTTTAATGAACTACATCATGTATTGTTTTCCAAGCACGTAATGCTCGCAAAATCCAGCTTGGTTCCTGTGTGTAACGTCCCGGATCCGTGTGACCAGCGGAAGCATGAATAAACGACATGCCACGTCGGATCCGGGGGTTACTCATGCATATCAAATCCACAATTAAGAAGACGGTCGAAAAGACAAGGAAATATATTATATCACTGAGATACTTCAAATAAATGGATAACATCACTTAACAGCTTGACATGATCAAAGATCAAGTTACATCCTCTAAGAAACGTCATTGACAAAGAAAAATAATTAGAGAAGATCAACTCATATTGTTCCTTGGGTACATCTACGAAAAGACAAGAAAAGAGAAACTAACACTACCAAAATGAAAAGTCAAATCCTCTACCAGCCAATCAACAACTTCAATGCTCTACTCCTCCGATGAACCTGCGGCAGGGCAAAACCACAGGAGCGACAAAATGCTCGTAAGCCAAACAGCTTAGCATGCGATAAGAGGGATACAAAATCGAAAGAATACTTTGATAAAATTACTGAGTATGACAATACGGTTATATCCATAACATATGAGGATTTCATAATCTCAATAATTGTTCTCTAAAGTTGCATGCATACCCTTATACTCATTCTTTTTAGAGAGTAGGCCTTTTTCTTAGCTACCGCTGGCACTAGCGGCTTTCCCATAAAATTACGATCATTCACTTGCATTCATTTCGTGATGACATCAGCTGAGTCAATATGTGGACTTTCCACTAGGTTCTACTGAACCTGACACCCCCGGAAGGTGTTGCCCTTTAGGCCATTGATGTCCGCATCGGACCCGGTAATCGAACTCTAGAGGTGGCTCCCACCACATGGTGTAGCACTTAGCTCTGCTTACCGTTATCGTGCCATGAATCTTGTTAGAATTCTCAATTTAGAAAGTCAATTTATTCTTATGATTTTGGAGTTCACTTGATGGTAGCAATCCCAATACAGGACATTTCATTATGTTTTGACCTACGGTTGACACCTATACACATACCTATTTCACCTTTAATAAGGTGGAGAAATAAACCAATGCTAATATTATGGTAAAACTTGCAAACAGGGAAGGTTAATACTAAGATAACTTGTACTCAGGTATTAGGCCGAAGAGTAACAGTATTATTTCTACAATTAAAAAGAAATGTGAGGTATAGTGGTAGTACTTTCATTTTGATCCAACCACTTATTAACTAACGAGGTATCATTAGAATTAATCATGTCGTTGCCAAAGAAAATTATATAAGAAAACACGTGCATATCTGGCTACGTATAGGATGTAAAGTAACATATACAAATGCAAGTTATCATCTAATTAAACTTCTTAATTAAATTTCCTATTTGTCTTCACATGACGTACTCCTAAATGGTTCATTGGCCATACAGATTGACATCTGTCATCAAAATACACGCCTTTTAACCATACAAAACCAGTAACGGTCGCAGGTATGTCATGTTGATACTCATACGATCAAAAATGTCGATTCATACCGGTATCGATGATGCAGAATGTGAATGCCCTTCAAGGAGGTAAGGGAGCTGGAATAAGCGAATATATAATGAGGTGTTCATCTGGACTTAACTAACATACACATTAACCCCAGGTGGATTTGGGCACAGGAGATAATATTATGGAGAAAGGGGTTAAATGGGTCGCACTTGTTGATTCCCACCATATCCCAAATATTCTAGTGCGCATCCCCCCTTTATTTATGCCCTAACGTGACCTAAGGTTCACGATTAGGATGCCATGTTATTGCATGACCAATCAAATACTTATACTAATAACATAGTCTAATATTGACATAAAAAAATGGTATATAGATATCAGCATACAGGGGATTTCAACCGTTGTTCCTAATCGAGAATCCGAGCACCTATCAGTTTCTCTACCATATTACATCGAATGAGAGTTTGACGGAAACTTAAAAGAGATGTTATCCAAGACAGTTTTGAGAAGGAGCATGACGGTCGAGAATCAACACACCGGATGTGGAGAGATGTCTAGTATAGGTCGACTCGACTTCGCGATCCCTCTCGTCAGTTGTGATCCAGAGTCCGGTGCACAAAACTCTCGTCACAACCCTTTCGTGGAACGAAGGTGCGCTATATCGGGGTGGTTAGGCTCTCTCTATCTCTCTAGACCTCTATATCTCCCTCTCTCTCCCCTAAGAAGGAAAAGCCAAGAGTGCACCCACATTCTGTCCACGAGTGGGAAAGTTCTCCACGAGAGAAGGGGTAGAATTGGCCCACCCCATAACCGTTCCCCTTACTTTCCTCCTTAATAATTTAATTTAATTTGTTTTCATTCTCTAATCAAAAGTTGTAGGGGCCGTTACAGTCTACCCTACTAAAAAAAGAATTTTGTCCCGAAATTATAAGTTTAAGAACTTACCAAAAAGTTCGGGATATTTGGCTTGCATTTCCTCCTCCAGCTCCCATGTAGCCTCCTCGCGTTTATGATGTTTCCAAAGACTTTGACTATTGGGATCATCCGGCGTCGCAACTGATTTTCCTTCCGATCGACGATCTTAATCGGTTCTTCTACGTAAGAAAGATCTGCTTGTACTTCAGGAATCTCATGCTCAATCACAAGCGAGGGATCAGATATTTACTTCTGTAACATTGAAACATGAAATACATCATGTATATTCTTGAACTGAGGTGGGAGATCAACCTGATAAGCAACCTCACCAATTCTCTTGGTGATCATAAAAGGGCCTACATATCTTGGATTCAGCTTTCCCCTTCTACCAAAACGAACGACTCCACGCATTGGAGAGACTTTGATAAAGACTTGATCGCCCACTTCAAATTTAAGATCGCGCCTCCGTTGATCAGCATAGCTTTTCTGTCTACTTTGAGCAGCTAACAACCTCTTCTTAATAATATCGATTTTCTTTGTAGTATCCAGGATAATCTCTGGTCCTAAGACTTTCCTTTCGCCAACATCATCCCAGCATAAGGAAGAACGACATGGTCTACCGTATAGAGCTTCGTATGGGACCATCCCAATGCTAGAATGGAAACTGTTATTGTAAGCAAATTCAACAAGTGGGAGGTGAAAATTCCAATTCCCAGCAAAGTCCAATGCACAAGATCTAAGCATATCTTCCAATGTTTGAATGGTTCTTTCTGACTGCTCATCAGTCTGCGGGTGAAAGGATGTGCTAAACTTTAGGTTCGTACCCAATGCATCATTCAAGCTCTTCCATAATTTAGATGTGAAACGTGCATCCCGATCGGAGACAATAGATACAGGTATGTCGTGCAACTTTACTATTTCATGAACATATAACTTCGCCATACTCTATGTAGACTGACCACACCGTATAGGTAAAAAATATGCCGATTTAGTTAGTCGATCCACGATCACCCATTGGAATCATACTTGGCACCCTTTATGGGAGGCAAGCCTACTACAAGATCCATAGTAATGTACTTCCATTTCCACTCTGGCAGATCCAACATCTCTGATGGTCTCTGATGCTCGATCTTTACCCTCTGACAAACAAGACATCTCGAAACGAACTCTGCAATTTCTCGTTTCATATTTTTCCACCAAAAGTTCCTTTGCAAATCCTTGTGCATTTTTGTACTCCCTGGATGGATAGAGTACATAGAACTATGTGCTTCTTCCAAGATCTCCTTTTTAATCCCTTGATCATTAGGAATCCATAACCAATTCCTAAATCTCAATCCCCCGTCGGCTGCAATCGACAACTCACTAGAAGGCTTCTTCGATGCAGCAACCATTTGCGATAATTCCAGATCAACTTTTTGTGCTAACAACACCTTCTTTATCAGTGCAGAATGAACTTTCAATCCAGCAACAAAAAGATCATGATTCCCATCTATAAAAGGCTTCCACTTAACAAAATCCTCGATAAGCTTCCATTGCAATTTCATACAAGAAAACTTAGCTTCCCATTTCCTGCAGAGTGCTTCTGCTACTGCATTAATTTTTCTTGGATGATAGTCCAAGGGAAAATCATAATCTTTCAACAGTTCCAGCCATCTTCACTGTCTCATATTCAAGTCCTTTTGAGAGAAAAGATATTTGAGGCTCTTATGGTCAGTAAGCACCTGAAATTTCTCTTCATACAAATAATGCCTCCACAACTTTAAGGCAAAAACAACTACGGCTAGCTCCAGATCAAATGTCTCTTCAGAGACATTTGATAAAACTGGAACAAAGGATCCTGGATATGTATTTCAGATTTATATTATTATGGATATATGAGAATTAAGATATTTCCTTATGTTATTTGTGATATCATTGATGTTTGTGAGTAACACTCGGACCTGACGTGACATTTGATATGTTTTCGCTGAGCACCGAGGATCCGGGCTGTTACACTTTGAGATCCCCGATGAGATCTTTCTGACTGAGGGTATTCATCCACATGGACTGCATTTGGCTCATGTGCCCCAACACATATGCCACAACTCTGATTCTGAACTCAAGACTTGGTATTCCAATGCCACTAACCGATGATTGCAAACCACCTGTGCATAACATTATCTCCTGCTTGTAATTGGATAACAACTGCATCATCTTCGACAACCTTTAGAAATCCACCCGTAGCACTAATATATATATATATCCTTCAGAGTTTGAAACTCCAAGCCTCTAAGGGATATCAGGTTCCATGGCCTTAAATTTCGGCGAATTTCGACCGAAATTCGGTCGAAATTCGATTTCGTGGCGATACCGACATCGAAACCATGTATAATATCTGTTTCCAGGATTTCGGCCGAAATTTCGGCCGAATTTCGGTCATTTCGGTCCATTTCGGTGGAAATTGTTCACAGATTTCTCGGATTTCGGTGGAATTTCGGTTCATTTCGGTCCATTTCGACTGAAAGTGTTCTAGGTCACCATATGTCATGCCTAGGCCACTTATTGATATTCATAGGTACTATTTGGTCACTAAATGAAATTTATAAGTCACTATTTCAACCACCATTGCAATATAAGCCACTATTCGAACCACCATTGTAATAAATAAGGCCATTAAGGGTCCTATTTAAACCCAATAAATATAATGTATATGTTCTCATTCCATCTCACAACTTCACAAGTCACAATTCACAACCTAACTTAAGTCTTGGAGAGCCAAGTTTCCAAATTCCAAGTCTCGTATAACATACATTTTACGATCACAAGCTCTACTATGCATTTATTTTGGCATACATGTTAAAATATTCGTGTTTGTGTGTGTGTCTTGTTTTATTTTTAAATAAAAGTATTATTATTCTTTTGAGAATTGATAGAAAAATTGAATGCCAAAATTTAACCGTGTACTGAAATATGAAATTTCACTCTGGACGGTCATTGATATGATGGCCGAAATCATTATTTTAAGGTACTGAACAATATAACATCTTATTATAAGCAAAAAAACTTGTATTTATGCCTCTTTTATTGATTAAACAACATTACAAATCTTAAATTTTGAAAAAAATGAGTTTTCAAGTCGTTTTCCCAATTTCCGGCCATTTCACCGAAATTCCACCGAAATTCCACCGAAATTCCTTTTCTGGGCTTACCGAAACGAAACCGAAATCCGACATTTGAGGCCTTGTCAGGTTCCATCTTAGATCACAAAAATGACAAACTCCTGTCGTTGTCCTCACGACTCCATGATTCATCTTGATTTTCACATAGCCAACCCCAACAATTTTGCATAGTGCATTCCCCATGGTGACGCTTCCATCATCTATCTTTTTATAGGTGGGGGACCAATCCTCATTGACAGTCATGTGATAAGAAACATATTGATTCAATTATATCCACATGATATCCAGCAACCTCGAGGTATCAGAATGATGGTGGAAACAAATTCATTTATGATCACAATGCTCAACATATGGTCTCGACTAAGCATCAAACGCATGGTTCTTCAGTTCCATGAAATTCTCAAGATAGACCTCAATCACTGCCATGATAACCACTCTTTGCTCATTTACAAGGAAAGGGTTGATGGTTACATTGTAACTAATTGTTGACGATATGATCCTAAGAGACAAATTTATGACCCCCATTAACCAAGTCAAGAAAGAACATGACCACTATTATAGTTTTAAAGACCCTGGCTACATCGTTATATCCTCATAATTTACGTGGATAGAACAAGGGATGCGTCAAATGTGACTGACCAAGAATACACTGTTGACTTGTTGAAAGAGTTCAATTTCTCATGCCCCGGGCATGTTTCCATGCATGCTCCCTCGCAACATAATCTGTTCAAACCCGATGGTCAATCTATCTCTAACATGGTATAATTCTGCAATATGGTAAGCTCTCTCACATAACTTGATATTTCTGCACCTCATGCATGTTTACATTTGATTGGATTTTGCATAATCCATACATGCATGCTCCCACTACTAATCACCTTGAAGCTATCAAACGATCTTCTGTTACCTAAATGCAACTAGCTTGATGTTTTTGTACACGAAAACTCCGTTCTCATGTGGATAAGAAGAATGCTTGTTTATTCAGACACAAATTGGTATGGATATCAGGATCGGATATAGTGTTTTCTTGGGGAGAGATTTAAATTTTAATATTCTAAAAAATAAGAGAGGCAATGTAAACATAACAGGATCAATAAATGCATTGCTACAAGATTAATACGCATAATGGAAATGCATACAATAGCACGCACATAAGTACATTAAGAAAAAGAACGGCTGAAAAACGAACGCATAAATTCAAAAAATCCCAACCACCCCCGAAAGCCCCCCACACACAGCTGATAACTTGGCGTTTTCTGCACTAATACCGGAAAAACAGAAAATAATCGCGTCACAGAACAAGCACAAATGGGCCGATATAAAGCTGCCCCGCGGATCATATTAGACAGAGAGAGAGAGAGAACCGGCGAACTACCAGAAGCCTCCGGACGATCTCGTAGTGGCCCGAGTGCGCCGCGGCGAAAAGCGCCGTGACATCCGTCCGGAACTCCTCGCGGCCGATCCGCACCTCGTCGGCATTCTCCTCCCGGGGCACCGCCTCAGCGCACTTGATCTCGAGGCTCACTGTCCCGACGTGGTTGACGTCCACCAGCCCCCCGCCGTCCGCAAGTCCCTCCTCGACGCCGCCCACGTTCCCCCGGAGCACCGCCTCCAAGAGTCTCTGCGACGGAGCCGCGAGCTCGTCGTCCGCCCCACGCCCTTGCCGCGCCATAGATCTCAGCGCGGAGATCTCGAAAATCCGGCCATCGAGCACATAAATGGCGCTTTAGGGTTTTGGATTTGAGGGGAAGAGGAGTCCGGAGCACTGTGCTGAGGCTTAAGCTGCTGCTCAGAGAGGTGGGGTCTCAGGTGGTGGGAAGTGGGTGGTGTGGAGAGTGTTGAGTGAGGTTAGGGGAGTGATGACTCGCGGGAGTGGCGTGGTTGGAGCCTGGAAGGTTGTTTTTGGGTCTGCGGGTGAAACGAAAGGGAGGTGAGGGGATGCCAGGAAATGGACGCGTGGGAGGTGGGGTGGGAGCAAAGGGGGAGACCACTTGGCTGGTGGGAGGAGAGGGTTCACGTTTCGCGCGCGATTGGTGGAGGCATGGTCTCTCTGCTGTTGGTTATGGGGCAGCACCACGAATATTCCGTGCTCTCCTGGGTTCCAACTTATGTTGGTTTTGGCTCATGCTTTACTTATGTTGGTTTTGGCTCGTGCTCTCCTGGGAATCGGGTCGGATCAGGCTGGTCTATTTACATATGTATAAAAGCTCATTTAGTTCATGAGATATAGCACTCTACCAAGGTTGTAGAAAGCGGTAGTCGGTACTCGGTTGGTGGGGTCACTGACTAAGGATTACTAGGTAATCGCAAGACTAATCGAATTTAGTCGGGAATTAGTTGGTTTTGAATTTGTTAATTATTTTAAATATATAAATCATTTTGTATACATATATTCTTATATATTTACATTGATTTGTACATTTTTTATACTATCATAATGAAATAAAAGAAGTGATTGACTTTAGATATAACATTAAGAATATTAGAATAAGTGTGCTTTAAAAAATTAAAAAAACTAAAAACTAAAAAAATCTCTATGTAAAAATCGTCCTTGTAGTCGGCCAACTTTTACAACAATTCACTCCACTCAAGTCTATTTAATTTCAGGTCAAACTTAACCCACTTATAATCAAGTTTGGATTCATTTTATAAGCTCCAGCCCTCTCGTTTAGCCCACAAGCTTATTTAGTAAAATAAAAGTAAAATTCAATTAGCTTTAAAATATTGGATTGATTAATGCATTTGGTTAAGTAAATTTAAAATGGAAAGTATTGTGGCTACGAGCCCATAATGTTGTCAGTTATCCATCTTTAATTTATCTATCAACATATAGTATTGAAATATAAATATGATCATTACGTTACATACAAGCAGTTATCTACCATGCATTTTATGTTGTCAATGTGCATAAATTTTGAAATTTATGTATCCTACGACTAATGTTATTATTCGAACATGAGTATGTGTTATATATAGTATCGTATTTCAAAAAGATTATAAATGATATTCGAGTCAATCGAGTTGAATAGGCTTTTGCAAAAAATCAATAACCAAGCTAATGCCCATTTAGTTGTGGGTCGGGATAGGTCTGGATTCGAGCTGAAGTTCTGAGGCAATACCCAAGCCCAATCTTAATAACTTGGGTACCCACAAGCCCATTGGGTACCCTGCCCATTGCACGTGCTTAATGATCTTGTAAAATTATTTTGTTATGCTAAGCTCTGCATATTTTGTAATTGCACCATAATCTCTGCAAAAAAATGTGTCTTGTTATTTATTAACTATGTGCATTCATCAAACTATTGAGTTTGACATTAAAGAATAAAATATAATACAACAGAAATTAATATTTTAACATGGGTATGTGTTCTTGTCTGCTTCGGCCGGAAAACTTACGCATTTGCGTATTTCATGATTACATGATGACCTCTTAAAAAATCTATGTCTCCACTCATATGTCATTTGTTAACGTCCGTAGGGGCCGTTCGGGTCGCGGTTTAAACCGCACTATCGCAGGTAACCTGGGACCCCTCCCCGTGTAAGCCGCGGGTTTTGTGGTCAAAACCCCGCCCCTCCCCGCCCCTCCCACCCGTGACACATCACGTATCCCTAGGCGAGGCGTCCTGTCTATCACGTCCGCGCGAGTTCCAAGCCTCCCCTTCCCTTCCGTTTCCCCCATCTCCCCCTGCGATGGTGTCCTCGTCTGAATCCCGTTGCTCGCACGTCTCCGAGTTGAGGAGGAAGCGTCGACGGTCGGAGCTTGATTGGAGGTACCAGGTTGTTCTTGGACTCCATCTTCTCTTGCACGATTTGGACGATCACCTTCGTGGGGCTCCTTCCTCGCCTGGAGCTTTCGACTTCGTTCGGTTGATATGCGAATGATGTTGGAATCTCTGGTTTGGCCTTGGTTCTTGTTGGTGCCATCGATTCTTAACATCAGAAATCCGTTGATGTTTTGAGCTCCTGTGATGATCTTTTTTTAACATCAGAAATCCGTTGATTGCTGAAATCCGTTGATTGCTGAAATCCGTTTTGAGCTTCTTTTTGATGGCTGAGGAGCGATGACTATACGAGCTCCGGTGATGATAATTTTTTAAAAACTCCAATTAGTTGATGCCGTCCATTACGCTCGTTATGATGACAGGATTGTGTTTGCTCTGTCCTTACTACGCTTGATAACCCAAACGAGCGTTGTTCTGAGGAGCAATGATGTTATGAGCTCCTGTGATGATATTTTTTCAAGAACTGAAACCCATTCATGGCCGTCCATTACGCCCAATGTGATGATGAGCTTTTGTTTGCTCCGTGATTACTTGCATTAATAATCCTCTGAAATCCTGTGATGATCTTTTTTTTACATCTGAAATCCATTCCAATTGATGAGATTGTGGTTGCTCTGTGATTACTTGGATTGATAATGCAGACGAGCGTAGTTCTGAGGAGCATCAATGTTTTGAGCTCCTGTGATGATCTTTTTTTAACATCTGAAATCCATTCAAGGCCGCCCATTACGCTTCCTATGTTGATGAGATTGTGTTTGCTCTGTGATTACTTGGATTGATAAGGCAGACGAGCGTAGTTCTGAGGAGCATCGATGCTTTGAGCTCCTGTGATGATCTTTTTTTAACATCTGAAATCCATTCAAGGCCGCCCATTACGCTTCCTATGATGATGATGTTGTGGTTGCTCTGTGATTACTTGGATTGATAAGGCAGACGAGCTTAGTTCTGAGGAGCATCGATGTTTTGAGCTCCTGTGATGATCTTTTTTTAACATCTGAGACCCATTCATGGCATCCCTATCCACTACTGCCCATGCGTTTATGATGTTGTCTTTGATTTGTGATCTTTTCCCGAAGAAAATAGGGATTCCTATGATGAGATTTTGGATAAAGATGCTTAATATACTTTCTCAAGTTTTAAACCGGACCATGGTTACAGCATTTCATATGTGATAACATCAACCGTACTTTTTTGAATGTTACGAATAGAATTGATATGCCTCCTCGGTGTAAGGGAAAGAATGTGGATGAGGGTGGATCAGGGAGGGTTGCAAACTGGACACCCGTACAGGATAGGTTGCTGATCATGTGCATGTTAGAGGCTCGTGACCAGAACTACTGGTCTGAGAAGTCTTTCACCACCATTGGGTGGAATGCGATACTGCAACAGTTTAACGAACAGGCGGGCCTTCACTTCACGAAGGACCACATACAGTCGAGGTGGAAGATATTCAAAAGGGACCATGCTGCCTACTTGTATCTACGCAACAAGTCCGGCTGGGGATGGGACAACGTCGGCAACCGTCCTGTCGCCCCAGATGAGATGGCGTGGTTGGAGGTATTTATTCATTGCAAACCGAATGTCTCTTTTGTAAAGTGTTATGATAGCGTTGTAATTGAAGTCGATGCATATTGCAGGTCGACAACTGCTACCGCAAGTACAAGACTCGCCCGTTCCTGTACTTTGAAGAAGTTGCGTACATCATTGGGGCGGGAACTGCAACAGGACGGTTTGCAAGGTCGTCTCGAGGACCGAGCAGGCTGCAGGATCCAGGGATTGCTGAAGTTGAGCAAGAGGTTGATGAGATGGATGACACCGAGGACATAGCCGAGGTACCCACACCGCCCGTTGCCACAAGGGCCACTCAGCGATCTTCAGGTTCTAAACGTCGGAGGAGTGCCGACGTGAAGACAGCCCCACTGGAGTTGACCCAATTTGTGGACATGATCCAGGACAGGATCGGGGCCCACCGAAGAGAACAGGATGAGGATGTCAAATCCGCATATCTAGAGCTGAAGGACGCATGCCCTCATGTCTCTCCCGCTGCCTTTGTTAAGCTTGCAGATGCATTGGCCCACCCAGCAAAGAGAGAGTTGTTTCGACAGTTGAAGGCTGACCCAGAGTACCTACAGGCTTGGGTGCAGCACATACTAGGCCAGCAGTAGGATCTGGAGAACATTGGCGTCTATGGGAGGATTATAATAATATCGTTTCCTGCTTAAATTTTTTATGCTTAGAACATTTTAATTTGTATAATGCCTGGAACTGGCAGACATTTCCGTAGTTACTGTTTGTTTTCAGTATTTGTAGAATTGTATGCCACTTTGCTTGATGGTTATCCTTCTTTTCAGTATTTGCTTACTTGATGCTATGTTATATGCTCCTATACCTTTTCATAATTACAACTTAATTGGGTACTTGACATTTATACATGTTTACGTAGATGGATGATCAGCTATACAATCCGTTCGAGGAGGTTCTCACGGAGGCAGCAGAATTATCATACGCTTTGGCCCTTTACATTTTCTTCGTGACATCACAAGATGGTGGGCCTTCTAGAGTGCCGGTTCCCCTTAATACAAGGCCTTGGACAGGACGTGCGTGGATCGAGGATATGATGTCGGGCCATGTCAAGCGATCTTACAGATGCTTTCGAATGGAGCCTGCAACATTAATGAAGTTCGTACAGCTGCTTGAGCAGCGAGCAGGCCTAACCAGCACGCGCAACATGGATACAGTCGAACAAGTTTGTATATTCTTGTTCGCATTTGGACATGCGCAGCCGAACCGAGTGCTACAAGAATGGTTCCAACACTCTGGGTCCACAATTTCATGGCATATTCATAGAGTACTTAAGAGGATTCTGCAGTTGGAGGATCTCCTCATTCGTCTTCCGACGACAGACACTCCTCGCCGTATAGCGTCTGATCCTCGTTTTGCGCCTTACTTCCAGGTATACTCGTTGTGCCTCAAATTGTATCAATCAGTGACTTGTATATGTGTCTCTCTAATATATACTCATGCTCTACAGGGAGTCATCGGTGCTATCGATGGGACTCACATTAAGGCAACGGTTTCATCAGGTATTGAGGCTGCCTACCGTAACAGGAAGCAGGTCATCTCGCAGAATGTAATGGCAGCGGCATCTTTTGACTACCTATTCACATACATCCTTGCTGGTTGGGAGGGATCCGCCTCGGATATGTCTGTCTTGAGGGACGCTATAGACCGGGGAGGCTTAATCGTACCCGAGGGATGTAGATATCTTGTGGACTGCGGCTACACTAACACGGACTCATTTTTGGCCCCATATCGCGGCATCACGTACCATCTGCCCGAGTGGAGGGTCCTCGACAAGGCTGAGCGGTACATCTCGCACAAGCATTTGTTCAATCATAGGCACTCGAAGCTGCGTAGTGACGTAGAGAGGACCTTCGGAGTTTGGAAGAAGAGGTTCCGTTGTCTGTCTTGTATGCCTACGTACGCGTTTGAGACGCAAAGGGACGTAGTCAAGGCCACTGCAATAATTCATAATTTCATTAAACTATATGGATCTGACAAGTGGTTTGACCGAGTAGAAAAGTATTTGGTGCCTGAACCTCCAGAATTAGATGCTGAAGCTGGCGTTGAGGTTAGGGTCACCGCGAGCGGAAAATGCGACTGGGTGAGCAACATCGTGATCGCATCGCCCATGCGATGTACAACGACAGGCTACGACGCCTGCAGCAACATGAGTAAAATTATACTGCGCGATAAATTTATGTTTCTCGGCGTTGTACTTTTGTTATGGACCTTGGTACCTTGTTATTCACGAATGTTGGACATTGGACGTTTTTATGATGTATTCCGGATGTTGCTACCTTTCTATATATATACCCATGTCGTTATCAAGATGTATTTCATTTCATATAATAATGACTTGCGAATATTATATTGTAAACCAAATTACCTCCCGTCATTACACATTTACATTTTAAAAGCAAACAAATGTTGTCCGTTTACACCCCATTGTTCTTCGCATCGACGCTCGGTTTCCGAATGTTCCAGTAAAACTGCGGGGTTAAATATTTAAAAAAACCGTCCTCCTTAAACACATTGCTATTAAAAATGTATTGGTCCAAATTAACATGTAAGACAAGGGCAGAAGTTGCAAAAAGTTACAATATATTAAAAAAGCCAATAATCCACCAACAACCTCATTAACTACTAACAATCAAACTCCAATCATTACTCCAAACTCCAGTAAAAGTCACATCACAGACAACCCCTTTCAACAGTAAAACCCCCTTTCCCAAACACACAAACAACAATTCAGGTTAACCCTCAGGTTAGCAATCCTTGAGGTGGGTTAACCTCCACCAGTTTACCCGCGAACCAAACGCATAGAGATAATAGTTAAAATGCAAAAAGGGAAAATGCTAAAAAAAATGTATCAATACTTATTTATTGATATTCTTCTCTATTTACGTCTTCTTCGTCGTTCAATTCAGTGGCTACCTTCTTTAATCCTTCTCCTTCCATTTATTGCATACCAGCCATCCCTCCCTTACCTCCCAAATATTGAGTCCGTTGACATCCTCCCCCGACTTTTGTGCCTTTTCTCGACATTTCTTCAGTGCACCTCCCACCACCACCATCGCGTCCCACTATTTCTTTCCCATATCGTCATTTCCATCCTTCTCCATTTCCATGATTGCACCTTATTACCCCTCCCAGACCTCCTCCACGATCTCCATAATGTCTTTTGATAACGTCATACAAGAAGATCTAAACCAATTCACAGTAATAAGTCAAGGACTCGGTCCTATTAGTCAGAAAAAACTGTATAAAATTGCCTATGGACCGGACCAGAACCTGTCCCTCCCGGGCAAGTCTGCTGGGATCTCCCACAAATGGGGTGTTTTAAAAAATAAATCCAACAAACAAGAAAAAGTAGTGGGAAATAAGGTCATATCAAATGTTCCAGCTATAATCAATGGGAATGGATTGATTTTGATGAAATATATCCCTCTAGTTAAGTTTGAATCCATACATATGTTATTGCATGTGCATCATTCAAAGACACATAGCTGTAATAAATGGATGTAAAAAAATCATTTTTATTTAAACAAGAGTTGTATATAAATAAACCACAGTGGTTCATGTGCAAAGTCAAGAAGGCTTCATATGGATGAAAATAGTTGGTGTGAGAGACCTGGAGACCACTTGATCAAGTTAGGTTTAAATAGAAAAGGCTGATTATATGTATTTCTCAATAAAATTTCGAGAATATTCATAGTATGAGTTTAAGTAAATGACATTGTCTCTGTATCTGGAATGAAACTTACAATGACTTTGCACATATTGTGTGAAAAAGAGTACGAGACCAGTCTCGTGGGATGTTTAAATTTGATTTTGGGTATGCAGATACACTAATTAAATTATGGAATATTCATTTCTCGAACCGAAACACATTGGGGACATATGTATAACAATTTTGGAATGACAAAAGTCAAATGAAAGTATGTACATGACCATACATAGTGATCTAAATCACAAAGAAAATGTAAATCAATAGATCGCGGTAAAAAGGTAAGTCAAATGGACCAAACTTAAATAGACTGATGGTTGTATCATTGTTATACTTATTACAAGGATACTAGATATGTTATGCAATACCTATGTGTGCCCTAGTTTCGAGACAACGTCAAAAAAAAAAACAACCCCTCCTTGCATTTTTAAGGAATTCTCGAGTACCTAGAAGAGACCCAACATCCGCGATCAATCCACCCAAGGACCCATTCTTTTGATCTATTAGCATACAATGATGTTGATCATGATGGAAACAAAATTGGTATAAAAAGCATAGTAAAACTTGTCAAAATTTTTAAAAAGGGTTCTATCACTTGTGCCCCTCCGAGATATCGCAATTTCAGTTATACCCCTGTCTTTTTGGTAATATCAGTTGTGACCCTCACTTCTTTCTCCGTTATCATTTGCGCCCTTTCGTCAGATTGACAGTCAATGAGTTGACTTAACCATGGTTTTTTCAAACCTTGGTGCAGTTAAGAGGGGTATTTTTGTCCAGAATTCTTCATCTTCTACCTCCTCCATTTGTTCTTCCTTTCTCTTCAACAATTTCTCCTCTCTTAGTTACACCTTCATGCATCCATCGAATCTTTAAAATTTTTGCATTTTCACGGATATATCACTCATTACGAATCAAACGATAAATTTTAGTGAATTTTTCGGTGATTTTCATGAATCAATTATTTAAAAATTTATCTCTAACCTAACAAATAATGAAAGACCTTGGGGGTGACATGGGGGTGGCGGGCTAGGGGGGCAACCTGGGGGCGGGCTGCTAGGGGGCGAGGGGGAGGCAGGCAGGGGGACGACCTAGGGGCGGCGGGGCTAGGGGCGTGAGGGGAGGCAGGGCAGGGGGCGCGGGGGGGAGGCAGGGCAGGGGGTGCAGGGGTCCGCTGGGAGGAGCATGTGCTACGGGAGGAGGCACGCGGGGGGGAGATAGGGCAGGGGGTGCAGGGGTCGCGGGGGGCGCGAGGCGCAGGGGCCGGGGGGAGGAGGGAGGGGGCGCATGGGTCGGAGTGACGCGGGGGGTCGCAGGGGTGCGAGGGGCGGGGGTCCGCTGGAGGAGCATGTGCTGCGGGAGGAGGGCACGCGGGGGGAGGCAGGGCAGGGGGTGCAGGGGGTCGCGGGGGCGTGAGGCGCAGGGACGGGGGGGAGGAGGGAGGGGGCACAGGGGTCGCAGAGGCGGGGGGGGGGGGGAGGAGGGAGGGGGGCGTATGGGTTGCGGCGGCGCGGGGGGACGCGGGGGCGCGGGGGGGAGGAGGGAGGGGGCATAGGGGTCGCGGGGGGCGCGAGGGGAGGAGGGAGGGGTGTAGGGATCGCGGTAGAGAGAGGGGAGGCGCATGGGTCGCGGCGGGCGCAGGGGGTCGTGGGGACGCGGGGCGTAGGGGCGGGGGGGAGGCAGGGCGAGTGTGCAGGGGTCGCAGGGGCGCAGGGGCGCGGGGCCTGGGGCACATGGGGCGGTGGGAGGTGCGGTGGGCGGAGGGAGATGCAGGGGGCGGAGGAGGAGGAGGACGTGGACGGAGGAGAGGCACGTGGGCGGGAGCCGGAGGCTTGGGGGAGGCTGCAGGAGAGCTCAAGGAGGAGGAGGGAGGAGCTGTGGAGGAGGAAGAGAAGGAAGGAAGAGGAAGTAGATGGGGGAGGAAGAAGATGAGGTGGTGGAGGAATGACCCTTGAATCTCTTTTTAAAACTAATTCCGCTTATGTCCTCAAAGTTAACGTCTGTTTGCATCGTGGATGGACGACAACTAATCCAAGGGGCACAACTGATAAAACGGCAAGAAGTGAGGGGCACAACTGATATTACCAAAAAAATAAGGGTATAACTGATATTGTGATATCTCGAAGGGGCACAAGTGATAAAAATCTTTTTTTAAACTCGTCGATCTCTTGGTTCTCTAAGAAACAAGTGTGTTGAAATCGCCGATTACCGAAGCAGGATAATATATGCTTCTCTCACATGTTGACAAGTTCTACGATGAAACGTACACCATCAAATCAAAAGATTGCACTTTAATAACATTTCAATAAAGTCAATGTTGATTCAGGATTACACTTTACCGAAGAATAATAATGTATGTTTCTCTCGCAAACTCTTGATCAAATATCAATCATTGTTATATATTAAACATCGAAGTCTTTACATGGAAATCAGACATCGATGTACCGCTAAGGATTGGTCAAGCACGTAATATCATCAACCCTTCTTGGATCAAACATCAAGACACTTGCAATGCATGTATCAAACATCGATGTTGACTTGGAGTGTGTGTACACACGTAGAGAGAGATGTGAGGGAGGCTCAGTATAATGTTTTACTTGGAATGCGTTCGAGGGTGCGTCTCTCTACCGAAGTCTAGGGTCCTATTTATAACGTCATAGAAAAGTCTCAAAAGATATCTAATTAGGAAAATTCAAGAATGAAATCACCAAAACACTACTTTGCTGATCGGTTGGACTAAACATGTTGATCGGTAAGCTTGAACGGAAATAGTCAAGATACTTCTTTGTTGATCGATCAAACTAGACATGATCATAGATCTTATCATCTTGGTTGTTCGATCGAAAGTAGTCATTTTACAACTGTTGGATTTGAATTTAAATCTTGATTGTTCATGATGTAAGTTGGTCGCCGGCGAAGGATCGATTAATTGAAAATTGAGGGTCGACTAGGAAGGAATCAATCAATTGGAATTTGATGATCGCTCGGGATGTGATGGAACAGAACTGTAAGTTGGTCAATCATGCAGTAGTCAATTTGGAGATGTAAGTTGGTCGATCAGAGGCTGATAGATTAAGAGGTGAAAGTGATCAATTGTGATCTTGTTCCGAAACAGAGAATCTTGCTGATACAATTTGAACATCTCATATTCATGCAAACATATTTTTGTGTAGACATTCGCAAATAAAGTTATAGTGATAATAATAATAATAATGAAAAACTCATGGGACATGGATTTAATCATTGATGCCTTATTGTTCTTGAAACAACCTGTAATCTTACAAGTCAAATAGAGGTCTTATGCAAGCAACTTGTAACAAGTGCGCGTCATTATTAGAATGGGAGTAATATAAAAACTTTACAGACTCTAAAATGTGAAGCCCTTAGGGTCTATAATACTCAACAATACATATCCATGCATATGATTCTACATTTTTTCATTCCATTTTCATTCCATATGAACAATACCAAACCGTGACAAACATGCAGGGGAACAGTAAAGAAAGAAGAACCGCATTTTTTTCATTCCATTTTCATTCATAACATATTTCTCCATAAAAAATGTGTACAAGGTCGTAGGAATATAGCAACATGTATGTATACATCACGTTTATCAAAAAGAAATACATGTACAACCAAACAAAAGAACAAGAACCCATTGTACTGTGGAAGAAGTTGAACCAAGTCAACCACTGGCCACCTACTGATGCGGTCGCTGCTCATGCAAACCTGTCGAATTCACAGGAATAAATTTACGAGCAAAACACCCAATACGGATATAAAACAACTACAAAGGTAAACAGAAAAGTGTATAAGAAACAATTGTGAAAACCCACGAAGTATAACAAACTTACATGTCCCCAACATCCACTAAGAAATGACACCTCACAAAGAACAATCATCCCACGTAAAGCAACTTCCAACAACTCGACTTATAGTTCCAATCCAAATATGAATATGTATTGTATACCAATTCTAAATCACAAGAGAGCAGGATTGTAATAGAAAATAACCCAAGCTTCTTGAATAGTTTGTGTTCTTGGTCCCGGGTGAAACCTCGCACTATGACTCTAAGAGGCAAAAAGAATGCCTTAGGATCGGGGAACCTCCGTAGACCATGCGATGGGGTACAATGCATCTTAAATAAGTTCTCAAACACATCCACTAGATTCACTTAACAAACTGTAATTCCAATTTCCAATTTAAATTTCAACCCACGAATCATCGCGTACCACCCAAGTCCAAATTCCATCGATAGAGTTCTCAATGGAAGGTCACGATTTGATTCAACATATTTGATTGTGGATAATCGTTACTAATCACATCATCTTACAACTTTTTATTTACTAATCTTGATGTCTTTTCTTATTAGGGGTGAATCCGAGTACTTATACGTGGGACCAACACTTATAAGTATACTGTTAGAGTATTTGGTGGTGCGTCCATTGAGTTGTAGCAGGGTAAATGGATCACGGAGAAGATCCATTTACCCCATCCAGTGTTTAGTCCCACACCGCCTAGTGGTGGGACTTGGAGGACCTGAAGAGGGCTATATAAAGAGCCCCAGACCTCTTGTATCTCTTGAGAAAAAGCAATGCATAACAAGCCCCTTTGAGGGCTTCTCCCCGTGGTTTCATCCCGCTCCTCACGGAGTAGAGTTCCACGTTAAACCCCCCGTTGTTCTTCATGTTCTTTGTCCTTTTTTCATGTTTGCTTCCGCATGTTTATTTCTCAACATATATAGAAGTCACGTCGATAAGGAAAGATGAGATTGGATTGTAATTTAATGCTACATATGCCACCACTCACACCCCTGTCAGTAGCACATTGTCAGGCGGACAACACAAAAGAACACACAGCGCAACACAAAATAGAAGGGCACATAACCATGACACATAGTCCCTCGAAACCATGACGGAAAAATCACTAAAACGTCAAAAGGAGCATTAAGCAGCGCACACAACACTTCTATTTATCACTAGATTTAATCACGAAGTTGATTCGTATAATATCACTTACGCAACAAGCCAACATGTGTCGAAAAAATGTACCTCCTGAGTATTTACTATCTTCATAATGTATGCATATCCATCAAGCCACTAAGTTAATATATATATATATATATATATATATATATATATATATATATATAAAAGCTTGCTTTAACTGGTTGGAATGTCAACTAGTTGGCTCAAATGCAATGCTCCCAGGCTCAAGTTATCTTTTCTGAGCATAAAACAAGATTTCTTTACCAAACACACAAAAATCATCGTCAAGCTCAATCAAGGGGTCTCAAATTCACGGGACTTCATTGGTATCTTCTCTCGTGCACTACAATTCAACCAAGTATGGATTTAGCATGCATCACACATTTGCTTGATCAACTGCAACTGCAGGACCATTTAAATCAGATTAGATTGAAATGGGATTTTTAATTTAAGGGATATTTATACCCATAACCCTGAGTAATTCCATATTTACCTCAAGTATCCAAGCTAATCATGAATCACACTCAGGACCTTGAATAGTGTCTACTCTTACATTCATAACCTTGTGTTAATTGCCATTTAATTTTCCGTTAACTGTGACGGTATCCGTTTAGCAATTTACATCTTACATCCAAATTTCTCTTTATTTATGAGTGGCTCCTCCCCTTCCTCCCCCAACCTCCGACTCCGACCATGCACCCCTCCCTCCGTCATCGTACTCTTCCCACCGGAAGCCCGACCCCTCTTCCCCGACCTCCTTCCCTAAGAGAGCCTCCACCAGGCCCTCCGATCGCTTGTAAGCTCCACCAGGCCCCCCGTCTGCTGCAAGTAAACCATTTGATCGTCTATCGCTTCTTATCGATCTCCTTCCAGGCCCCTGCAAGCTTCTTAGCGATCGCCCGTTGCTTCTGCTCGTACCTGGAAGGTAGCTGTTGGCCACAAGATTCTTCTGCGTGAAAGTCAGTAGCTGCAAGCTTCTTCCGTGTCAAAGACTCCCCCGCAAGCTTCTTCCGCGTCAAAGCCACCCCCCACCCCCCGCAAGCTTCTTCCGCATCAACCCCCCCCCCCCCCCCCCCCCCCGTCCCGCCTCAAGCTTCTTCCGCGTCAAAAATACTCCCCCGCAACTGTCTGGAAGCCTCCCCCGCAAGTCGCAAGCTTCTCCCGTGGATGCCCAAAACCTCCGGATCACGCCTTCAGGGTACCTGCAAGAAAAATCTCTGTTGACATGGATTCAATCATGTCAAGGTGTGTACGAGGCTGACGGTTGCTTGCGGAGGAAGAAGGAGAGCTAGAGTTGGTCGGCCGGAGTCGGGATCGTCGGAGGAGGAAGGGGAGCTGGTCGGTGAGGGGAGGGGGAGGAGCTGCTGGAGAAGGAATGGGGAACTGTTGGAGGAGGGGGTTTCTTTTTCTTTTTAGTTTTGATTTAATTTTAACTGTTGGATTGATGCTAGGTTAGATTAACTCAATGATTTGGTTAGTATTGATGGTAGAAACTAACAGAAGGTTATGGGTGTGAGACGGAGTAACTATTCGAGGTTTCTCATGTAATTCGTGACCATCTTGGATACCTAGGGTAATTATGGAATTACTCAGGGTTATGAGTGTAAATATCCCTTAATTTAGCTGAAGAATAAAGGCTGCATTGCAAGGATATTCAACGAATGAAGATTGCATGACAAACGACGAATGCTTTCGTAAGTTAACAACTTACTTAGATAATGACGGTGCTTTTGTGATTGTATTCAGTTGGACTTTAAGTTAAGAAAATGGGTCGGATGATCTTGTTGCACTAACCAAGGCAATGCATATAGATCATTCTATGCATACTTAATGGCCGACCGATATATTGGTGTAGCTGAAACTAGATTGTGTGAGATTTTAACGAGCACGAAGAATATGGATCATTAAATGTTCTGTAAATATAGAGGACTCTGGATGCTCATCCAAATGAACCGTGCACCTGCCTCTACTGGATCATTTGAAGTTTTCAAAAACAATGGAATTACATTTGTTTCTTTATAGATAAATGATGAACTGGGAAGATATGCAGCTTCCAACTAACGAAGTCAACTTATGTGCAACCAAGAACATTCTCGGTCTATCAATTCGACACTTTTTTGTGTTTCAACTCTGACCCATTTCAAAACAAATTGTATCGTCCCGGGCTTAGGTCCCCGGTCCGTTATCGAAGCATTACTGGCTCTGACAACCTCTTGGGATCGGACCCATACGAACCCAATTAATCACCCCCAAAACACTTAAGCCGGGTTGTTCGATAGTAACCTCCTCACTTTTTATCCCACCCGGAAATGTCATGTTTCCACGGTGTGGGACTTTTTTTGGGGGGGTTTTACACAAATCCACAGATGTATTTATAGTGGATCATACTCATACCACAACATAAAACATGTACTGCAAAAAACCAGTTTGACGAGAATGCTGAAATTCTAAATCCTGATAACAAAGAAAGTTAGCAGAGTGCCATGGACAACCAACAAAATCATCCGAATTCAACATGTACACCAATAACATCCCTTGTCTCATATGTTTATTTTCATGAATAGGATCTGGTGCCGGAAGGAAAAAAAATGAGAAGCCAAAGGTTAACTATCCAACACTGGTTGTCATCAAGTCAACACCGGATGACACCAAAAAGTCATATGGTGCTAGAAATTATTGAAGTTTCTGATATTACTACAGTAATCAGGAAAAATAACCCCACTTCCGACCATATAGTCGTGCCATGAAGACTGAATAGACTCTGAATGCTGCAGAAAGTTATATCTAATTTCAAAGAATTACTAAAGAAAAGCTAAGTACCTCAAAGATAAGTGCATGCATAGAGTTTTCTGATAAATGACTTCGACAAAAATCAACTACATTCATAATTTTCTGATAAATCATCTGTGTACCTGTAACAGTGTTCCCAACTTTACCCAATCATCTCTGAAGACCGACTTTGAATCTCAAGATGTCACTAAACACAGTTGCCAGAGGATGAGGAATACTGTAATAATGGTCTTTCTTTCCGTGAACTAGGATGAGCATATCACCCAGTGGTTTATATAAGAAATTGAGGTATTCTTGCGGACGTGACGAACGACTCTCTCGCAGTGAGCACTTTGTGTCGACGTGCTCGCCTCCTCGATTGCAACTCCGGCAACCTCCAACGAGCTTCGGGGCGGAGAGGCGTCTGTGGTATGGAAAAAGAGGCCAGGTCTCCCAAGCCCTAACCATGTCCCCGTTTATACTCGAGTTCCGTTAAACAGATCTTGATTTGGATCCGGATATATTTACCGACCACATTCTTAAAATGATCTTATCTCCCTTCTCCGATGTTGGAATTCAACGTTTTTAAAATCGGATCGAACCGTTCGATCCGACCGGTGAACCAGGTTTGGTCCGGTACGGTTAACCGGTTCTTGCCGGTTCGGTTTGCATTTCATTTTTTAAACAATCCGTCTGGTTCAACCTATTATTTTTAACCCGATTTAGGTTCAAGCAAAGTTGAACCACATATAAATTTTAATTCACTTTAAAAATAATGTTGGTAGTGGGAGTTTAACCCATGCCATTTGATTACCAAATACAAACTCGTAACCAATTACTGTAACATAACTTTTTGCTTGTAATAGGTTTTAAATCTAATTAAACTACTATTATATTATAAAGCAAGTAGTCCAAATATATATATATATATATATATATATGTATATGTATGTATGACATTTGATGGTGAATACGAAAAAAATTATGTATAGTGTGAAATATATACATTGTCAATATATTTTGTTTATATTTCAAGTATATTTAAGTGTATGTTATATGGGTAAAATGTATATGCCCCCTAGTGAGAGCTAACTTAGCCCCCGTCCTATTTTTTGCATATTTTTTTGAAAATAAAAATCGTGTAAATTCATTATTAAATCTCTATATTATGTCATTAAAATTTCATACGAAATAAAACCTCCTACGGCCTCCATCCAGATGGGGTTGATCTAAAAAATCCTGTGACCGTTAAAAAATGACTGTCTGGATGGAGGCCGTAGGAGTCTCTGTTTCATACGAAATTTTTATGACATAATGTAGGGATATAGTGATGAATATTCACGGGAAAAAATTCAAAAAAAATAAAAAATGGAGAAAATGAGGCGGAGCAAGCTAAGTTAGCTCCCCTTAGGGGGCAACCCCATTTTACCCACGTTATATATATTATTCCATTTCGATTTGATTATCTGGTTCGACCACTTGTTTTCACTGATCCGATTTAATTAGGTTTTAAATAATGATGACGTTATAATCCGGTTAAACATGTTTGATTACATAGTTCAACCCGATTCGTCCATTTCAGTAAAATTTCTGTTTCGATATCTGATTTTAAAAACATTACAACACGCAAGCTTTCATCTTCATCGTGTTCCCATGTGCTAAACATTATTTCAAGCTCGCTGTGATCGACACTCAAAGGTCCAATGACTACTCCCATTATTCTACGCAACCACTTTGCAGTACGGAAGTTTTCTGAAATGTCATCCTTTGTCAAAATCGATTCGTTCTGGCCAATTAAAGGCTCTTAGTATTATACTTTTTTTTTAAAAAGGATCAAAGTTCATTCATCATCGGATTAAAAAGATACAACCATGAAGTCAGAAAATGAGTTTCTTCCGACCAACATCGGGCGGAATAACAAAAAGAAACAACCACAATCAGCAACCCAAAAAAAGGGAAAAGGGATGGGAATAAGCATCAAGAGTCTCACCCCTCCCCCTAAAAGCGAAACAAACAGGATCTTTCAGGAACAAAAATATTACAAACACAACATAAAGACCGTCCAGGATGGAAACTCCATCCGCAATCATCAGGCCACAACCATAATCACCAGGCCACCGGTAGTGTCGTCCCTGACTTTTCATGGGCCCTAGGCAAAAGAAAAAAAATGGGCCCTTTTAAAAAGTTTTAAATATATATAACTTTTTAAAATTCCTAAGCTTCCTAAAAAAAACTCCTAAAAGTTTACAAAGACCTACGGATGTGATGTAACGAGCATCAAACAACAAGTCATGAACTAAAAATCAAGAAAAGAAAAAAGAATGGTAAAAGAATCAAATAGCACCGGGCAATTGCACCGCCGCAACTCATCAAACTTAATAGAGCCCTCAAGCACAATCCGGCAAAGAACAACTCCAAATAAAACTTTATGTGTCTCACTTCTGTTTAAGCATAATCAAATAGTTGCTCTTAAATGTTGAAACTTAGAAGTCCAAGTAAAAAAATACGTTGTCCTGACTCCCATCCTATGATTAAAAATAAGGTTATAAGAAATGAGTTTGTATTTTAAAATAAAATCTCATCAAATTTCAGAAGTTTTTTCTTTAGGGTATATTATAATATCGAGAACAATGGTGATGTTTTTTTTGTTATAGGTGCGAACACGGTGCTTTTAAAAACAAGAAGTTTATTTTATTGGGTGGTTGGATTTCATGATCTTCTTCCATCAAATCATCTGTTCTTGATTGTTTTCTCCAATAATTTTGCTAAACATCAATTTTTTCTTTGTGGGCATCTTCCGATTTGGAGTAGTGGTGATGAAATTAGCTAGATATTAAGAGTGACACCATTGATTTGATGATATCGAATTGCCCCCCTCTCCCCCCCAATTATTGTTGAACATTACGACATAAGTGCAGCGGTTTGCGTCGAGCTTAGGAAAATGAAAGGACAAACGTTGCATATCAATGGGTCAAACGAAATACATCCCGCAACATTTCGAGTTAGATAAAATAAGGACTATTGGGTCTATTAACGTACCTTTTGTTTTAAATAAAGAATAGTGGGAGAAGTGTTCATATCCAGCATCAAAGTTTCACAAACAACAACACATCGAGATGTAACGGATTGTATTGGAAGGAAAACTAATCTTCCAATAACAATTTGTTCTTCGAGTATATAATATATGAAAAATACAAATAAGTGACTGATGAGAAACCACCTCGGTTAAAAGCAAGACTCCTTGTGGTATTATTTCAATTTGGAGGGTATAATCGTTAAAAAAAGATACCATGTTTTCTTGTAAACTATAAAATAAGATGATAAAATGCAGGCGAAACTGATGCGAAAATAGCGCTGCAGAGAGGATTCGGTGACGGTCCATCGTGACTGCAGTAATTGAGTTCATCATTCAAGAACTTAATGGGGATGGACCAACGAGAAAAGATGATGTCCGACAACTCAATGTCTCAACAATATTACGATGATGCGGCATAACGTGCACTGCAAATGATGAAGAAACCGTGATTCGTGAAGAGAAGGGGGTTTGGAGTATGGACTTTGGATTCCGATCGTCGATTCTGTTTAAATAGTGGCGGCGGAATGGGAAACGTCGCTACGAATAGGAAGGGGAACCGAAGAGTGTGGTAACTGTTTTCAGGAGTGGGGAGGAAGGCAAGACATATAAGGGATATTTTTGGGTAGTATGAGTGATGGGCCTTAAAATGGGCCTCTGAAGTTGGTGGGCCCTGAGCGGTTGCACCCAAAAACCACCCTCAGGGCCGGCCCTGGCCACCGGAGAAGGAGATATATGAAGTATGAGTTCCTTCATTCTGAGAAAGGTAAATGACTTTCTTTAGGTCTGTGCAGGAAATAACGAGGTTGTGTTTATGGCTAATAATGTAATAAAAATAAACACCTCCCTCGATACCGTGAAGGAAAAATCTTAGAACATGGTTTTAACTCGCATTTTTCACCAACATATCCCTGTTTTATTGAAAATTGTTTTTTATTAATCAGCATTTTTACTTGGTTGCACAATTCAACCCCCCTCACCTAGTGCCAATCCGATTCACTTGAATATATATTTTGTTGTTGTATCTTGTATTGTGTTTATTTATAGCTCTGATTTATCTTGCATCCTTTTTATTTTTACAAATTTCATATCTATTAGTTATAATTTTGTTGATTTTTTTGAAAACTCTATTTTTTACAACTTTGCATTTTTTAACAGTTTTGCATTAAAGGACGAAGTCTATGTTTACTTACATTCTTTAAAACTATGTGTTTAGTTTTTTACATTCTCGAAGCTCCATCACAAGGACAACGATGGAGACCTTCGTGCCAAACAAAATATGGTGATGGTGATGGGAGAGGTCGGCAACAAACTTTGTCGGAGATTGGGATACCCGAAGATAAACAACAATATAGTGGTTGCAAGCAAAAGCGAGGAGCATATGAATGAGTCAAGAGACATTTTTGGACCGTGAGACAGAGCATCGTGGTAACATGTATGCGTAAAGATGCATTGATAATGTGAGGAAGGTCCTAATGTCCGCAAGAAGAAAGGGAACACAACTAAAGAAGCAACAAGAGGAGGAGGAGGAGAAGGGGTAGAGGCGAACGATAAGCTTGTTCGACGATCAACAAACAGTACATACAAACAGAGGCGGTTATGGGCTTGAATCCTCTCAGCCTTTGTTGTCTATAAGAATACAATGTTGTTTTTGCATGCTGGAACACTTTCCTATTCTAACATTGAGGAAAGAAAAAGAAATAAAAGAACATTATATAATCGAGAAATAAAAAAAGGGAAAAAATGAACCAGCTGATTTCGAAATCACCAATGATATTTTAAACCTTTTTAATGTCTAGATGAGTTGAAAATTGATAAATAAGATTGCATGTTCATCATTTTTCTAGTGAACTTTGTGCTCATTAAAAAAATCACTCTATCTACATGGTACATCCTTAACAATTTATTCTAAATAACAAAAGAAAAAGGATAAGATAAGGTTAGATATGAAATCTAAACCCTAAGGGTCTGTTTGGTTGCCAAGGTACATCGGGGTATTCTGGCATACCCTTAGCTCCAACACTGCATTCCTGTGTTGGGATTGCTTGTATTGTATTGATCCTACAATTTCTTTGGTATAATATTTTTTAACCATGTTTAAATAAACTTATTAACATAAAAAATGCGTTATAATCATTTAAAAAGTTAATATAACACATAATAAATGTCATATCACATCACAATTATCATTCAATCCTCCCAATCCTCTAAATAACTACTATTCAAAGGAGGATACCCCATCCCACCCCAACCCAGTAAGCAAACATGCCCTAAGGGTACGTTTGTTTGTCGGGATAGTTCGGGTTAAACTGGGGGAGGATACCCCATTTTGCACTTGGATAGAGGGTTAGAGGTTGCGTGGGTTTATTGTTTTACGATTGTATTGAAGTTTGGAAAAGTGTATAATTATTGTGATGTGATTATATTGAAGTTTAGAAAAGTGAGCAGAAATTGAGTAGTTTATAATTCTTAGATGAGATGATGGTAGAATATATTATTTCTGATGGAATGGATGAAAGAGAAATAATATATTTAATGAATTAAAAATAAGAGAGAGTGGACCTCACATGAGAGATAAAAAAGTAGGTTTTGGGGGTAAATCCTCCAAAGAGGAGGTTAACCTCCTAGCAGAACATGTCCTAAGGCCCTGCTCATTTGGAGAAAAAACATTGGAATAAGGAGTCAATTCCTCGTCGGTTCTCAAAAGTACGACTATTCTCATCAACATTATATTATTTCACCTTCTTCCATCTTATCTATCCCTATTCTACCTTATTATCCTTATTTTTATTTTATCTATCTCTAAATCCTTATTCTCTATCACTGTTCCTGATTATTCTCGAACCGATCTTTGAATCTCCATGAGCAAATCCAAATATTTTTCTCATCAAACCAAGTCGTCCGAGACTATATCCACAATAGCAGTCTATCACCATCCACTGCACCACTAAACCCAAACCCGCCGCCACCACTGTCAGACCACCGTCTGCCTCCCGACATCACACACACATGAAAATTCCCACCTCCATGGCAGCAGCAACCACCGCGTTCCCCTTCCCTCCATCCATTCCACCAACCACCATCCGCTTCCCCCTCCGCCCCACCACCGTCCACTGCCTCCCCAACGCGGAGACCCTCCTCCTCCACCACCTCAACATCACATCGGAACACCTCACCTCCCTCCTCCAGAAGCACCCCTCCCTCTCCTCCTCGCCTCCCGAGCCCCTCCGCCTCCTCCTCCCCGTCCTCGGCCCTTCCCTCTCCCTCAAGCGCCCCGAGCTCCTCACCTCCCCCCACGTGCCCCCCTTCCTCTCCTTCCTCCGCTCCCACCTCCCCGACCTCCACCCCTCCAAGCTCTCCCGCCTCCTCTCCTCCGTCCACCTCCCCTCCCTCTCCAACTTTCCCCCCAACGCCCTCCTCCTCCTCTCGCGCGACCTCCCCTCCCACCTCTTCCTACGCATCAACCTCAAGAAGGCCCTCTGCGACCGCTCCCCCTCCGACCTCCAACTCTTCCTCTCCTACCTCGATTCCCTCGGCGGCTTCGACCTCCTCCTCCGCCGCCCTCAGCTCCTCAATCTCGACCTCCGCTCCCAGTTGATCCCCCGCGTCGACTACCTCACCCGCCTCGCCGGGGGTGATTCCCACGCTGCTCGCGCTCTCATCTGCAAGCTCCCCTTCGTCCTCGCCTACACCGTCAACCACTATGAGAGCCACGTTGCCTTTTGGAAATCCGTCGGCGTCGGCGAGGACGAGCTCTTCAAGGTCGCCATGGTTTACCCCAACATCTTCAGTGTCAGCAAAGAACGGAAGCTGTGTCCCCGTGTCGAATTCCTCAAACAGTGCGGCCTTGGCTCCGGCGAGCTCTCGCGTTTCCTCATCAAGGCGCCACTGTTCCTCAGCCTGTCCTTCGAGGGGAACCTCGCAAAGAAATTGTGCCTGCTTGTCAAAATTGGGTACCGGCCACGGACGAGGGAGCTCGCGGCGGCGCTGGGGGCTGCCACGAGGACGAGCTGCGAGAATATGCAGAGGGTTGTTGGAGTGCTGCTAGGTTACGGGTTCTCGTGCGAGGATATGCTCACGATGAGCAGGAAGCAGCCGCAGGTGCTGCAGTATAATTACGCATCGCTGGAGGAGAAAGTGGAGTATCTAGTGGGGAGATGGGTAGGGAGATAGGAGAGCTGCTTGCCTTTCCGGCATTCCTTGGGTATAAGCTGGATGATAGGATCAAAAAGAGGTACGAGGCCAAGAGGAGCACCAGGGGAAGGAAGCTGTCTATTAATAAGCTGCTCAGTGTGTCCAAGGAGAGGTTCTACTGGAGCGACGAAGACGGGGTGGAGGAGGATGGGGAGGCGATGGAGGTAGACAGTGGTCAGCAGGAGCTTGATGGCTTGGATTGTGGCAACGGGACTTCCAACTTGCATTCTGAGGTATGTATGGATGTTTCTTCATTGTCTAGTACCTCCCTATTTTCGTAACTGTAGATTTACTACTTTTTTTCTCTACGAGAGGCATAATGCAATAAGCACCATCATATTGTCCACTTGCTTTGCTTGGGCGAAGTGAGAGATAAGATGGGGGAGCAAAGAGTTGTTGTCGTGTGCCTTGTCTTGATCACAAGGAGAAGTTTGATGATGATGATGAGATTGGGGGGCCTTCAGTAGGAGGGGATATGTAAAGTTTTGTAATTGTAGGAGGCATAAAACATGATTTGTATCGATGAGCTTATGGCAATTGCTAATTTAGTTGGGTTTTTTCTTTCAAATTAGCATGAATATGCCGATCCTTCTCTCTGCAACATTGATATTTTTGCATCATTGTGGGTTGACTCCAAAATTCTTTAAGTAATGATTGCACAACAACACACCCGACAAGGAAAACATAGTCCATGAAGGCTTGTGTTTCACTTTCAGTGCAGGAGGTTAACCACGACGAGGAAGGAGTTACTCCATTCAATGCAATATACATCATTAGGTAGGAGACACCTACACAAGCCACAAGGACGTCCAATCTTCTTTAACATTCATCCAAGGATGTATGGCTGTCACCAACCCCCTTATCCTACCACTTCACGATGCTTACAACAATACCGCCAGCACTAAGTTTTTTCCTGATTTAAGCGGGTTTGACTACATGGATCTCACACTTCTAAACCGATCTAATTTGGATCATATCCTGACTTAGGTCCAGAAAAACCATATCAAGAACTGCCAAGTCTTTCCCAATTTGAGCGGGATGATTCTTTGCTTCTAAATATATATAATTTAGGCCACATTCAGACCTAGATCCAAAAAAGCCATATCCATAGTATTTTTGACAGTATTCTTTTAATATTTTTTTTGTCTTCCATGACCCATCTTACAAGTCAAGGTTTGAAACATCGATGTCAATGTCACTTCAACAAGGGGGAAATGGGCATGCTGTACGACCACGAATGAATTCCGGAAAAGTACCCAAAAAAAGGTTCAAAATGTAGAAAGGTTATGAAATTAAGTGCTTAAAACTTATAGAATGCAATTGTAACATAATTATACAGTTCTATCATTTTATCATAATACATCATAAAGAGGGATATTCCTTTATCCTAGACATTAGATAGCTCGTACAATGAAAATTCGAGATAACAATCAACAACAAGTATCACCAACAATTTAGTATTAAGCAGTAGTAATTGCAAACTATAAGACAACTTTGAAATACATAACTTAGAAATACAAGTTTTCAAGATTTTACATTACTAATTTAAAAATATTTTAATTCCTTACAAGCAAGTTCCAAGCTACACTCTCCACTTATAACTAAGGATATTACTTCGATGGTCTGTTGGTAGTGCAATGTGCTTACCAACAAAAGGACTAGAGTTCAAATCAGCGTGCCTATCACCAAAAGGACTAGCGTTCAAATCTTGGAATGGGCACATGTACGTGTTTCTCCCTCTTATTAAAAAAACAGTATAACTAAGGACATTGCTAATGTCAAGTAACGAGCTAACAACATTAACAATAGAAAGCGACCAATTTCAAGCAACAAGTGATATTAATGTGACAAAGATTAGTTTTTCCCTTATAAATGAACCAATGAATGTCATCAATATAAAGGAATGGAAGGATGATATTGTTATATTGTTAATGTGGAGAATATCAGACCTTTTTCTCTTGTAAAGCAATCAATAAATGACAATAATGTGATATAAAGGCGGACATGAGTATATCCCTAATAGCATAGATGGATTAATGGGAACTGTATGATATAAATGTTAGAGTTATTGTATTATCTATTTTATATGCGTCATGTAACCCTCTGGGTGAAATATGTAGTTTTCCCATTTATTAGCTCTCTAGGGTTTTCTCTCTCCATAAGAGACCATAGATTCAAGAAATAAACTGCAATGATTCATTATTTCTCTACATGGTATCACAACAAACCTATACCTAAAACTCGACGCGACCGCCAACCCTCTCTCCGTGCACAAGCCCTTCTCCGTCGTCGAAGGGTCCCGCATGAGGTGCAATAGCTCCAATCACCGCCACTGAAGGTCCCAACAGTCCCAGTCAGGCCGCACGAGGCCCCAACGACCCTAACCCTAGCTGCAAGAGGCCCAGTGGCCACCAGTCCCACCATAAGCATGGTCAGAGGCCCCAACGACCTCAGATAGTGTTGCACGAGGACCCAACGACACCAACAGGCACCACCAGAGGTTCCATGCAACCCCGATCAAGGCCAACAGCGTCGCCAGTGTCGCCAAAAGCCCCGCTGGGCACCCAAAGCTTCTGGAGGCTAGCCTTGCCTTGCACGTCATCCTCTCTATTGTCCTAGGTGTCATAACTCCGGCAGGGTCCTCAAGGACCTTCTGATCTAATGTATAATGCATTTTCAGACCTCTTACACATCCAAAAAATGAGTTTTAGGCCACTTCTCAGCCTTCGTATGCATACTTAGTCAATCACATGACTTTCTTGATCTCTATGATCAATGTTCACGAAATTGGTCCGAGCGGCCGCATATGCGGTCGCATATGCGTGTGTAGGGACTCTAGCGCACCGATTTTCTGAAGCCCCCTATTATGCGGCCATTGCGCATATGCGATCCGCATATGCGGGCTGTGCGGCTGCATATACGGACTGTGCGCCCGCTTCTTGCGTTTGTCGGGTTTCCGGATTTGGATTTCTGGATCCAACCATGGATCGGTCGCTTTTGTCGGGTTTCCGGATCTCGATTTCTAGATCCGGTTGGTATTTAGCTTGAATTATACTACTATATGGATTATATTATTTCACACAAACTTCATGATATTTAGCATGAATTATACTACTATATGGACTATATGCCAAGGGGATAGTATTTACATCTTAGACTAATGATTTACCATCACAAATGATTATATTCTTCTTTTTCTATTGTTTACGTCTTAGATTAATTTTCCAGTTACGATAAACTTATTTTTTACATAATAGATCATATAGTACTTTGTTGATGATGTTTTTTTACATAATATATCATATAGTACTTTGTTGATGATAATATAATAACACAATTATACATAAGTTTAGTTCAATTGTAGTCAAATTTGTACATATTTATTTATTTTTAAATAAAAATTTAGGAAATCATATAGAAACACATATACCCCGCATATGCCCCCGCATACTGATTAGTCGCTATTCAGTGACCCGTCCGAACGCATATGCATATCTCTTTCCTGAACCTTGTCCATGATCGCCATAGCACCTATTTCTTCTATCGAGACAAAGCCCTTGCTACTAACATGATGACACGATGCACTACTATCGAACTTAAGGGGACATAAAAGATATACTCTGGTCTCATTCTTTCATGGTCTTTATTGGTGGTCAACGAAAAATCTACATCTTGACTAAGTTCCTCCAGATGAGGATAAAGAGTATGATATCTGGTAGACGAATAACTACCGTGTTATCAACTGGATGGCCAACAGTGTTGAAGCACATATTGCCTCGAATCTCCTTTTCAAAGACACAACCAGGGAGATGCCTTTTCAAGGGCATAACCAATGACATGTGGGAGGATCTTGAGCAAACATACTTTCAGAAGACTAAAAAGTCACGTCTTGCAGACATCTATAGGTAGATCTGATCCACATCTCAGGGTGATTCTACCATAGTTGTATACTACGTGCATTTCACAAGCCGGTATGCGGAGCTTGCGATCTTTCAGCGCTCATGTTGTACCAAACAGGTACAAGAGTATCCAGACTGGCATGTGTATCGCGTTCTTGATGACATGTATTCTCGATATCATGCAGTAAAGGAGCAATTTCTGATATCCGATACACTGCCGACGATGAAGGTCATCTTTGGCGTCTCGCAGAACTGGAGACATCTGCTACCCGGCCTTCTACCTCATCTCCAACAAAGAGTTCTACATACTTCACATCTGGGAGAGGAGGACGATACATCCTTCGAGGAGGACATGACCGCGACTCTAGTCGTGTTCGTGGATGAGACTTTCGATGTGGATGTGACTTTGGCCGTGACCGTGGGCGAGATTCTACTACTTCTCAGTTTCCACAATGCCTCACTGTGGTCGTTGGAACCATCCGTCCGAACGATGTTGGCAGAAGTTTGGTGTACCTCCCTGTTAAGCCAATAGTGCTCATGCGGACATCTATGATGTGGAAGCATGGCCTCAAGTTTCAATGAATTCTTGGTCACCAAAATCGAAATGTTACCTTATTTCCTTTTACAGGATTTCAATGAAATATCAAAAAAATGGCAACGAAGTTTCATTGAATTTGTATGTCGTATCAACGAAACAACAAAAATAAAGGAATTCACTCTTCAATTTCATCGAAAATACGTATATTAATGATTTTTTACTTATTTATTTGCCGATATGTTGAGTTGTTTGAGTGCTTTACATTGTATGAAGAAGTTTATTTAGTTAATTTCTAAATTTTAGATCTAAATCCAAACCAAATCAGTTAAAGATAAGATTTAAGAGTTAAATTCAAGTTTTAACGGAGGAGCTTTATATTTTTTGTTCTTTCTATATTTTGATATGCGGTTTTATTAGTAGTTACTATATGTCACCTCATTTTACTGACGAGGTGATTATTTACAGTTCTGACTCTAGGCAACACAATGCTCTACACATCCCACACGTGTGATGATAATTATGATAATACTACTTCAAAACTTGTATTTACAATTTTATTTTACAAATAAGTGTGCATTTCTATTCTGTTTATTGACTTACGAATATTAAAAACTGTAGTTTTTGGAAAAAAGTCAAGTTCTAGTCATTTCCAAGATTTCCGACGATTTCACCAAAATTCTCTGAAATTTCTCTTTTCGGACTTGGTGAAACGAAGCCAAAATCCAAAATTTAAAGCTTTGCTTTCTTGCGACTTCTCTCTAGTCTCTACTACAAGAAGTATATGCGACTGTGCGAATACTAGGTTGTTAGCAACCTTCCAAGTTTTGTGACTGTAAGCATTTACCTACTATCAAGTTGGATATGGATTGTGCATATGAATGCTACGTAGTTTCTTGATGTTAATTATTTTGTTTGTCTTTTATAGCATATATTTTATGATCACAAGCTATACAATGCATCTATCAGACATAAACGTTAAAAAATTGTGTTTGTGTGTGTCTTATTTTATTTCTGAAATTAAATATTTTCTAAGTTGAAAGTATTTTGGTTAGATACAAGTTCTAAGCTATCATTTGGATCTTCCATTTCTTACATAAGATATCAATTTCTTAGACTATTTGTTGGCTCATGTTTTTTTTTTCTATTATTATTGCTAATGCCACTATTCTTTTCATGATTAAGAGGTGCAATCAATGGCTTCTAATTTCTATTCCAAATCTGGTTCTGGTTGTGTGCAACATATTATTTTTCGACTGTTGCAATGGTTGGATGGAAATTAAATATACATGTCATGTTAATATCTTACTATTAGAAAAAAACGTGTATTTCTATCTCATTTATTGATTTTAGGAATATTAAAAATCTTAATTATTGAAAAAATGAGTTTTCAAGTAATTTCTCGAATTTCCAGTCATTTCACCGAAATTATTTTGAAATTCCATCGAATTTCTCTTTCCAGGTTACCGAAATGAAATCGAAATCCGATATTTGAGGCCTTGTGTGGAAGAGGCATCTGCTACTACAAATCCTAGCGGCAAGACTGTACATCTCAATGATGCATATTACTTACGTCTGATGCAGGTTCTCCAGACTTCCGGATCCACTTCCTTCCGTGAGACTACCACTGCTACTTTAGTTACTCCTTCAGGTACAATAGCCAATTCTGCCATCACTTCTGCTCCGGCTTGGATCATTGACTCTGGAGCCTCTACTCATCTGACTGGAGAAGGTAGCCTACTAACCTTCTCCGTACCCTCTTCCTCGTGAAGTTGGTTCGAGTCACTGATAGGACTCACTCACCTGTTACCACCGTCACAAAAATGGAGTTCTCCAACCTCTGACTGTTTGGGATTCATTGTGCTCCTGAATTCCCTCTTAGCTTATCGCATGTTCATAAGCTTTATGTTGAGCTTAATTATCGTGTGATATTTGATGAATGCTTTTGCTATTTTTAGGACATCTGGACGAGGCAGTTTTTTGATGGGGGTCATGAGAAGAACGACATGTATTATCTTGACATACTGTCAGATTCCAAGTTTGTCGGTGTTGCGTCCATCTCTGAATCTATGCCTTGGACATCCTTCTGCTAAGGCTCTCTCCTTAAGGTTCTCTAAACTCTCTACATGAAGTCTCTTCTGTGCGAGGCATGTGAGCCTGGGAAACACCATCGAGCTTCTTTTCCTATTTCTACCTGTATTTTTGGTCTTGTTCATTGTGATGTTTGGGAACCTTGTCTGGTTCGAACATTTTTTGGAAGAAAAAAGGTTTCCGCCGTACATATGCGTTTCCAAAAACTTCGCCATTTATCACCTTAAAAAGTTACAAGCCTGAAACATGCATAAAGAAAGCGAGAAATTACATGATCCAACTCTCAACAAGTGCCTTAACATGCATCACCACATTTTACCATACACATGCTCATGACGAAACACCACATCGTTTTTGGCAATCCATATTGCCCAGATCAACGCTATATATTCAACTCTCTCTTTTTTCATGCCACGTCATCGATCTCTGATGGACTCCTAGAAATCCAACACTCTGTTTAATCGCCCTGCAAGATTCCCAAAAATTGTTTGGTCAAAAGATTGAGTGATCATTGCTATTTTATTATCTTTATGGATGGTTGTAGTAGATCTTCTTGGGTGTATCTATTAGAGGAGTGTTCAGAGGTTAATAAATTTGTCAGACATTTCTTTCAATAAGTTAAAACCTCTTTTCTACCCGTGTTTAGATTATTCGAACCGACAATGCCCTTGAGTTCATCCGATAGGACTTGACATTTTCTTTGCCTCTCAGGGGACTATTCACTAAACCTCTTGACCTTATACGTCATGATAGAATGGGGTCGCATAATGGATACTCCGACACTTGCTTAATATTTCTAGATCTCTTCGTACTTAAATGAATGTTCCCAAGTATTATTGGGGGATGCCATCCTTCTGCTGTCCATCTCATCAACAGAGTTCCATCATCTGTTCAAAAAGGAAGGACTCCATTCTCTTTACTATACCCCACTGAGTCTCATTTTCCGTTCTCTAATAATTTTTGGTCGCATTGCATTTGTTCACAACTTCAATGCATCTGACAAATTGTCACCGAGGGCCACCAAGCACATCTTTCTTGGGTTACTTCCATACTCAGAAAAGGATATCGGTGTTATGATCCTATTAGATGTCGAGTCATCGATACTATGTTTCTGCTGATGTCACCTTCTTTGAGCAGACCAGCTTTTTCACACATGTTGTGGGTAACATCTCTTTGGACCTTCCTCCTCCACTAATTGTTTATATTCACAAGCACACCACTACACCTGCCTTTATTTTTTTGTCTATTCCTTTGCCTTCCTTTTTTATTCAAGGTAATATGACCTCTTCAAGTGCTTCCACCGTTGCTGCCTCAGATATATCTGAGGAGCTTCTGATAGCTCTCTGCAAGCAAAAGAGGCAATGCACTTTTCACCCTAATCACATTTTACTTCAACTGATGGTTTATCTAGCTGGGACAAGAGGTTTGCAAATGCCCTAAATACTATTTCAGTCCCAGAGATCATCACAGTGTAAGTGTAATACATGACCAGAGTTGGCGACATGCCATGGATGAAGAGATGAATGCCATTACCTCCCGGGGTATGTGGGATCTTGTGTCGTGCCACCTTGGAATTCGACCTGTGACTTGCAGATGGATCTTCACGATCAAGCAGTTGCATGATGGGTCCATTGACAGATTGAAAGCCAGATTGGTTGTCAAAGGTTTCACACAAACTTATGAGGTTGATTAGTTTGAGACCTTTTCTCTAGTCGCCAGAATAGGGTCCATACACACAATTCTTTCTGGTGCTGGTAATAAGGCATGGCTCATTTTTTAACTTGATGTGAAGAACACCTTCCTCTATGGTGATCTCGAGGAGGAGGTTTATATGATGTAGCTGATGGGTTACATAGTCGAGGGGGGGGGGTGTGTATGCCGACTACGTAAGATCATCTCTTGCCTGAAGCAGAGCCCCATGGCATGGTTTAACAGATTTACCACTGAGATCAATACTCTTGATTTTCAGAGGACGACATCTGACTACTCTGTCTTCGTCAGACAATGGTCTACTGGCACCGTCATTCTTGCTATCTATGTTGATAAAATGGTCGTCACCGGAGAGACGAAGCAGGTATTCAGAAACTAAGACTTTAATCTAGAAGGTCTTTGTCACGAAGGATCTTGGTTAAGGATTTAAATTTCGACATCAGATATCGTATCAACACCATGTCGAAATGAAATTTCGGTAAATTTCGGTCATATTTTGCCCAAATCGAGCAACATTTATGAAGGAAGGCCCCCATATCGGCATTTCGCTTGAAATTTCAGTCCCATGCCGAAACTGGGATTTCGGCGAAATCTCACCGACATTTCGTGAAATTTGAAACCATGATCTTGGCCGACTCCGTTACTTTCTTGGCATTGAGGTAATATGCACTATAGAGGGACTTCATCTCTCTCGAAGGAAGTATTGCCTAGACATTCTTACTGAGACTAGGCTACTTGGGTCAAGCCATTTGGCATCCCTGCAGAAGTGAGGATATCTTTGGAAATATTGGAAATGGCTCAAAAAAAGTCATTTTTGTCGTTTTTTCAGAAATTAAGATCATCCAAGATATTAAAACAATAAATAACTTATAAATACACACTTATGTCACACATATCCGTCATTTATAGCCCATATATCGCACATATCGGTCATATCGAACATATCACCGTTAATGTTTACTTCTGACCTATAGATATTGGAAATGGATTTTATTCAAGTACTTATAACATTAAATAAGTTACAAATATACGGTTAGATGACACATAGATCATTTGTGAAGACTATGATCCTTATATTGCATAAAATGGTCATATCGAACATATCGTTGGTACTGTTAGTTGTTATTGTTGACCTATATATATATTGAAAATGGCGTTCATCCAAGTTCTTAGATCACTAAATAACTTACAAATATACTCTTAGATCACACATGTCGGTCATTTATGAAGTTTATATCGCATATATCGATCATTTCAAACATATCGATATTAATGTTGATTCTTGACTTATAGATTTTTTTGAAGAATTGACGTATAGATATTGAAAATGGATTTCATTCAAGTCTTACAACATGAAATAACTTGCAAATATACTCCAAGTTGAAGAACCATTGTATGCATCCTCCTGTCGCACCATACCCTACCAGTACAAGGGTCTCGCTGCCCGGTCAACGAGCCTGGGGGCCCCAGGTTGCCCCCCCTCCTTGCAGGGTGCGGGGGCAGCGCCCCCGATGCGAAACAAAAAATATATATATAAACCATTGTGTGTTTTAATACTAGGTGTAGCTAGATATGTGTTTTAATACCGGGTGTAGCTAGATAAATAGTGGAATCAATCTTGCATGAACAATAACATTGATATATAGAGATATCAGCGAAATATCGGTGATATCGATCGATATCCATAATTTTTTATACTAAATCCATCCATTTTAGACCGATATGAGCCGATATGGCGATATATCGCCGATATCCCTGTAAAAGGATATACTGGGTAATTTTGATACCCCTTCCCTGTCGAAACCGAAATATCGGCGTTATATCACCGATACGGCCTTCTATGCCACAAATCATGTTTTTCATGAGAGAACTAAACACATTGAGTTTTACCGTCACTTCATTCGTGATGCAATACGAGGAGGAAAGATCGCTATTCCACACACCTCCACTAAACTTCAGCTTGTAGATATCTTCACGAAAGCACTACCGAAGAAGCGCCACTCATGTTTGATTTTCAAGTTGGGCATGGCCGACAAATATGCTCCATCTTGAGGGAGAGTGTTATTGTATTATCTATTTTATTTGCGTCATGTAACCCTCTGTGGTTATATATGTATTTTTCCCTTTGTTAGCTCTCTAAGGTTTTCTCTCTCTATATAACGAGACTTTGGCCCCGAGGAATAAACTACACCGATTCGTTCTTTCTTCACAATAAATATGGAGCAGAATGTGCCATAACTTGTAACTTGTAATGTACGAGGAATTTGAAAATCCGGCCCAAGAGTAAGTAAAAGAGATAGAAATACATTGTGACTTTTTTTTTTGAAAATACTACGAATCTTATCTCGTTTACCAAGTTATATAGGTTCCTTTTCATCACTTGTCGTTCAGGAGACCTTAGTAAGTTTGCTTCATGCTTTTTCACATCAATAATTACATTCACATCCTTAAGCTTGTCAATCAAAAGGAGAGAATTATGTGCATGCATTCCTTATTTTCCTAATGAGCTCACCAAACTTGGTCATAGTGCTAACTTGATTAACTGTCTAACCCGAGGATGAGCCTCTTGTGAGCATCTCCGTACAGAAGCCATGCCATATTTATTGTTTACAAAAGGCAAACATGGAAATCTTGGAACATTTATCATAGATGGTTGTCAATTTAGTTATATTAAATACCATAAAGTGATAGGAATCAAGAATATGTGTAGGATCCATTTTAAGGTGAATCAGTGTTCAAACCTAAACAAAACTTCAAATATTGAACATAGATTTTATTGAAGAGTGGGCAACATTTCGGAAAGATGACTATTCTTGTTGGGGGTGATGAACTTTATCGTACCCCCTCTCCTCATTGACGGGTCATAGTTTGGAAAGCATATGTAACACACATGCGATTGGTCCCACTTGGTCTCAGGTTGTTTAGCGGGTAAGGAAGCATTGGCCATTAAACACAAAGTGATAATGTGTAAGATCGGATGAACATTTCTCTCGCATGCCTCCACTCTTTTAGCTATCTCATCAAGCATGCCCGTCACGTTCTTTGTTAGTTGATTATATCTCTATGCCAGGTTTAGCTTTAATTGGGGTTGGGCTTGGTTCAAGTATAAGATTGGGTTGGAATTTGTCCATGTCCTAAACTTAGTCACAACTCAAAGACAAAACAAGATATCTTCATTTAAACTTAAACTTCTAGATGAGCCCAAGGTTCAGGAAAGCAGTATGCGTATGCATTTGGACATGTCACTGAATAGCGCTTAAGCGGTATGCGGGGGCATATACGGGGTATATGCGGTTGTTGCGGTTTTCTAATTTTTTATTTAAAAATAAATAAATATATACAAAAGTGACTACAACAGAACTAAATTTATATATTATTGTAGTCCAACAGAAGATCTAAGAAAAATAACTTTCATATAGAGGTCAAAACAATCTCTATCAATCAAATATCTATACTTCAATAGAACGGTTAGCACACAAAAAAATTGACAACAATCAACAAAATAGAAAAGTTAGCACACAAAATGCCTCTATTATTGAATATAATGTCATTTATCTCTGTCGTTATATTTATAACTGATACTCCATCAAAAGTACCAAACTTTAGATATAGTGTATTGCATTCATAATAACTATTAGTTGACTAAATTAGTTTGTTAAATTATTGGTACATTATTCTTTTTTTTCCTCGCGTGTTTACTCCAATCACACAATACAACTACTTTGACGATGGATTTAAATGGTCATGGAATGCTTGGTTGGCATACATGCAAAAGCAAGGAAAAACGTGGCACAAATAACACAATAAAAATGTGGCACAAATTAAAAATTTAAAAAAATAAAAATAGAGTCCGTATATGCGGCCTGCGTAAGCGCACAGGACGCATAATGGGGGGCTTCATGAAAGCGGTGCGTTGAAGGCACCGGCACCGCATACGCATATGCGGCCGCACATGCCGCTTTCGTGAACACTGGATCGGCATGATGGCTTAGGTTTTCAGTTTTAATTAATGTGATAACAAATTTATTCACCGAAATAATGATGAAATTCTAAATTATAATACAAGAAGTGGTGGTTCCGACTCAATGTGATTGACATACACTGGTTCAGTCATAAATGTATGAAATTACGGTTCTCATTTCTTAGGGATGATGCTTTACAAGGTGGTCCCTAAACTACCTTTTGGTAAGAACCATAGTTCTTCCCGCCATAGATAGTATAGATCAAGTCAATGACATTAATTAACCACTAGAAATTTACTATGTTCTGGGCTTTGCCTTGCAATATTTGTCTTTTTTCTAATGCATTATGCGGTTATGTCATACACTATGCCATACAAGTCTTTAGCGAACATGATTTTAGTGTTTTACGTTTCCGTGTTGGGCATTACTTGATTAAGCAACTAAATAGAAATTTTGCTTTTGGAGTTTCGCTTGTACGATAAATTTGTAATACATTGTTTTTTGAAACAATACAATAAAAGATGTTAGTTCCTTTTTATGCCCGTTTGCTCCATTTGGGATTAGATGATGCAGAGATCGGAGTGTTTGTTGTGACACTTGGAATTTAGAGGGGTTCACTACCTATCAGTTATTTGGATCTTCCTCTTGTTGATGGGAAACTAAAGCATAGTAGTCGACTGTCATTGATTGAAAGGGTGGTGTTGAGAGTGATAAGAGAATGAAAGAGTTTGCTTTATTCTAGAGGTCTAGGGGTCCTTATATAGGACTAAATCCTAGAGAGGTCGAAAAGGGAAAAATACATACGTGTCCCTAGTGGGGGTTACAATGAATTATCACTAACAATAACAACACCCCCCTCAAGTTGGAGCATATTTATCAATCATCCTCAACTTGGAAATTATCCATAGTAGGCGCTTCTTAGGTAAAGCCTTAGTGAAAATGTCTGCAAGCCGAAGATCGGTGGTAATGTGAGGAGAACTAATCTTCCCAGTTCTGACAGCATCTCGAATAAAATGACAGTCAATTTCTATGTGCTTGGTTCTTTCATGGAACACAGGACTTGTGGCAATGTAAGTAGTGGATTTGTTGTCACAGTGGAGTGGGATAGGCGTGATGACTGCAATGCCCAGTTCTTGTAGAAAAGTCAATAGCCATATGATCTCACAAGTTACTTGAGCCATCGCCCTGTATTTTTGCTTCTGCACTAGATCTGGATATGACAGTCCGTTTCTTGCTTCTCCAAGTGACAAGATTTCCTCCAACTATCATAGCATATCTGGTGATGGAGTGTCGATCCTCTGGTGAACTAGCATAGTCAGCATCAACATATGCAATAACGTCAGTGTTTCCGTTCGCTCTATAAAAGAGACCATACCCTGGAGATTCCTTCAAGTATCGTAATATCTGAAGAATGTCCTGCCAGTGACTGTAATGAGGTTGCTCCATGTGTTGGCTAGCTCTACTTACTGTGTAAGAGATGTCTGGTCTAGTAATAGTGAGGTATAGAAGTTTGCCAACCTGGCTCCTATAACGAGTAACATCGTCGAAGATAGGATCAGAGGACGTAGAGTGTTTCTTCGGGTCTGCCGGAATACTTGAAGGCTTGCATCCAAGTAAACCAGCTTAGCAAGAACGTCTAGGAAGTATTTTCTTTGAGAGAGGTGAAGACCTTCTGTAGTGCGTAGTGCTTCTATGCCCAGGAAATAGCGTAATGGACCAAGGTCCTTAGTAACAAACACTTTCTGGAGAAAAGTCTTGGTCTCTAAGATCCTTTTATCATCATTACCTGTGACAACCATATCATCTACATAGACGATCAGTATAACAATGCCGCTTGTTTGTCTTCTGACAAATACAAAATAGTCAGAGGTTGTTCTCTGAAAGCCAAGAGTGCCGATTTCACTGGTGAGTCTATCAAACCATGCCCTTGGGCTTTGCTTCAGGCCATGTATTGCTTTGCGAAGTCGACATACGCACTCCCCCTCAACCTCATACCTCGGAGGTTGCATCATATAGACTTCATCAAAATCTCCATATAGAAAGGCATTTTTCACATCTAGTTGAAAGATAGGCCATGCTTTGTTAGTGGCAATAGAAAGGATAGTTTTGATAGAGCCCATTTGTGCTATCGGTGAGAATGTCTCAAAGTAATCCACGCCATATATCTGCGTAAAACCTTGAGCCATAAGGCGAGCTTTTAATCTTTCAATAGACCCGCCGGGTGATTGTTTGGTTGTGAAGACCCATTTGCACGCCACCGGTTTAGTCCCTTGAGGCAATGTACTAGATCCCATGTCCCTCTTCAGGTAAGAGCCTCCATCTTCATTCATGGCCTGGTGCCAACCTGAATCCTGTAAAGCACTGTGATGATTTCTCAGAATAGAAATGGTCATGAGAGTATCTGCATATCTTCTGTCAATTGCTGATAAACTAGCAGTAGAAGTGAAATGAGACATAGGATGAAGTGTACACCACCTCCTTACTTCTGCGCAGAGTAATGGGAAACTCCTCAGGATCATCTGGAACATTAGTGGAGGGGACACTTGAAGTAGACATATTATCCTGCAAGAAAGGCATAGGCAAGGGAACATCTGGTGGAGTGGATTTTGTTTTTGCTTATAGACAATGGGTGGAGCTGGTATATCAAGAGGAATATCGGTAACAGGTTGTGTGAAGAAACTTGTCTGTTCAAAAAAGGTTACATCGGCGGATATATAATATTGATGACCAGTTGGATCATAGCATCTGTAACCTTTTTGAGTAATAGAATATCCCAGAAAAACACATTTTATTGCACGAGGGGAGAGTTTATCAGTGGGATGGAAGTTATGAATAAATGCAATGCATCCAAAAAATTCGTAGTGGTAGTGGAAAAGGCAACTTATATGGGTAGAGTAGTGAGAAAGGAGTGGATTCGTTAAGGGATATAGATGGAACTCTGTTTATAAGATGGACAGTGGTCAAAACATCATCCCCACAATAGGATTTGGGAACTTTCATCTGGGTGAGGAGGGATCGAGCAATATTTAGCAGGTGTCTAGTTTTCTTTTCGCGACCCCATTTTGTTGTGAAGTGTAAGGACACGAGGTATGTTGAATAGTACCCTGGGATGCAAAGAAAGTGGTTAAATCGTGTTGAGTAAATTCCAATGCGTTATCTAATCGAAAAATTTGAATAACGGTGGAGAAAAATTCTTTACATAATGAAAGAAATTCTTAATAATATTATTAATTTCTGATTATTCTTTCAACAAACAGACCCATCACCCATGAGGAACAACTATAGTCATCAGCAAAAACCACGAAGTACTTATGTCCACTCAGAGTACGGACCGGACATGGTCCCCAAATATCACAATGGACTAATGAAAAAGGAATTTTGCGGCGAGGTTCTGATCGAGCAGGGAAGAATGCTCGATGTTGTTTCCCAAACTGACACGCCTCGTACTCAAAGGGTTTGAGTGTAGAAAGTTCGGGGAACATTAAAGAGAGAGCTTTAGCGGATGGATGATCGAGGCGAAGATGCCAAAGAACAAGATCAATAGATATAGATGCAACACCAACAAAGGTATAATCAGATGGTATATCAAGATAATATAAGCCGTTCTTCACATGTCCCCCACCAAAAATCTGTTTCATCCATATGTCCTGAAAATAACAACAGAATTCGTCAAATATGACACGACAGTTAAGTTCCTGGCATAACTTGTGAACAGATAAGAGACTAAGTGGAAAGTCAGGAGCGCAATGCACATCAGTGAGGCGGAGATTGGAGTAGAACTCCATAGTCCCCACAGTGGTTATTGGGGAATATGCTCCATTAGCAACCCGAACAATCTTCACAACAGAGGAAGGGTGTGCAGAAGTGAGAAGACAACCTTCTCCCGTCAGATGAGTAAATGCACCAGATTCAATGATCCATGCAGGGCTGGATGCAGAGGCAACATTTGCAAGAGTACCTGAAGTAATGGCTAAATTTGCAGTTAGAGCAGAGGTACTCGTGTTGCTTGCAGAATTCTGTAATAGTTGACGTAGACGAGCATACTCAGACGCAGTGAAGGATGTCTGGCTATCACCAGACGACTGATCTGGCAATGTTTCTGCAATATCACATGAACTCTTGTATAAGGTAGTCTCATATGCACTGCTGGCATTACTAGTAGGCATGCCAAACTTAGCCCAACATCGTTCAGAGGGATGATTCCAGTGTCTACAGTGAGTGCATGCCGGATAGCGAGCGGTGATAGGATCTCGTTCGCATCCACGTCCGAAGTCACGTCCGCGTCCACGACCTCGACCAATGTCACGACCGCGTCCTCCCTGGTAGTTGGTTCGTCGTCTAGCAATATGGGCAGTAGTCTCTGTAGATAACTGAGGAGAGGGAGAATCAAGTTCCTGCAGTCGATGGAATGAAGAAGGGCCTCCAGCGCGCAGAATTCTTTTGTCGGTGGGGACCTTGGCTGCGCGAAGGAGGCTCAGAAGGCAGGCGATGCTTGGGAGGTTGTGTCTCATCGGAAGCGTGGTCGGCGGGGATGTTAAGATGGAGTGGATGGGATCCGGGCAGGAGCGGTGGAATGGAGGGGATTCGGGCAGGTTCTATCTACAGGAGGGGATGTTAAGATGGAGCGGAGAAGGCGTGAGAGGCTAAGATGGGAGATCCGAGCAGGGGCGGCGGAATGGAGAAGTACCTCCTGCGCGCAGAATTCTTTTGCCGGTGGGGACCTTGCCTGCGCGAAGGAGGCTCAGAAGGTTGGCGATGCTTGGAAGGTTGTGTCTCATTGGAAGTGTGGTCAGAGATGTTTCAAGTACGAGCATGAGGGACTTTTGGCTGCGGTTTGTGCGTCTCCTCCAAGGTGTTTCTCGTGTGGGAAGGTGGGCCATCATCGTAACTCTTGTTCGTCTTCCCATCCCCCAAACGGTTGGGGGGGGGGGCTTCGCAGGTTTCGACGCCGACCATAACTCCACGCAGGTGGCCAGGCATGGGCGGGGACTCCAAGTCTTTCGCGTCGGTGGTTCGCACGTCTACTAATGGCATTCTCATCGGCTCTTGGTTGGAGGACTCTATTTCGATGACAGAGGTGTGGACGACCCTCACACAGGAGTTTGGTGATGCGTTCATCGGGGACGTGATTGCTTTGGGAGGACGAAGGTGTTGTGCTAGGGGCCTGTCGGAACATCAGTTGATGCATCTGCTCGTTATGAGTGCTTCGGGAGTTGGAGTGGAGATCTCCAAGATCTGCGGATGGGGTCGTCGATTGTTCATCGAAGAGGGTGGCGGAGGTGCGGCGGGTGCCGTTCTTATCTCGCAGGGTTTCTTGCTTGGGCCTGCTCCTAAGGAAGCTTGGCTCAGTGGTGCAGATTTTGGCTGATGGCACAATGCCTGGGTCGGACCCCGAGATTACTCTGGTCCTAATGGAGTGCCCCAGTATCTGCTGTCCTTCTTCTTCGACGGAGTTGGCCATCATCCGCTTCCTATTTCCGCTGCAGGTGTTTGTCCTTGATCCTTCGTTGCCACCGCTGCTGAGGGGCCTTGGCGGTGGCGATGTTTCCGCCCGGCCGTGGTAGTGATGGCGTCGCTCCACCTTCCAGCTCTTGGGCGGCTTGCGTCGCTTCGAGTGCCGAAGGGGATCTCCCTTTGGTTCCTTCGACTTTTCAACTGGAGCCTTTCTAGGCGGATGTCCCTGGAAATTGCGTCAACTATGACGACAACTCTTGGGAGCCCGAAGTTCAACACCCGGGTGGGAGGATGCTTGGGCTTCCCTGGAAAGAGCAACATGACTATGCATTTCCTCTCTGCGCCCCTGGAAACTCGTGCACTTCATACGCGGGCGGGTTGCTTTTTATGCGGAGGCGGATCAGTGGATCCGATTGCAGACCGGATCCTGATCTCGGGTCCCTTCCTCTCGGGGGATCCGCTTGTGTCGAAGCCAAGGCCTTAAATGTCGGTTTCGATCACCATTTCGGTACCGACCAAAACAGAATTTCGGTGAAATTTCGACCGAAATTTCAATCATTTCGGTCATTTTTGTACTAGGACCCCCATATTTCAGTCATTTCGGTCGAATTTCGATTTCGAATGGATATCGATATTTGATAGAATTTGGACTGAATTCCGTTGAAATTTGAGGCCATGGTCGAAGCTTGCCCGTAATCGCTTTTGGGGGCGCCATAGCGGTGTTGCTGCGGTTGCTGAGGCGTCATGGGGTGGTGGAACTTGGATCCTTCTGGTGTGATCCCTGTTGGCGGCGACTCGGAGCGGTGTTCCCAGGGGCTGGTCGTGGTCTTGTCTGATGTGGGGTCCAAGTCACCAATGGGGTCCGCGGAGGGGTCAAACTCGACCTTGGCCCCGTTGGGGATTGTCAACCGAAGGATTGACAAAAGGTACAGGAGGCGACGACGCTCGCGGAGGCAGGGGTGCGACCTTCCACCGGTGTCGGATCGTAAAGTTCAGGTGGCTGTTATGGCGGGAGTTATCCACCTTTGGGGCAATTCCGCTGTATCTAAATGAAGATCTTATCATGGAACGTAAGAGGTCTGGGTGTTATGGAAAAGAGGAAGATTTTGGGATCTAGATTCATTGAGTGGGGTTGCGACATCGTGATGCTTCAGGAAACTAAGCTTGACTCGTGTACGGGGGAGGTTTGGTGCTCCTTCGACGCGAGATCTCTATATGGGTTCCATGCGATTGACGCGGTTGGCTTCGCGGGTGGCATGCTGATTGCGTGGAAGGATCATAGCTTTCTGCTCTTATTGGAGGTAAAGGGCACCCATGCTCTCACCGTGCTTTTGGGAGCCTCTCTTCTGGGTTGATTGTTGTTGTTTCTTGAGTTTATGGGCCATGCCAACCGACGACTAGGTAGCAGCTGTGGGCGAATTTGCATTCGGCTAGGACTTCTTTCCCGGATGTCGCTTGGCTAGTTGGGGGCGATTTCAATGTTACATTGTTCTCTTCGTATCGGTCGGGGGTGGTCAGGATCCGGGATCGGCGGATTTTATGGAATTAGTGGACCACTTGGAGCTCGAAGTGATAGTTGCTGCGGATGTGAAGTATACTTGGCGAAACTCTGGGTCTTGCTCGCGTCTTGACCGTTTCTTGGCATCCTTTGAGCTCATGGAACTATTCTCTATGTCCTTTGCCACTAGTAGGATTCGGACTCAGTCGGACCATTCGCCTTTGCTCTGGGATTCTGGGGAGCAGTCGCCCCACAGGGTTTTTTAATGTATGAAAAGGCGTGGCTCTTAGAGGATTCCTTCCGTGAACTGGTTTCGTCCAATTGGACCTCTGCAGTGGTCGCGGGCTCTGTTGTTTCGAGGCTTGCTCAGAAGCTCACTTCATTGCGTGGAAGGCTCTGCACTGTTAAGAAGGAATCGCGGGAGGCTCGATGTGCGGCTAGGGCGACAGCGGAAGAGGATCTTGCTGCCCTCGACATATTGGAGGATTCTGGGCCACTTACTTTGGACGAGCTAGCTAGGCGAGCGGATGCGCTTAAGAGGGTGGCTTTGGAGGATAGAAAATGTCTTACGGAGTGGAAGCAGAGGTCCAGGCACAGATGGCTCAAGGAGGGAGATGCAAACACTACTTTCTTCCACAGAATTGCTAATGGGAGGCACCGTGGCAATACTATCCGGTCGGTCGTCGTGGATGGTGTCCGGATTGATGGAGACAACGGGATGGGAAGGTTGATCGTGGACCACTTCCACGCCTTCTCGTCGAGGGGCCTCGTTTTACGGTGGAGATGGTCGGGTCTGGGAGCAAAGCAGCTTTCTGGGGATCACTGCTCGAGCTTAGTTCATGCGGTTACCTTGGAGGAGGTGAAGGCCGTTGAGGTGCTGGAGGTGGTTCAGGAGGTTTGTTAACACTGGGTTCGACAAAATAAATAGGGCTTTGATTTTTCTTCTTCCTAAGCATGATGTTACCGAACGCATTGAGGATTTCGGGCCAGTAGCTCTCTCCAATGGGTTATATCTGATTGCGGCTAAGGTCTTTCTATACGCTTGAGCAGAGTTATGGAACACATTATCTCCCCTTTTCAATCGGCCTTTGTCCCGGGTAGGCAGATCGGGGATTGCTTGGTCATGGCTACAGAGATCATTGCTGATGGAAAAGGCGCGACGTGAAGGCGATGCTTTGGAAGGTGGATTTTGCAAAAGCGTATGATACGCTTGACTGACGATTTCTGTGGGAGGTACTGCATGGGGGGGCTTCCCGGACATCTGGATATCTTGGATGAAGCGTTGTGTTACCACTACATCGATGGCGGTCCTTATTAATGGCCGCCGGAGGGGGTATTCTTCCAGCCTCAGAGGGGGTCAGACAGGGCTGCCCCTTAGCTCCTCTCCTATTCGTAATTGCCGCTGATGTGCTTGCCTGCTTGGTCGTCCAGGTTCAGAGCTGAGGGATCACATCGGGTTTCTCAAGAGATGGGCTGACTATTCCTATTATTCAGTATGCGGATGACACTATCTTCTTCACTGAGGGAGGCATAGAAGAAGCCAATGATATGGCGGTCGTTCTTAATCTTTTTGGTGAGTTGTCGGGTCTCGTACAAAATCGGGAAAAATCTACTGTGGTGCCCTTTGCTTTTTCTGAGGAGGAGCGTATGTGTGCTGCAGAGTTGGGGGTGGCGTACGGCAAGTTGCCTATCCGCTACCTCAGTCTGCTGCTGACGATCGGCATGGTCAAACTGGCGGACTGGTTACCAATTTTTGAGAAACTGGAAAGTAAGCTGATTGGATGGAGGTCCTCCATCCTTTCTAAGCGGGGACGTCTTGTTCTTTTGAAGGCGGTTATTGCTGCAATACTGATTTTCTTTTTGTCTTCACGCATTCTGCCCAAGGGGATTCGTAAGCGCCTTGAGAGCCTGATGAGGAGATTTCTGTGGAGCAAGAGCGGACAGGAGGTTAACGGCATGCACCTGGTTGACTGGGATAATATCACCTTGCCAAAGGCAGAGGGCGGTCTGGGAGTTAGGCACTTGGATGCTATGAATAAAGCATTAATCTTAAAGTGGGTGTCCTGGTTGTGGGGGAGTGGTGAGGATATTTGCTGTGATCTGGTTAGACGCATCTATGGTTTTTCCAGCTCTTCACCGGCTGGAACTGTTGCTGGGAGTATGTCGTCCCCTTTCTGGAAGGGAATTCTGTCAGTTTTACCTCAGTTCCATGAGTTCTTCAGACCGGTATTGGGGAACATGCAATCTTTCGCTTTCTGGACGGAGGGCTGGACGGATGGCGGGTCGCTCGATGGTCGATACCCACGCCTCTTCGCCTTGGCTGCTGACCGGGGTGCAAGGGTTGCGGACTACTGGTGCGATGGAAACTGGATGCCGCTTTTTTGTGCGAACTTCTCCGATCAGAGGCTGGAGGAATTCCTTCATCTGTGCAACTCCCTAGCTGGTTGTGAGTGCCTCGTGGGGGTCAGGGACCACTGGGTGTGGAGGGGATTTTCTTTCTCTATCAGAAAGGCGTACATGGCGATTCGCAGGCCACCTCCTACGCGCACTGATGAGCTTGTTGGGGATTGCAACTTAGTTTGGGGACTTCGGTTACCTGAGAGGATTGGCTTCTTCCTTTGGCTTCTCAGATGCAATCGTTTGATGAGGCGGGATCGTTGCGTCCGATTCTTTGATTCGATTATTGACAGATGCCCCTTGTGCGGGAATGGTATTGAATCTGTGGACCATCTCTTCTTCGCCTATTCATGCACTATTGGTTTGTGGGAGGACCTCAGACTGGGATGGGTAAGTCCGAGGTCCTTCGACGCTTTTTGGGGATCGATGCGATTGGCCCGGCAACAGTCGTGGAGGGAGATCCTTGGCCCTCTGTCTTTGCTCTGGTCTATTTGGTTGGCTAGGAATGCTTTACTGTTCTATGGTCAGAGGTTTTATAGGGAGAATGTTTGTATTTAGTCCAAGGGTTTCGTTGAGGACTTGATTCTGGTGTGAATGTCTCTGCGATTGTTTTTTGTTACTTTAAATTTCTTTAATATAATTTTGGGGCGGGCACCATAGCGTGTTACACCCTCTTTTGGCCTTCAAAAAAAAGTTCCTGTTGTCGACCATATATGATCTCAAGAGTAGGTAGTGCAACAGCTGTCACCTGTCAGAAACTAGTCTTTTACAGACTTGTATCGCTGATGGAGTCCTGATAGAAAGCGATATACTTGCCATTCTGCTCGTTTACCAATCTGTTTATCACAACAAGCTGGTTGAAAAATAAGAAGCTCCTTAAATAGGCCTGTGAGGAGTCTGTAGTACTCGACTAGAGATGTATCGCCCTGATTGCTGACCAAATCCTTGTGTAGATGTCTGAGAGTCTGGATTTGGTTGTCTTTTGGGTATTCTCAAGGCTCTCCTACATTGCTTTTGCAGTTTCCTTGTAAAGAAGATTCGAAGCTATATTTGGGCCGACATTGTTGGTCAACCAAGCAATCATCTGACAGTTGTCAATATACCTGGTTTCGTAGTCTTTTTCCGTCTCCTTGGGCGGATCTTTGGTAAGAACATAGATCTTTTGCTGACCACCGATAAATATTTTGAATGATCTAGACCATAAAACATAGTTCTCGGAACCCTTTAGTTTGATAGAAGTGCCTTGAATCGTTATAGGAGTAGGGTACATGGCCTTGGGTTCCGTAGATGCCATGGTGGTCGTAGAAGTCAAAAAATGAATGACCTAGATAGTCCTTGTAGTCTCACATGTCATGTAGACCTAGTAAGACATTGATTCAATAATCTGACATGACTGATATGGTGCGATAGACGTAGAAAGAATAACACATCGAGCGCACGACTGCTTGTTGTGCGCAGAAGTGGCAGAATAGAAGAAGTGCTGCAGGGGGCAGGAGGCAGCTAGGGCAGAATCCAGGGGCAAAATCCCTGGGTTACTTGGGCGGCAATGCCTAGGCAGGACCCGTAGGAGGGGGAAGGGGCGTCACGCGTGATTGAGGGGACCCACTGGACAGGTAGAGCACGTAGGCAGAGCACACAATGTTGCTAGGGCGGTAGAACATCCAGCAGGAAAAGGACACAGGGCACACGGGGCAGGCAGAACCCGCAGGGCGGCCCGCTAGGTGTGGGGCTTCTTGCGCGATGGAGAGGAAACACAGGGAGGTGCGCGTGACAGGGCCAGGGCGACCAGGATGTGCGCACGATAGAGCTGGGAAGAAGCCCTACGTGTGATGGAGCCCTACGTGGGAACTGGGAAGGTGCGCACGACAGACCTATTCGCGATGGAGCCCTTCGCGTGATGAAGGTGCGCGCGACAAAGCTACCCGCGATGGAGCTCTACGCGATGCTTCACTCGCTAGGGCGATAGGACTTCACGCACCCCACCACACATGGTGCACGGGGCCGCAAGATCGACAATCCAAGTCCCGGCGGCACGGAGGCTGGCTGGTGGGGGGGGGGAATTAGGTCAAACACCGGTCTAGGACCGATGCTCTGATACCATGTTGAGTGCGATAAGAGAATGAAAGAGCTTGCTTTATTCTAGAGGTCTAGGGGTCCTTATATAGGACTAAACCCTAAAGAGCTCGAAAAGGGAAAAATACATAAGTGCCCCTAGTGGGGGGTTACAATGAATTATTACTAACAACTATTAGCAGGCGGAATGAACCCGTGGGTTGTCGGGTTGCTTGTATTTCGAGGTATGGACACCTTGTTCTTTTGTTGGTAGTCCTTTCATTGATTCGGTCTTCTTCCTTTCTTCTAGATTGGTCCACATTAGGTTTAGAGACCTTTTAGAGAGATTGACGTGCATATTTTTTTAGGCGGGGACAAGTGAGTGACACTCCTGAGTAGGGTTGTTAATCGAACCGAATACCTTCGAATCCTCTCGGACTCAGATTCGATTCATTTTAAAATTTCGAATTCGAACTCAAATCGAATTTTGAACGTATTTGCTAACTTGAATTCATATTCGATTCATTTTGAGTTTTGAATATTCAAATTCAATTCATTTTATTTCAAATTTAAAACGTTAATTCTAATATAATTTTTTTATAAACAATATTATAATTTTAAAGGTTGTATTTTATATTTCTATATTTACTACATATTACTAAGATTAGTTAAAAAACTATACAATCAAGGAAGATACCCAATAGATAACATATAATGTATACAAATACCCAACTTTTGTGAATATTGTATGCCTTTTCTATCTACTTTACTTTTTTTCCTATTAAGAAAGAAATATATAAATAAAATATAATTATATAAGTTTTAATAAATGTATAGACTATTATTGAAAGGTGAACACATCATATTTGCAATTGTATGTTGAAGTAAGCTAAGACCTAGCTCTTATAGAAAGTGAATACGTATTTGTCCTCTTATTTGAAACAATGAGAATAACAACAAATAACTTAGCACGATAAAATCACTAATGGTGATCATCATATCTTAAAACAAAAGTCGTGAATCACACAGGATTTTAAATATACATAGGAACAACTAACATGATGGTTAGAAGAACTAGTAAATCATTCATATTATGATCAATGCCATTTTAACAATGATAGTCATCACCATGGATTGTCTTGCAAGGATAACCAATATAACAAGGAGGTAGATGATGAATACTTTGATATATCACAAACCATGACAGGCGTGACATAGGAACTCAACGTAACATGATTATCATGTGCATGTGCAAGAAGAGGGAGCACGACCATCTACCTTACGGCTAATGATCTTTGATAAAGAATGAAAAGGATGACGAAGCCTTCTCCCACTTTAAGTAGGGTCAACTACATGGATTCTTGCTCAAATCCATGTTGAAAGATCCGACTATTTTTTACGCTGGCTGTCAGCTACCTAACACAACCCCCACAACGGGGGATTTGAACCATGATTTTTTAGATGGTAGACACACCGCACTACCACCAGACAAAGAATGAAAAAGATGAGGGGAAAATATGGTAGGGATTAAATGTAAGGTAGAGATTCGGATAAAACTCTTAATATATATTCTTTCTTACTTGTATTTATGGTTGTTTGCCATTGTATGTTGAAGCAAGATAATACCAAGTTTATATAGAAAACTAATACAACACAGTCTTATTATTTAAAATGAGGATATCAACAAATAACTTAGCATGATAAAATTACACAATGCATTGTGATAATCATCATTATCTTAGAACAAAAGTCATGAATCGTAACATAGGAACAACTGATATGTATGAGAAAAACTTGTAAATTATTCTTGATCAATGTCTTGACAATGATAATCATCACCTATGGATTGTCTTGCAAGAGTAACCAACAAAACAAGAAGACGGGGAGGAATATTTTGATATATCACAAACCATGACAAGCATGGAGAGCGCGAATTGCTCAAAAACAGGGGTGGGGCAAGCAGAGTGAGGAGTTAGTTTCTATTACAAAGAAAATGAGCACATGTTGATCTAGGTACTCTTTCTTCCTCATTTGAGGAATGAGCCAAGTCGATCCGTTTTGGTTTAGTCATATTTACGCGCAAGAAGAGGGATCACCACTGTCCACCTTATGATTGATGAATCTTTGATAAAGAATGAGAAGGATAAGGAAAAAGATGCAGTAGAGAATGTGAGAACATGGAAATAAATATAAGGTAGACAGTTGGGATACAACTCAATATATTTTCTTTCATACTAGACATCGTAACTAATATTCTGCTCTATTTTGCAATATCGATATTTCATCATTAACTTATATAATTATATATACATGCACACATGCCTGCATGTGTGCATGTCAATTAGCACCCCTACTCTTTTTTGTCAATTAGCACCCCTACTTGTGGGATGCCTTATGTCAATTGGAAGACGACGATGCTGACAAAAAAAGATGGTGGACTAGGAATGTGAAGTTTTGATGAGATGACCCAAGCGCTGCTGACGAAGTGGGGATCTCGGATCTAGTGTAATAATGATGACTTGCTGACCTGGCTGCTGCGATCCATTTATGGGGCCTCAAATGATTTCTCTTGGTGGGAAGGTACGCTTCACACTCCCTCGTGCTTCTTGGTGTCATGCTTTTTCAAGCCAATGGGGTGGTTGCTTTTGCTTCTATTCTAGATCGATGATTGATCTGGACACGATATGTTGTGCGATCGATTCTCACGTCAGTTTGCAATGGTTTCAAATAGTGCGTGTTCTGTTAGTGAGGCTTGGGATGTGAATGGTTGGGGCCCACTTTTTTTACTTTAAATTGTCATATCAGAGGGTGGTTGAGTTCATGGCACTCTTAGAAGCTCTGAAGGGGGTGTAAGGTCCCCTTTAGTTGGGTGAGATAATTGTACATGGACAGATAGACACTTCTCGATCAATAACAAATAGAGGGCTCTTTATGAAGCTCCGACTTTCGATCCGGACATTGTTACTGTGGACTATAGACATATTTGGAAGTGGAAGATTCCAACACTATTCAAGATCTTTCTTTTCTTGCTGAGACGGGCTCGCTTGTTGACAAGGTTAAGTGGCCTAAGATTCTTCCAAGGCGCAGATGGCTCTTGTTAGAGGTGCTTGATGGATAGTGAGAATGTAAACCACATATTCTTTTCTTGTGATATCTCCCGACAAGTATGGGAGAGAGCAGATCTCGATACGGCTTTCCACAGACTCTGCAGATATGTTTTGGGCCTCCATAGACTGTTTGAGGGGTGGTTCGGGTTCACACATAGTTTGGGTGGTAGCTGTCCTTTGTGTGATTTGGTTGAGGAGAATTGCATAATTTTTAGGGGTGAAAATTTTTATGTAGAAAACATGCTAGTATGCTAGGATACTTCGAAATTCCCGATTCTTGTGATTGCATGCTTTAATATATGAATACAAAGTTTTTTTGGGTGGATATCTCCTCGATGCCTCATCCTTTTTTCCTTTAAAAAAACTTAGTAAAATTGTCGCTCCACCTCTATGCTAAGGAGTCATTACCATGATACCATCCCTGAAGGCCTTTACTAAAATGATCGATATAATCTCGCAACGTGTTGAACTTTGTATCATTACATCAAGTTTATTAATGATCCCAACATCCTTCTTACCCTTAAGGGTCATTGTCGCTGCTTTCTAAGCTCTAGCGATTTTGGAGCTAAAAACATCATATTGAGAATCAAAACTCAATCGCCTCGTGCATGGCTGTCTCGCATACGATCGCTGGAGAAGCCTGATCACGATGAAGGGTCTCTAAAATTTTCTTAATGGCTTGAAGCTTTTGATCGGCCTTTCATATCATGTTGGTGTTCGCTCTATAAATGATGATAAATCGCTAATTGACTTATGCTACTTGTGTTACAACGATTTCCTGAGCACATTCATTCTCTTCAATTTGCCCTAAGATGAACTCCTTATCATTAGAGACATGACCATTGGAATCTTCACCAACTTTAGGGAGGCTGAAAGCTTGAGTAAGAGGGAAGGGAGATCCCAAACTAGTGTTGTAATAGACGACCTGACCGAATAGTCGGTCCGACTAGTCGACTGCTGGATTTATGTTATGTTATTTTTATTTTTTAATTCCTAAGGCTTACCATTTATAACAATCTTACTAGAAATGTCAAAGATTCATATATGTATCTCGTTAGTTGGTACTTTTATCTTTTTAATAAATGATCATATATGTATAAATATATAAGAATATATATATTAGAATTAAATCTTATATTTAAAATAATAAAAAATACAAAATCGAACAATTCTGAATAATCGTCCGAGTACTGATTATTCTCTATTCAGTGACCCCTCCGACTGAATACTGGATGCTGACTTCTGCAAAAGAGGAGAGCCTTCTTTGCGCCAGCCTTCTCCGAGGATAAAAGGAGTTATCTTGACCATGTATGCAATTTTGATGCTCTTTTCTCGCTCGCGGAAATCTCTATATGCTTATGCCAGTACTTCCTTTTTTCCCCTCCGTGATGAAAGGAAGGATGCTAGGACTGTCGTTCTCATTGATAAAAAGGTGTGTCGAGGCTTACCCCATTCATAGAGAGGATTTTGACTTGGAGCTTGGTCCTTTCTCAACCGCAACTTCATTGTCAAGATAGCCGCCAAGGCTTCCATCCGCCAAAAGTACGAATAAAACAGGGTGAAGGTTGGGAAAATAATCAGTGCAAGCACAATAAAGTAAGTTATGACGAGGAATGGCTTTACCTTGATGCAAAAAAAGAGAAGTTCGAATTTCAATAAGAGGAGGATACACCGATCGAATGATGAGCACAAAGTGTCAATTGGAGGTTAAGGAACAAGCACACTTTTGGCGTTGTTAATTTCTTATAGTTTGTCACTTGATCATATATGGAAAATGACAAGGACACACATAAACAAAAGAAAAAAAGTTTGACATCGATAAAGAAAGAACCCTATGCCTCACCTCATAAGGTGAAAGGAGACAAATACCATTCTTGTACATCATCGATTGAGAAAATTTCCTTAAGAGGGAAAGAAGGAGACCTTGCTGCACAAGTTAGCCACAACGTGTAGACTCTTGTACGAAAGGCTAAGATTTGTACACATCAATTAAGGCTCGACTAGCAATGCATGGTACCATAAAAATTGAAAAAATGATAACAAGAAATGAGCGGAAGGGAACCTCCATGGCTTCAGCCCACACTCCAGGGCATAAATATCTGTTGAGAAAAATCCAGGAGGGAGGTGAGAGAAGAGTCACATCAAATCAGAGGGGGGAGGAATGTAACATCCTTCATCATAGAAAGCGTTAAGGTATCTAATATTGTAGCTCGACCCCTGTGAAGAGTAGAAAGATGTAAATGAACCGGGGAAAGATTAGAAGGTTGAAACCTACCATCGGACTCTATGGAGTATGGACGTGCAATGGAGTTGTTGGTAGAAAATACGAATATGTTATTCCAAGGAACCCTAGAGTTCTCTTATATAGGGAGAGATCCAAAGGGTAAATTACATAATGTAGATTAAAGAAAAGAAAATACATAAACCATACTATAACATAAAAATATCTCTACACTTCCCTTAAGATGGAGCATAGATGTCGATCATGCTCAGCTTGGATGAACACTTCTGAAAGGATCCTCTGGTTAATGCTTTGATGAGGATGTCAGCAGTCTGCTCCCCTGAGCTGACATGATATGTGGATTCTTCATTTTCTCGTGAAAAAACATGATTATTAGCAATGAATAAAGTTGCATGGTTGTCACACCGTAATTGTATATGAAGCGGTACGTCAATGCTTAGGTCAATTAGAACAGACCTGACCCACATCATTTCAATGCATGGTTTCAGATTTCACGAAATTTTGCGAAATTTTGACGAAATCTCGGTTTCGACAAGGAACTGAAATCTCGAGCGAAATGACGGTATGAGGGCAGTTTCAGGTCATTTCTTCACAAACGGTGGTCGATATGGGCGAAATATCGTCGAAATTTCGTATTGACATGGTATCGATACGATATCCGAAACCGATATTTAAACCCTTGTTTCAATGCTCTATTGTGCTACAACTATGTATTCGGATTCAACAATAGATCTAGCAATGACCGTCTATTTCTTGCTCTTCCAGGACACTAGAGAGCCGCCAATGAATACCACGGAACTTGAAGTGGATTTCCCGTCCTTGGGGCATTTTGCGTAGTCTGCGTCTGCACAAGTTGTGACAGCAAGGGTTGTCCCTCTTCTGAATAGTAACTGTCGAAAGAATTACGTAGTCTGTGTACCGTTTGCGCTTTTTATTCTTCTATGTTCCGTCTTATGTAATTTACCCATGGGTTTTCTCTATATAAGAGACCCTAGGGTTCTCTGGAAAAAACAACAACTCTTATTCTTACAACATGGTATCAGAGCCTAAACCCTAGGCTCTCTCCACCTGCCGCTCCCTCCTTGCCATCGCCGCCTCTCGGCCCTCCAGCGCCGCCCCCCACCTCCTCGAGCCTTCAGCGTTGGCCCCCGCCTCCCGGCCTCCCGCCTCCCGGCTCGGGCCCCGCCTTCAAGCCCCCCCTCCCGCCTTCCCGTCTCTCGGCCCCGCCTCCCGGGCCGGCTCCTGCCCCATCCCCGCCGGCTTTGCCTTAGCCGATATCTCCTCCTGCGGCCTCTTTCGTAGCCGCCTCCTTCGCCCTATCCATGGATTTGGGTGCGTAACGTCTACATACGCACTCGAATCCTATGCAGTTTGTGTAGACACCTGTTTCTCTGTCTATAAACCCTAGTTCTTCTCTGCGGCGATATGTCAGAATCCAAGGTTGATATGCCCTCCATAGGCACGTTCAAAGGTCCCACGCCAATAGTGAAGATGGATGGGTCGAACTATGAGCTCTGGGCGATGCAGTTCATGAGCCTCATGAAGTCAAACGGTAAGAAGCACATTCTTACCGAGGATGAGCCGACAGAGAAGACAGGGATTTATGCCTCTTGGGAGGCTGATGACTCGTATGCCAAGGTCTGGCTGTCAGGCACGTTGTCGATGGAGATTGCCAATGATGTCCTCCATCAGCCCACCGCTAAAGCGACGTGGGACATTCTCGCGGCGACATATTCCCAGGTTCGGAATGAAACCAAGATGCTACAACTTCAGCACGACATATTCACCATGAAGCAGAATTGGCGACCACTTCATTCCTTGTATAAATCCCTTAGGGGGATGTTTGAGAAACTCTACAGCACTATCCCTCTAATGGCCACACCCGAGTAGCAGAAGATATTTCGTAATGCTACCATGGTAGGAGTCCTTCTTGCGCCTCTTGATCCCGAATATGATGCGGCCAGGTCACAGATACTTGCTACCATTCCTCCTATGGAGGAGGTCTACCGGTGGCTTAGCCGCATCTCTGTTCCATCCAGTTATGCCATTTTTGGATGGAGATTGATTTAACTCCGTACTCTTCTCCATTCTTAACAATATTCAGAATTAACCCTAATTCTGAATCATATTTTCTCCATCTGGTGCTTGCATACTAACTAATCAGAGTGTATTTCCCATGGCAGATCTTGGCCTTGATCTTGAGCATCCACAAAAAGAGTCAGAATTAGAGATGGCTTCAACAAGAAGAGAAAAGGAACCCCAGTAGCCGAACACAGATCCAGAAATAGAGCAGGGCACTAGACCCAGTCAGAATGAAGTCAACAGTCAGTTCTTGGCCTCCATCAAGGCCATTCAACAACATCTTACCGACCAATCTCTAGCTTAGGTTACTTTTTAAGATATGCTAAATGATTTGAAGAGGAGATCCGAAGAAAGAGAATCACCTCGAGGAGGAGGTGATGATGATGATAAAGATGATAACTATGTAGATGGAACTTATGGAGGATAGGGTGAGGAAGGGAGATTTTGACCTAAGCCAATACTGAAGCTGTCATACAATACTGGGGCCGACTGCATCAATGAGTGGATCCAAATCTCGCCGATACATGGACATTGAGCTTAAGCTGCAAGTCCTTTCACTACTCCCTAGCTTCCATGGGAATTCAAATGAAGAGCCTTATATCCATCTACACTAGTTCTACCACATCTTCTGCAAAACTCACTACCACAGCATCCCATTGGGCATAGTTAAGATGACTGCCTTCCCCTTTAGCCTCCAGGGCAAAGCTCTATACTAGATAAACCATATGGGGAAGGTGGTGATGACATGGGAGGACTTGAAGTCAACTTTCCTTCACAAGTATTATCCTCTCGACCATCTCAATCTCATGTAGTTGAAGATCTCTAGCATCTCGAAGGGAACCCAAGAATCCTTTTATGAAACCTAGGAGAGGTTTAGTGATCTGATCGAGAGGATCAAAGATCAACGTCTCACACACTTTTGAATTTTTGACATACTTCTTTTCTTACTTCCTCTTTAACCTACGGTCATCATGAGCCTTCTACTAATTTATACTCCTTTTGTTTCTCGTTCATCATTGTATCCTTCTTCCTACTCGATCTTCCATCTTGTCTTGATATCAGGACTCTAGGATGACTTAGTTGGGACTCTGTCAATACCCATATCGATTCCTCGAGTCCAACATCTCCAATAATTTGGAGTGATTCCCAAGTGCATTGTTCAAACTCCGTGAACCGCCTTAAGGACTCCTTGCTTCTTCTTCCTCATCGAGATAAGGAAAACTCTCCCCCTCAGCGATGGTTGTTTCCAGAGGGAGAGGTGGTTCCTCTTCTTCATTCCGTGGCCGTGGCCGTGGAACTGGAGGCCTTGGTGGTCGGTCCCGTCTACCCTGCAGTTTTTGTCACCGTACATGTCACTTAGAGGATACATGCTATTCTAAGCATGGCTTTCCAACATCAGCGCGGGTGGCAGAACATGTTGCATCCCCATCATCTTCTACTTCGGTTCAGAGGTTTGAGGAACTCGTCGCTCGGTTACGGGATATAATGCCTACTGCTTCTACAGATTCTTCTGGTGGCTCTTCGGATATAACTGCATCTGCTTCTGCTAGTACTTCTGCCACGGCTAGCACCTTAGGTAGTACCTGTGCTTTTACCACATGTTATAGTTCAGACATCTCCGATTGGATCATGGACTCTGGTGCCACGCACCATCTATGTCGAGACAGAGACAGACTTATATCATGTAGAGAGATTCCTCCAGGACGGTCGGTGATCATTGCCAATGGGACTGATTCCCCCATTGTTGGACAGGGGGAGGTTATGTTATCCTCTTCCATGCGTCTAAAGAATGTCTTACATACCCCTGAATTTTCGATGAACTTACTCTTTATTAGTCAGATTACAAAAGATTTGCATTGTCGCGCTATATTTGACACTTCTCTTATTATTTCAGGACATTCTAACGGGTAGGATGATGGGTTGTGGTTCTGAGCAGGATGGTCTTTAATCTTTATCGTCTGAACCGGAGTTCATATGCTGGAGTTTCTTCTCATGCTGTTGGATATGTCTCTCCCTATACATGGCATCTACGCCTTGGTCACCTCCCTCTACAGAAGATGCATCACCTTTTGCCTCAGATATGTCCAAGTTCGTCCTTCCGGTGTGAAGCTTGTCAGTTAGGGAAGCACCATAGAGCTAGCTTCCCGAGTCGTCAGAGTTGGAGCAGTAGCTCCCCTTTTGAGTTACTTCATGTTGATATTTGGGGTCCCAGTCGTGTCCCTGATCATCAGGGGCACAGGTTTTATCTTGTCGTGGTTGATAATTTCTCTCGTTTGTCGTGGGTTTTCCTGTTAAAGAATAAATCTGAAGCTGGTGATGTTATCAAAAACCTTATCAATGTAGTAAACAATGTCTTTTCATCCAATGTGAAATATGTTCGTACTAATAACGCGTTGGAATTTTGTACTCGGTCTCTCTCACAATATTTTTTGTCAAAAGGCATTATACACCAAACTACATGTGCCTACACCTCCCAACAGAATGGAGTTGCTGAGAGAAAACATCGTCACCTTCTTGACATTACTCGAACTCTACTTATCCAGAGCTGTCTCCTTTTTTTTTGGGAGATGCCGTTCTTACAGCCTGCTACTTGGTAAATCGTATGCCGTCCACGGTACTTGGTGAGAAAATTCCTCTTTCTGTTGTTTTTCCAGATAAGGAATTGTTCTCACTCACTGTGAAATCCCCGAAACCCGAATAGGGACTAAAACGCAAATCTTTACTGAGTTTGGGCTTGATTGTAAAATCTGTACTTGTCCAGTGAGCAAAAAATTCGAGTAAGGAGTCCATTGCATAGGGCTCGTCGATAGCTTTCCAACGAGTCCTAGAACGTTAAAATCCGACTTCGGGAGCTCAAGTTATGGTCATTTTAGCAAGGAGGGGTACAAGTCACTTTTAGATCCGAACCCGGATCCGAATCCGGGTCGGACCCGTATATTCCGCCCTCCCTCCCTTCGCCAACCTCGCCCAAATCGCCCAACGTCTCCTTCTCTCGACCTCCAGCTCTCCCTTCCTCCATTCCTCTCCCCTCTCCTTCACCAAGGACCGCCGGAGCGCCTTGGATCGACGACCCAAAGCCAGAAGGTACGATCCTCCTTCCTCTTGCTGTGAGCTCCACACGATTTCTCCCCGCCCCCCTCTTGTACGAGGCCCCCTCTCCTATTGTTGCGGATTCCACATGACTTCGACTCTATATTCGAAAATCATTAGAGCCTTCCCACATCATCGGATTGGTGAGCTTGTAGCTGCTCACATGACCTGTTCCCTACTGGATGTGGTGACGAGTGCTACGGATCCTATTCTTATTATCATTATTATTCTCCTTCCATTGGCTTTAGGATTGTATATACATTTGGTTGAGTTGAGAATCATTTTCATACCCTGACAGTCTCCATAAATCACTTTACGATTTAAACTTGTAACTTCCTACAGAACTCTATGGGTGCATTTCTCTCAAGGTTTCCATTCCAAAATTCCTAAGTGGAATCTATATCCCTCGTCTCTTATTTGGAATGGAATTCCAGGCTACCAAAAACGTGTGAAGAATTGTGACTAATATATCTCTCTTTTGGTTGGGAGTTATGTCTCATTCGGTTTAGTTTCCTAAAGCTTATATCATCAACATTGCCTTGGAGACCTCTGGATATTATGGTCTTTCTTTCTTCACCTTTAAAACATGTACATAATTCTATTTCAGAACAGTGCACATCGATTTTATATCAATGTTCAGTATACTGAAACTTTTGGAACTGCAGTAACAGTTCTGCACAATGAATCGATTCCTATTTTTCATCTTTAACATATCACTGGAAAGGTATATCCTTACTTGGAAAAGAAAATATGTATGGAAGTATCAGCACTACAACCCTTCCATTCTCGCTACTTAGTTGTCCCTTTCACATCCCATTAATGTTTATAGCTTATAGTAGAGTGTGCTTGTTGTGTCATACTTGAAGTGCAGACGATATCTACCATTTTTGCATATGATTCTGGCACTGCATCAAGCCATCGATCAGGTTGAGTGGAGGGATAATTTTGTTCCTAGTCATACTACTAATTGTAGGCCAGATCCTCATTGTTTATGTAAGTTAATTGCATATATCTGCATGTATAAAGATCTTGATACTCATCTGTCTCCCTACTAATGACTGCACAGTTAACGGGCGGAATTTAGAGCTACCAAGATGATCATATCTTCTAGTCATCTGGTGTTCCTCTACTTGAATCCGTACCTTGATCTTTATGAGAAAATCGTAATAAATCCAAGGCAAAACTTTATGCTTCAACAGTCAAGTGCTATCTTTGTCTTTAACTTAGGATATATATTGATAAATCTACAAAGTGCATACTTGAACAACATATCTATAAACTTGGAGGTGGCATGAGTTGAAATTTCTTCCTAGATGGATTGGAAAGTGGTTATGCCATGGTACAATAACTTTGTTTGATCTTGATCCAAACCTAGTGAATTATGGGTAGTGGAGTAGTTTGCCGCCAAGGGAGGGGCATGCACCCTTGGGGCCCCAGGTAGAAACCTAGATGACCGCGATCCCAACTGCTATTGTAGCTGCGATGGTTGGGGGACATGTTGCTTGGCACACCGAGGTGCTAATCTGACGGTGTTGGCCTCGGCACTTGCGTGCTTTAGCCCGGTGCTCGAGCGTGGGCCAAGTAGTCATGGTTGGTCGGCTAGGGTTTCGCTTGTCACTTAGAGTTAACGCTCGTGTACGGACCAATGTAGGCCACATTGGTTGGTATTCCGAGTGGGAGCGCTAAGAGGGGAGTTCCGGGAAAATGTGGTTAATGAAGTGGTGATGGGACGTGAATCTCCTGTGTATAAGGAGGATCGAATTGATCGCAATGATTTGCGGGTTGGAATCTAATTTGGGGATCGGAAGTATCATTGGGAAGTGGAGCTAAGTGGACGTGTTGGGAACTTAGTTAGGATGCATTATACCCCACCGCATGCCTACGGAGGCACCCCAACCCTAAGGTAATTTTCTTTTACCTTAGAGTCATAGTGTGAGGTCTCATCTAGACCAAGACCACAGACTATCCACGAAGCTTGGTTACTCGTATCCATATCTAGATCAAATAATAAAAAGTAAACATGTAATTCTTTGTGAGATCAAATATCCTGTTTCTTTCTCTTTTGCACACATTTTATCATGCATTTCTTGTCGTGTAGTTTGTTTAAATCGTATTGGGCAACTTTGCTCATAACGTACCTACGTGTGGATCCGCAGGTTCGCAACAGTGATCTTTGGAGGCACCATCACTTTTTGAGCAGCGTTACGACACCTTTTGTGGTATAGTTGTCAGTAATTTTGCTATCCTTCTTTACTTTTATCATTTTGTTGAGAGACATGGCATGTAATATGTATAATTGTGGACATCCTATTTATGCTTACATGTATATTTTGTGGACATGGAATGATCAATGAAATGTGATTATGAACAGGTCATGAATGGAAAAAAAAGAAAATTTTTATATTTCAGTAAATTGTGCTATTTCTCCTGCTTATGTGTATGTCATTAGTATTCGAATGTGGAACGTATGTGCGTGGATTGGTTTGCCGAGTACCCGGATCCTAGGGGCGTCACAGATTGGTATCAGAGCCGTGGTACTCCATTCCCTTCCATGTATATTATTCCTTATTGGTATTCGAATATTGGATAGTGTTGAAGTCTTCTGACCCAACATGAATCCATAGGAGAATAACACGATTTCAACCATGTCCACATGTCTCTCATAATGTCTCTCTCTCAAAGAAAAATGCAAGTACTAATGCCTTAGTTCTTTATGCAGAACCATGCCGCCACGCGTAGACCAGGATGTGGCACAGCAGTTGGCTCTCCTTGTACAGGCGGTGCAAGGGATCCAACAGCGCCAAGAGGCACTTGAGCAGCGACTCCAGCAGCAGGACTCCTCCTCCTACCGTCCCTCTCACGATGGGGAGGAGAGCGTCGACTTGTCGTTCTCTATGGATCCTGAGCGGCCAGAGGATACAGATGCCTTGCAGAAGCATCAGAGTACTTACGCAGCGTACCAACGGGCGGCGGTACCAAAGTTCTTCGGTACTACCACCCCTGACGATGCAGAGCTTTGGATGTCAGAGGTGTCCAAGGTCCTGAGGATGATACATGCACCCGAGGATACTTGGGTATCTTTTGCTGAGTACTCTCTTGCTGGGTATGCTGAGCGGTGGTGGAATGCCATCAAGGAGCACTTGACCGATCCCATCACTTGGGAGGTCTTCTTTGACGAGTTCCGTGCAGAGTTCTACCCGGACCATTGGGTGGAGGATCAGAGGAGAGAGTTTGCTGAACTGACACAAGGGTCGATGACGGCCCAAGAGTACATGATCCGATACACAGAGTTGTCTCGCCATTCCCCTGCTACGACTGCTTACCCTCAGGAGAACTTGCAGAAGTTCATCCGAGGGATGCGCGAGGAGGTTCAGGACAGACTTTCCACCTTGGACCTTACCTCCATTAAGGAGGTTACTGCGAAGGTGACAAAGTGGGAAGCTACACAACGTCGATTGCATGGGGGTCAGTCGCAGTTACCTCCACCCCAGCCTAGCCGAGTTGCGTGTCGGGACTTCTCTCGGTTCCGTAGAGACCGTCGCCACCACCCGACAGCGGCGACACCATCCACTAGCAGGTTCGCACCATCGCCTACCTTGGGACAAGCCTTGGCAGGACGAAGTTCAGTTTCTTCTCATCCCCCTACGCAGACACAGAGCCGTGGACTTGGGGGTGGCAGTTCCGCTTTTGGTGGGAGATTGTCACAGGCAGACAGTCGTACTTGCTACCTTTGTAGACAGCCGGGCCACTTCAAGGCCCAATGCCCTTTGCGTACTAGTAGCGTAGGCGCGCAGCAGCAACAGAGTGGAAGACCAACTGGGTCTTCCAGCCAGTTTCAGAGATCAGGATCCCGTCGAGGAGGACGTGACTTCCAGCGAGCCCCACAGCAAACAGTTAGTGTTGCAGGATCTAGTGCACCACGACGAGGACAGCTGAATACCGTAACACAAGAGCAGGCCCACGCTTCTGGATCGGTCGTCAAAGGTATGATTTCAGCTCATGGGACGTCTTTACATGCACTGTTTGATTCAGGGGCTACACATTCCTTCCTTGCACATCATATGGTGCCCACATTGGGTAAGTCAGTGATGGAGGTTACTTCCCCGTACTACATCAAGGGTCCAGGGGGCCAATTGTTCATTATCCGCCTGGCAGTAGAGGATGTGTGTGTACAGATAGGTGGACATGAGATGCTTGCATTCTTGTTGTTGATACAGTTAGAGGATTTTGATATCATCCTGGGCATGGACTGGTTAGAGAGGCACCATGCGTGCCTGGACTGTTTTGGGAAGACGGTGGTCTTCCACTTACCTGGAGTGCCTCCATTCCAGTTCGATGGTGCTTATCTGAGGGTGGGATTGAGTGTATCTCCGCCTTGAGGGCACAACAGTTTCTTACCCAAGGTTGCGAAGGCTACCTTGCCTACGTGGTAGACTCAGCGACACAGGATCAGATGATGGAGGATGTCAGAGTTGTGCATGAGTTCCCTGATGTATTTCCAGATGAACTGCCTGGATTACCGCCAGTACGAGAGATAGAGTTTGAGATCACGCTATTGCCAGATACACAGGCGATTTCTATCCCTCCATACAGGTTGGCCCCAGCTGAGCTCAAGGAGCTCAAGGTACAGTTGCAGGAGCTATTGGATAAGGGTTTCATCCGCCCCAGTACGTCACCATGGGGGGCCCCGGTCTTGTTCGTGAGGAAGAAGGATGGATCCCTAAGGCTATGCATAGACTACAGGCAGTTGAACAAGAGAACGGTCAAAAACCGTTACCCACTCCCCAGGATAGATGATCTATTTGACCAGTTGCAGGGAGCAGCAGTGTTCTCTAAGATTGACATGCGATCGGGTTATCATCAAGTGAGGATCAAGGAAGCCGATGTAATGAAGTCTGCATTCCGCACCAGATATGGCCACTATGAGTTTTTGGTAATGCCATTTGGACTCACGAATGCACCTGCCGCATTCATGGATTTGATGAACCGGGTCTTTCGTCCGCATCTGGACAGATTTGTGATTGTGTTCATTGATGATGTTCTAGTCTACTCTCATGATGAATACGAGCATGAGTCTCATCTCCGCGCCGTACTAGAGACGCTCCGAGAGCACCAGTTATATGCCAAATACAGCAAGTGCGAGTTTTGGCTTTCTGAGGTGGCGTTTCTTGGCCACGTGGTTTCTGGAGCGGGGGTGTCAGTTGACCCCGCCAAGATAGAGGCAGTGGTGTCTTGGGAGCGACCCAAGACGGTTACAGAGATTCGCAGCTTCCTTGGCCTCGCTGGGTACTACAGGAGGTTTGTTAGAGGGTTCTCCCAGTTGGCTCTACCCCTCACCCGGTTGACGCAAAAGGATGTGCCATTTGTCTGGAGTGACAAATGTGAGCTGAGTTTTCGAACGTTGAAGGAGCGATTGACTTCTGCGCCCATCCTCACCCTTCCTTCTGGTACCTTAGATTTCACCGTATACACGGATGCTTCCAAGGAAGGCTTGGGTGCAGTGTTAATGCAACGTGGACAGGTTGTGGCATACGCGTCACGACAGCTGAAGAACCATGAACGCAACTACCCCACTCATGACTTGGAGTTGGCGGCCGTAGTCTTTGCATTAAAGATATGGCGTCACTATTTGTATGGGGTGACATTTGAGATCTTCACAGACCACAAGAGCCTCAAATACATTTTTGATCAGAAGGAGCTAAATATGAGGCAAAGGCGGTGGATGGAACTGCTAAAAGATTATGATTGTACCATCTCCTACCATCCTGGTAAGGGGAATGTGGTAGCAGATGCCTTGAGTAGGCGACCATACGTTGAGGGTTCGGCAGCCTGGTTGCAGACTTGGGATGTGCTCACTACACTTAGTGAGTGGCATCCATTTGAGGGCACATCCGATGCAGTGACAGTGCCAGCCAAGTATCACACCTTGTGGGATAGGATCGTTCAAGGGCAACAGACAGATCAGAGGATCCAAGACTTGTACCATAGATGCTTGAAAGATGAATTCGACGGATTTCGAGTCCGTGAATCCATCGTATGGAAGGGGGACCGTGTGTGTGTACCAGATGACAAGGAGTTGAGGAGAGAGATCCTAGATGAGGCGCATAGCTCAAGACTTTCCATACACCCAGGTGGCACCAAGATGTACAGAGACCTCCAACACTTTTGGTGGGAAGGCATGAAGAAGAATATAGCTGAACATGTTAGCAGGTGTCTTACTTGTCAGATGGTGAAGGCAGAACACCAAAGGCCTCCTGGTTTACTGCAGCCTCTCCCCATTCCGGTATGGAAATGGGAGAGCATCTCCATGGATTTTGTCACATCATTGCCGCGCACCCCTGGAGGGCATGATGCGATATGGGTCATCGTTGACCGGTTGACCAAGTCAGCACATTTCATCCCGGTCAACATGACACATACACCAGTACAACTAGCCAAGTTATATGTTCAGCACATCATTCGGTTGCATGGGATACCCAAGGAAGTAGTGTTAGATAGAGATTCCCGTTTCACATCACACTACTGGGGAGAGTTCATGAGAGCCTTGAAGACAGAGCTACATATGAGTTCAGCCTACCATCCACAGACAGATGGGCAGTCTGAGAGGACCATTCAGACCTTGGAGGATCTACTACGAGCCTGTGCGGTTGAGTGGAAGGGATCTTGGAAGGATCACCTCCCACTAGTTGAGTTCACATATAACAATAGCTACCATGTCAGCATAGGCATGGCACCTTTTGAGGCGTTGTACGGGAGGCGGTGCACCACTCCTTTATGTTGGCAGCAGGTGGGTGACAATGCCATGTTCACCCCACAAATCATTGAGGAGACATCTAGGGTGGTGGATACTGTTAGAAGGAAATTGCTGACCGCACAGAGCCGTCAGAAGAGTTACGCCGACCGGCGGCGTAGAGACCTTGAGTTTCAGGTTTGTTGCAGTATATTCGTGCCCTGATGGGTATAATTCTTAGGCAGTCCTGTGTATCTAAAGCATTTTTCCACAGGTCGGAGATTTCGTGTTCTTACGCGTGTCCCCAACGAGGGGCGTACAACGTTTCGGTGCAATAGGCAAGCTAGCACCGCGTTTTGTGGGACCGTTCGAGATTTTGGCCCGTGTGGGGAAAGTAGCCTATAGGGTAGCCCTTCCCCCACACCTCGAGGGCATCCATGACGTATTCCACGTGTCGAATCTCAGAAAGTACATCCGAGATCCTCGACATGTGATCAGCTACGAGGACTTGACGGTGGAGCCAAACTTATCCTTCCCAGAAGAGCCGGTGCAGATTTTGGACCACGCGGTCAAGAAGTTGAGGCGGAAGGAGATCCCTTTGGTCAAGGTTCTGTGGCGAAGTCAAGACGTTGAGGAAGCGACGTGGGAACCTGAGGCGGACATGAGGGAGAAATACCCTCAATTGTTCACAGGTACGAAACTGAAGCCGTAGTCGAGTTCTTTTGTGTTTTTTATGGGCTTTGCTCTCTTTGAGATTTTTATGGGCTCATTCCTCGGTGAGGCTTGGACACAAGGGGTTCGGACATTGAAATCAACTAGATTCATATTAAGTCTCGGGGACGAGACTTCCTTTGAGATTTTTATGATGTGAAATCCCCGAAACCCGAATAGGGACTAAAACGCAAATCTTTACTGAGTTTGGGCTTGATTGTAAAATCTGTACTTGTCCAGTGAGCAAAAAATTCGAGTAAGGAGTCCATTGCATAGGGCTCGTCGATAGCTTTCCAACGAGTCCTAGAACGTTAAAATCCGACTTCGGGAGCTCAAGTTATGGTCATTTTAGCAAGGAGGGGTACAAGTCACTTTTAGATCCGAACCCGGATCCGAATCCGGGTCGGACCCGTATATTCCGCCCTCCCTCCCTTCGCCAACCTCGCCCAAATCGCCCAACGTCTCCTTCTCTCGACCTCCAGCTCTCCCTTCCTCCATTCCTCTCCCCTCTCCTTCACCAAGGACCGCCGGAGCGCCTTGGATCGACGACCCAAAGCCAGAAGGTACGATCCTCCTTCCTCTTGCTGTGAGCTCCACACGATTTCTCCCCGCCCCCCTCTTGTACGAGGCCCCCTCTCCTATTGTTGCGGATTCCACATGACTTCGACTCTATATTCGAAAATCATTAGAGCCTTCCCACATCATCGGATTGGTGAGCTTGTAGCTGCTCACATGACCTGTTCCCTACTGGATGTGGTGACGAGTGCTACGGATCCTATTCTTATTATCATTATTATTCTCCTTCCATTGGCTTTAGGATTGTATATACATTTGGTTGAGTTGAGAATCATTTTCATACCCTGACAGTCTCCATAAATCACTTTACGATTTAAACTTGTAACTTCCTACAGAACTCTATGGGTGCATTTCTCTCAAGGTTTCCATTCCAAAATTCCTAAGTGGAATCTATATCCCTCGTCTCTTATTTGGAATGGAATTCCAGGCTACCAAAAACGTGTGAAGAATTGTGACTAATATATCTCTCTTTTGGTTGGGAGTTATGTCTCATTCGGTTTAGTTTCCTAAAGCTTATATCATCAACATTGCCTTGGAGACCTCTGGATATTATGGTCTTTCTTTCTTCACCTTTAAAACATGTACATAATTCTATTTCAGAACAGTGCACATCGATTTTATATCAATGTTCAGTATACTGAAACTTTTGGAACTGCAGTAACAGTTCTGCACAATGAATCGATTCCTATTTTTCATCTTTAACATATCACTGGAAAGGTATATCCTTACTTGGAAAAGAAAATATGTATGGAAGTATCAGCACTACAACCCTTCCATTCTCGCTACTTAGTTGTCCCTTTCACATCCCATTAATGTTTATAGCTTATAGTAGAGTGTGCTTGTTGTGTCATACTTGAAGTGCAGACGATATCTACCATTTTTGCATATGATTCTGGCACTGCATCAAGCCATCGATCAGGTTGAGTGGAGGGATAATTTTGTTCCTAGTCATACTACTAATTGTAGGCCAGATCCTCATTGTTTATGTAAGTTAATTGCATATATCTGCATGTATAAAGATCTTGATACTCATCTGTCTCCCTACTAATGACTGCACAGTTAACGGGCGGAATTTAGAGCTACCAAGATGATCATATCTTCTAGTCATCTGGTGTTCCTCTACTTGAATCCGTACCTTGATCTTTATGAGAAAATCGTAATAAATCCAAGGCAAAACTTTATGCTTCAACAGTCAAGTGCTATCTTTGTCTTTAACTTAGGATATATATTGATAAATCTACAAAGTGCATACTTGAACAACATATCTATAAACTTGGAGGTGGCATGAGTTGAAATTTCTTCCTAGATGGATTGGAAAGTGGTTATGCCATGGTACAATAACTTTGTTTGATTTTGATCCAAACCTAGTGAATTATGGGTAGTGGAGTAGTTTGCCGCCAAGGGAGGGGCATGCACCCTTGGGGCCCCGGGTAGAAACCTAGATGACCGCGATCCCAACTGCTATTGTAGCTGCGATGGTTGGGGGACATGTTGCTTGGCACACCGAGGTGCTAATCTGACGGTGTTGGCCTCGGCACTTGCGTGCTTTAGCCCGGTGCTCGAGCGCGGGCCAAGTAGTCATGGTTGGTCGGCTAGGGTTTCGCTTGTCACTTAGAGTTAACGCTCGTGTACGGACCAATGTAGGCCACATTGGTTGGTATTCCGAGTGGGAGCGCTAAGAGGGGAGTTCCGGGAAAATGTGGTTAATGAAGTGGTGATGGGACGTGAATCTCCTGTGTATAAGGAGGATCGAATTGATCGCAATGATTTGCGGGTTGGAATCTAATTTGGGGATCGGAAGTATCATTGGGAAGTGGAGCTAAGTGGACGTGTTGGGAACTTAGTTAGGATGCATTATACCCCACCGCATGCCTACGGAGGCACCCCAACCCTAAGGTAATTTTCTTTTACCTTAGAGTCATAGTGTGAGGTCTCATCTAGACCAAGACCACAGACTATCCACGAAGCTTGGTTACTCGTATCCATATCTAGATCAAATAATAAAAAGTAAACATGTAATTCTTTGTGAGATCAAATATCCTGTTTCTTTCTCTTTTGCACACATTTTATCATGCATTTCTTGTCGTGTAGTTTGTTTAAATCGTATTGGGCAACTTTGCTCATAACGTACCTACGTGTGGATTCGCAGGTTCGCAGCAGTGATCTTTGGAGGCACCATCACTTTTTGAGCAGCGTTACGACACCTTTTGTGGTATAGTTGTCAGTAATTTTGCTATCCTTCTTTACTTTTACCATTTTGTTGAGAGACATGGCATGTAATATGTATAATTGTGGACATCCTATTTATGCTTACATGTATATTTTGTGGACATGGAATGATCAATGAAATGTGATTATGAACAGGTCATGAATGGAAAAAAAAAGAAAATTTTTATATTTCAGTAAATTGTGCTATTTCTCCTGCTTATGTGTATGTCATTAGTATTCGAATGTGGAACGTATGTGCGTGGATTGGTTTGCCGAGTACCCGGATCCTAGGGGCGTCACACTCACGCCTCGTGTCTTTGGAGTTGTTGCCTTTGTTCATCAGCTATCCCCAGGTCTTGACAAACTCTTACCTAGAGCTGTCAAATGTGTCTTCGTGGGTTATTCTCGAACGTAAAAGGGATATCGTTGCTGTGATCCGGTTAACAGGAAATACTTTGTCAGTGCAGATGTTATTTTCTTCGAGTCTGTTATGTATTTTTTACCTGTAGGTGACAGATTGGTCTCTTACACATCTACTGATGAGGTCTATGTCCCTCCTCCTACGGTGAGTCCTCCATTGTCCAATCCAGTTCCTAACGTTGCGTCAACACCACTACTATATCTACCTACTCCACCACCACCACCTCCGCCAAAACCACTTATCTCGCCACTACCAAAATTTTATATCCGTCGATCTGGTCCTGCTCATGGTACACGCCAATCATACAGCACGCCCCATGTATGTTCAGATGTTACTACTAATGATGGGTCGAATAGTGTGCCTATGCAAGGTGCATCATTACGGGACGAGTCTGAACCGGCGAGTTCAGTGGTTGATGATATGGATGTTCCTATTACGATGAAAAAGCGGAAACGCAGTTGTGCTTCGTATCCTCTTGCTTCACAGGTCTCCTTTCATCGCATCACAGGGGACTTTCAGAGATTTGCAGTGGCTTTATCCTCTGTGGAGATCCCATAGACCTATTAGGATGCATTGAAAATTGATTGCCGGCGGACTGCAATGGAGGAGGAGATGGCTGCCCTACAGTCGCGGGGCACATGGAGCTTGGTTCCCGCTCCTTCAGAAGCATCTGTTGTTAGTTGCAAATGGGTATTCACTGTCAAGTATCATGCAGATGGTAGCCTTGATCAGTACAAGGCAAGGCTAGTGGCACGAGGTTTCACTCAGACTTATGGAGTGGACTATATGGATACCTTTTCTCCAGTCGCCCGTCACTCCACTCTTCGTATTCTTTTGTCTGTAGCTGTGGTACATGATTGGCCCTTGTTCCAACTAGATGTTAAAAATGCATTCTTGTATGGAGATCTGCAGGAGGAAGTCTACATGCCGCAACCTCCGGGGTTTGCAGCTGAGGGGGAGAATCATATGGTGTGCAGACTTCATAAGGCAATATGTGGCCTTAAACAGAGCCCAAGGGCATAGTTTCAGAAGTTTTCCCATCTAATTGAAGAACACAGATTCAAGAGATCCAATGCAGATCATTCACTGTTCATCCAGAAGACTACTCGAGGTACAATTGTCATCATGGTGTATGTTGATGACATTTTGGTTACAGGAGATGATGCTCAGGGGATAGAGATGACCAAAGCAGTGGTGGGTTGTCAATTTGTTACAGAGGATCTTGATACATTATGATACTTTATGGGCCTGGAGTTCGCCAGGAATGCACAGGGTCTAGTAATGACTCAGAGGAAATATATTACTGATATGCTTATCGAGACGGGCATGGTTGGATGCAGACCTTCTTCCACTCCTATGGACCCATCATGAAATTGTATGATAATGATGCAGAAGAAGTTGACAAGAGAAGGTATAGATATAAGGTGGGGAAGCTTCTTTACATAACTATAACCCGACCTGATATTGCCTTTGCAGTTAGTCGGGTAAGCCAGTTCATGGAACAACCGAGACAGGTATATATGGATGCTATATATATGATACTTAGGTATCTAAAATCGTCTCCAGGCACGGGATTATTGTTCAGAAAGGAAACCGGTTTATCTGTTTCTGCATGTGCGGATGCTGACTATGCAGGATGCCCTAAAGATAGAAAGTCTACTTCAGGCTTTGCTGTATTTGTGAATTGCTCTCTAGTTTCTTGGAAAAGCAAGAAACAAACAGTTGTGGCTAGATCCAATGCAGAATCTGAATATAGGGCTATGGCAAGTACGGAAATGATGTGGGTTCGAGCTGTACTAGAAGACTTGTATGTAGATGTACCTCTACCCATGCAGCTACAGTGTGATAATCAAGCCGCATTGTTCATTGTCAATAATCCTGCCTTTCACGAGAGAATCAAGCATATTGAAGTAGACTGTCACTACACCAGAGACATGATCCAGAAGAGACTGATTTCTACTTCACATGTTAGTTCTGGGGAGCAGACTGTCGACATCTTCACCAAACCGTTACTTAGAGGACCCTTCCAGAAGTGTACTTCCAAGCTGAGCATGATCGATATCTATGCTCCATCTTGAGGGGGAGTGTCGAAAGAATTACGTAGTCTGTAAACCGTTTGTGCTTTTTATTCTTCTATGTTCCGTCTTATGTAATTTACCCATGGGTTTTCTCTATATAAGAGACCCTAGGGTTCTCTGGAAAAAACAGCTCTTATTCTTACAATAGTAACCATGCACCTGGAGATGACTTCAAGTATCTCAAGATCACAAGGATTGCATCTATATGCATCTGCCTTGGTCGCTCCATGAATTGACTGACCCGACTAACATTAAATGAATGTCTGCCTGTCTGGTATGGTAATGGTAAAATTAAGAAGCTTCCCCACAAGTTCTCTATATCTTCTCTTGTCCCCCCTTCTTCCGTATCATCATCGTATAGCCTCATGTTGGGATCCATATGAGTAGTTGCAGGTCTGCACCCAATTATGCCTGTTTCGGCTAGAAGATCTGTAGCATACTTTCTTTGGATCATTTCCAGACCCTGCTTGATCCTAGCAAACTCTAATCCCAGAAAGTACCTTAGGGTGCCAAGGTCCTTGCTGACAAACTATCGTCCAAAAAAATCCTTTTGCCTCGCTAACCCCCTTCACATCATATCTTGTAACAATGATATCATCAACATATACCATAATAACAACATTACCTCTATGGATCCGTTGAACAAACAACGAATGGTCCACATCTGACCTCATGAATCCACATCGCTCAATCAAGTCCGAGAACTGCTGGAACATGCTCATGGACTCTGCTTGAGACCATAGGCAACCTTGTGAAGTCTATACACCTGTTGACACTCCCCCTCGGCAACAAACCCAAATGGCTGCTGCATATAGACTTCCTCATGAAGATCACCATATAGGAATGCATTCTTTATGTCAAGCTGAAACAACGATCGGTCACGCACCACATCAACAATAAGCAAAATTTGAAGAGTGAAGTGTCGAGCAATTGGAGAGAATTTGTCCAATAGTTCACCCCATACGTCTGGGTGAACCCACATGCAATCAACCTGGCCTTGTACTGATCAATACTACCATATGATTGGTGTTTCACAGTGAACACCCACTCGCAAGTTTGCAACTGACAATGGAGGTTCTCAAAGGAGCCGAGACCAAACTTTAGGTGCCACGCGACTGCAGCGTGATCATCTCCTCTTCCATGGCAAGACACCACCGACCATCTCGTAAAGCCTCCTGATAAGTCTGTGGAATTTTCACAACTGAAAGTGCAACTGTAAACTGCTTGAAATCTGCAGTCAAGTGGTCAAACGAAATATGGGAAGCCAGAGGATATGATGCACATGTACGCCTCTGCTTCCTAACAACAATAGGTACAGCCAGATCATTGAGTATCTCCTCAATATCTATACCAGCCTCATGTGGAGGCACCTGCTCAGAGTTTCAGACGATGCAGTAATAGATTGTAAAGACAAATCTCAAGGGCCGTCAGTAGAAACAATATGCTCAAAATATAATTTGGGGATTGTTGGATGACCGAGGAGGGCCATGACTAGAGGAAGACTGACAAATGTAGAATTGTGGCAAGAACCAACCAATTGAACTGGGTGGTGGTGATGGTGTAGGAGGCTGCGGTGATGGAGGCGGTGATACATATGGTGGAGGTGGAGGTGAATGAACAACTGGTGCAGACGGAGATGATGAGACAAAAGGAGGTGGTGGCATATAGACCTCCTCTCCAGAATCAGATGGAGTTAATCTGTCACATGTGAGAGAAAAATACATCACACTCTAAAAAGGTGACATCAACACTGACGTAGTACTTCCTACAAAGAGGATCGTAATATCTGTACCCCTTTTGTGTTTTGGAATATCCCGCAAAATATATTTGACTGCTTTAGGAGAGAGCTTGTCAAGATCATTTGATCTGATGCACAAAAGCGATTGAGCCAAATACACGAGTGAGTGAGAACAATTTATTCTCAGGAAAAGCAAAGGAGAATGGAATTTTCGATTCACTAACTAGCAAGCAGTAAGAACCGCATCATCCTACAATGAATGAGGAGTACGACTTTGAATAAGAAGAGTTTGAGTCACATCAAGCAAGTGACGATGCTTACGTTCAACTATCCCATTTTGTTGGGACGTATAAGCACATGAAGTTTGATGAACAATGCCTAGGGATGAGAAGAACTGCCAAAGCTCATGAGTACAAAATTCCAAAACATTATCAGTTCTCACAAATTTAACTGTAGAGGAGAAAACCCACGACAACCTAGAAAAATCATC